>VMKM01000488.1:0-323698 GCA_008360985.2 Macquaria ambigua
CTCCTCCTCCTCCTCCTCCTCCTCCTCCTCCTCCTCCTCTCTCCGCACTCCTTCTTCCTCTCATTTATTCTTCTGGTCTCTTTTCTGTCCACCTACTTAACTTGAGACTACTCCGCTGTCCACCACCCTTCTCCCCTCCCCATTCCACGCTCTTCTTCCTTCCCATGTTCCCCTTCACTGACTCCCAGCACTCCCTTCCTCTCTCCTCCGCTCTGTCACCCCTCTATAAAGACTCCCACTGATGGACCTGAACCTTCTGCCCAAGCCACATTCTGCCCCTCATTCTTTCCTCCTGCACTCCATGCGAAGATGAGACCAATTAAAGTCCGTCTCCTCTCTTTCTTCCACTCCGTTGTTCTCCTCTCTGTGTGTCTGCACTCAGACTCTCTGGGGTCGCTAATTAAAACACTTTACTTTCTTTTCTCTTTACTCTACTTCTTTTTTCACCTGTTCATCCAACTTTCCTCTTCTTTTGGCTTTCTTATTCATTTTTGTGTTCCACCTCTCTGCTCTAACCTGTCTCAACAGCTCTCTTTTCATCAGTCTCCTTCTGTCCTCCTCTGGGCCTCGTCTCATGTCACTCCATCACTCACATTGCTTCCCTCCATTTGTCACACAATTCTCTCCTCATTTATTGCCTCCTGCTTTGTCGTTTCATGCTTGTCATACAAAGTCTTATGGTTTCTCCATGTCAAATTTACACCTGTCTTATTTTGTCTCACATCTACTTCCCTCAATCTTTGTCTCATCCTCTCTTTCTCCATATTAGTTTGTACACGGGTAACTCTTTATACTGTAGCTGACAGGAAGTCAGAATCCGCAGTCTAAAGGAGCATGCATTATGCAGCTCTTCTGTTCTAATGATGCTGTCTTGTCCAGAGTTGTTGTTATGCCTAAAGCCAGTCAACCTTGACTGAAGACGTGGTTGTGCGTCCACATAAGTTTGTACACGCCCGTGTATATCTGTAGTGTGAGAGTGGAGAGCAGAGGGAGTCAAGTTTATTTTACACTGAACTCCCCTCAGTGGTCTTAATTAGCATATGAGGAATTGTTGTTCTCTCTACAGTATGTGTCGCTCAACACAGCTCCCTTGCTGGTATGGAAACAAAATGGAGTTGTATCATTGTGATGTATCAAATTGTTTAAGACCTGCACAACTTTGCTTTATTACCCTGTGTAATTGTTATGTGTAATAGTGATGAACTATCCATCTGCTGTAACTATCCACATTCCTCCAGGCACAAAGGAATTATGGAATACCTGTCATCTGTCTTCTTTCTCTCAGTCTGTGCTTAATCACCACCTCTCTTTCCCCTTCAGTCATGTATCACTCTGTGTAATCATTACGTGAAATATTAATGTCGTTGTCGTTCTTCCTGCCAGGTTAACAGCAGGAGATCTGTCCGTCCAGGTGAACCTGAATGACTACCTGGACATTTACTGCCCACACTATCCCAACAAGGGGACCCAGGGCCCCGGGCAGCCAGAGACGCTGGCCCTCTACCTGGTGGGAGAGGCCTCTTTCCAGGGCTGTGTGGAGACCAAAGGGGCCATCAAGAGGTGGGAGTGTAACACCCCCTATGCTCCGTTTGGACCAGTGCGCTTCTCTGAAAAGATCCAAAGGTTCACCCCCTTCTCGCTGGGGTTTGAGTTTCTGCCAGGGCGCCACTACTACTACAGCTGTGAGTAGAGGATGTGTGTGTTTCTGTGTGTGTGGGGGTGGGGGGGTGGAGGGTTATTTAGCCAGGGTGTTCAGAGATTCAAGTGGGTCACAAGTAGGGCTGGGTATCATTTCAAATAGTTTAATAGTACCAGTACCAAAACAATAACTGAGTTTTGGTGCCAATTCATTCATTTAACAAAATATGCCAAACTTCTGAATGAATCAGTTTTAAACCTTTTTAAACAAGCAGCCATACAAAAGCTTTATACACTCTAAAAATAATAAATGTTTTTTATTAGCGATTATCGATTAATCTGTAGACTATTTTCTGAAGGGATCAATTAATTGTCTCTGAAATATGAAAAAAACATTTGTCACAATTTCTTAAAGCCAAAGATGACACCTTTTTAAATTGCTCATTTTGTTCAATCAATTGTCAAATACCCAAAGATTTTCAATTTACTATCACTTAAGGCAAAGAAAAGCGGCATATATTTACAATTAAGAAGCTGGAACTAGCTGATGTTTGGAATTTTTGCTTGAAAAATAACTTGAACCCCTTGAAAACTTGGATTGAAATCTTAAGTATTTCACTGTAACATTAAATATTCATGACTCAATAAGCAAAAATCTAAGTTTGAGCTTTAAAAACGGCTAAAATTGTATAGTATCCTATCCTTAGGTAACACTAACCCTAGGAGTTAAACAGTAAAGACTAAGATAATCTGCGTCATCAAGACTACTACGATTATTAATCGATTATCAAAGTAGTTGCAGATTATTTTTCTGTCATTTCATCACTCAAAAAGTATTGATGTTCAATAAGGGCTGGGTATTGAACATAGCTAAAAAGTATGATGTGTTTTTAATATGCAAAGTGCTTTATCCCCATATCTTTTTGTGGGAAATTTCTATTTTAGTGAAGCAATAAAGATTCGCTTCAGGCTCCATTCACTGGGAGCCAAGTAAAACAGCCAAAAAGAGAAAAGATGTAAATATTTGATGTTTCACTTCATCAGACTGTGCATAGACACCTGTGTTGGCGCGAGTGTTGTGGTCAGGCAGACCTGCCTTTTTTAAGGGATGGAAAGGGTGAGAGCAGCTTTAGCCAATGTGTTTTTTATGAGGCTTTGAGTGTTGGCAAACTGCAGCTTAAAGCATTAATGTTTTCCATAAATTCACGCTGAATGACATTAATTTTATGTTTTCTTAAACCTGTAGGATGTTACACAATTTGGGTTTCTTCTTTCCCTATTACTCTTCTGTGCTCTTCTCTCCTCACTCATTTATTTCAAACCACTGGAGGGAGAAAAGGGAGGCAGAGAGACAGAAGATGGCTTAGTGGCTGTAAAATCAGTTGACTCTTCTTTTTTTCTCCCTTTTTTTTTTTTTACAACTTCTGGTGTCAGTCCAACCAAGAGTGGGAGGACATGAAACAAGACAGAGAATGAAAGAGTCAAGTGAATGCATGGTATGGAAGGGTGACAACAAAGAGACACAGGGACCGCAAAGTGTAGGAGGAAGAAATGGAGATCAATACGGGACGACACTGAGGGAGGGGGAAAAAAAGGCCGGCAGAGAAGCAGACGGAGGTAGAGAAGCGTGGAGGAGTGACAGAGGGAGAGAAAGAGCAAAAGATGGACACAGTCTGACAGTACAGGAAGGGAGGAGGGAGAGGGGGAGAAAGCGACGAGAGAGGCCGGACGAGAGGAATCCACACTGGAGAAAGAAAAGGGAGAGCAACAAAAGCGACGGAGAAAAGGGATGGATGAGACGAAGGGAGAGAAAGAATCTTTACATAAATTACTGTTGCGGTCCCAGGGACAATGGAGCATTGTGAGGGCATGAGAGTGGTTCCACACACACACGCTAACACACACATGTATATATGTACACGCACACACACACTGGGCTATTGTGGTTGTTCAGGCCAGTTCAGAGAAAAGCAACAATGGGTCTCCCCCCCTCTGGTCGGGCCACATTGGGCTCAGAGCGATTGTGTGTGTTTTGTCCACATCAAAGATAAGGCGTAAAGTTGGTCCAAATGTCTGGCTCTGGGGTTTGTGTGCTGAATGGACCCACAGCACTGGAGACAGTATAATGGCATTAGCCTGGGAGAACAGTACAATAGTATTAGAAACACTAATGGCATTAGTTGGCTCAGTCTGAGCTGGGCTCAGCTCCTCTACGGCTCCCACAGACTATGACACTGACAGCCCACTGTCTCTGGGTCGCTGGGTCTCCCGGCCTGCTGACCAACGCCCACTGGTTCTCCATGTCTGGATCCCCACAAACAGGAAACACCTTGACATCCTCTGATAGCTGCTCCTAACGTGGAACCATTTGAGGGGATAGTAACGTTGGCTCAAAGAGCTCAATGCACTGCAACTTAACAAAACACAAGCAAATCAATAAAACATCTTCACCACTTTGACAACACATACGCTGCATTTGGAAAAAAAAAAAAAACATGCTTCAAATAAATGAAACAAAGCAAATGAAGAACACATTTACCAATCTGACAACACATATGCGGATATGCAAATAGAAACACACTGCAGTTAAGAAAACACAGACGGATGCAAAAAAGCAGCAAGTCATAAACGACACAACAAAAGTTTCCAGGGGACACCAAAAACTGAAGAACATTCTAGTGATTAGTCAAATGCAAAAGCTAAGAGTATCACAATGTTAAAACTAAAATAAATATTGAGCTTGGAATTAGTAGTTTGACAGAATAAATCTTAAAGATCCCCTCAAGACATGTTTTAAGATATAAAAATACTACTTACACATTTTTAAAAGCACATCTACTACTTCTCTCACATTGAAAAATCCATAATCTATGGATATGCAAATATTGTTCATTTTTAAAGTTTGACTATTGGACAGAAGATGTCTCCTACTTCACTGAGAAGCCCATTCTCAGTGTAAATGCACTGGAGGTTTCATGTTTCCACATCACACCTTGTGTAAGTTGCACCCTGGACCACGATTAGCCTCCACACTAGATGTGATGTCACAAAATCACAAGCTTTAAACTTAAGATTTAAGGTGAGCACAGAGAAACTTTCCCCCTTCAGCAGATGAACGTGAAAACAGCCTTCTAGTGTCAAACTCAGCGCACACATCATTCTGCACAGTGAAGGGTTAGTCAAACATCCAAGTGAAGTAACAATAAGCAAAAGTCATTTTTGAATGGAAGAGGGCTTTAAATTAAGGTCCAAAGGTCGAAGCTCCGGAAATAAACATCATTAGCTCATCGTCCAACATCACTGAGGAGGGGTGATCTTCAGCAAATCGCATGTTGAGGCATGTTCATCAGTTTTTAGTTTCCCTTGGAAACGTCTGCCACGTTGGAACTCGCATTTGTACTGTTGTGTACCACTTGCAGCATTTCTGTATTCGCTAGTATTTTCTGTATTTTGGTGAAAGTGCTTCTCAATTTGCTTGTGTTTTCATTTATTTTGCAATATTCTTTCTTAATCTGACAGTGTTGTCAAAATGACAGTTGTTTTCCTTGTTTTTCTGTGTTTTGTCTGTGTGAGTTGAGCTCTCTTAGCCACCGCAGATAGCGCCTTATGACATGGACGCACTGTTTCCGTGCTGTATCTTATCAGTTGAAATTATAGATACAAAGTGAGACAGACTGTTATCATACACTCAGCTTGTGTGGTGGGTCCCTGTTGAGTTAGCAGCTGTTTGTGAATAATTCAAATAAAAAGCCATTTCACTGCACTTTCCAGGCAGCTTTGTTTAGTCAAGGCAATGCTAAACTGACAGCTAATGCAGCTGATGTTTGTCAGTTTTCCCATGTGAGCTGTGATCAGTGCTGATATTGGAGCAGTTGCATTCTTTTATGGCACTCTCAATTGCATATTTTATTGTTTTTATTTAGTTGTGCAGATAAGTATGAAATATGTCTGTCTCTGTGACACAGGGAGATGGTGTAATTCTTTATACTGATATCATGTATTGCGAGAGGTAATGATACGGTAGAAACAGGAAAACAACCTCGCTGTTCTTTCGCTTTTCTTTCCATAAGAATCCTTCAAAAGTAACGAGAGAGTTCTCAAAGAGTAGATTTGATTCAGCATGTGCACATTTCTCTTTTATTTGACACAACAGCATTTTAAATAGGAGGTGTTTGTTGGGTTTAATAGATAAGCAGCGTATTTAAATCTTTCTCTCTCTCTCTTGTTGTTCCTTCTAGCTCTACCCACAGATGAAGGCCCTCCTCTGCCATGTATGAAGTTGCGTGTCACCGTGTGCTGTGAGCCCAGTGAGTACACTCCTCTTTTCATCTGTTCTTTCTTTCATGCTTCATCTTTGTACGCAAACAGACTCCTCTCTCTGCCTCTCTCATCTCTACAATCAGGGCTGTGTAGCATGATGTTTAGACTGCTACTCATCCCCACTACTATTCCCCCTGTTTCCTCCTCTCTTTCTGAGTAGCTCTGATGCTCTAATTCTCCACTTTTATCAATGAAACTAAATGTATCTTATCCCTCACAATCTTGCATTATCTTTAACCTTGTAAGAAGAGATTTACTCCTTTTTAAAAACTCCACAAACTCCACTCTCCACTCCACGTCGGCTTTTAAACCTAATTGGATTGAGGGTTTTTTAAGCATTAGTTCCCTCTAAAGCACATCTCTCCTCTTCCCCCACCTCCCCCTCTATTCTCTCCTTTTTTTTTTTTTTTACCTCCTTGTCTCCTTCATTCTCCCACTCTCCATCTCTCTGTCCCAGTGTGAAATTCCCAGAGTTGATCTAATCCAGAGCACGCCTGGAGTAATGTTAGTCTTCCAGTCCAGTGAGCTGCCCATTCCGGTTGGGAATGTTGCCCAGGCACTGTGGGAATCCCTGTACAGTTGTTGGTGTTGGTGTGTGTGTGTGTGTGTGTGTGTGTGTGTGTGTGTGTGTGTGTGTGTGTGAGCATTTCTGCGAGTATGATCATTTTTCTTTGTCTGTGCACTTTGTGTTTTTGTGCGTTCCTGCATGGGTCTATGTGCCTTTGCTTGTGCTCTCTGGCGGTTTAATTTGTACAAGTGTGTGCGTGCTTGTGCGTGCGTGTGTGTGTGTATGTGTGTGCGTGTGCTCCCTCATATGCGTGTCTGAGACGTCTGTCCCAGTTCCCATCCCAGTGCTATCTGCAGGGGGCTTGTCGTGCTGTCCCAGGCTGAACTAACACACACTTTGTCCAGGGAAAACTGGTCGCAAGGTTGTGTGTCTCTGCCTGTGTGTGTGTGTGTGTGTGTGTGTGTGTGAGAATGGGTGAGAGAGACCCATTCACTAAATTCCTACATGTCGCCTAACGAATACCTCCCAACCACGGCGCCTTGATTAAATTCGTGTCAGGTTGGTGTAAAGGGAAAAAAATATTAAAAACCAGAATAAAAAGAGCCCCATCCGCCTCCAATGAATTCTTAAATGCCATCACTGTTCCGGCGCGAGACGGGGAGTCATTTGCTGCGTTATTACCAGAGTGAAGGCTGATGACTTTTTTTTTTAATATGTTAATTATCCTGCTGTCATTAATTAGAAATACCACAGATAGTTGTTCAGTGAGAAAATGCTAATGTAGTCTTGACCTTCTGACGGTATTCCCTGATCAGCCTATCTGAGCCGGAAATAATCAAAATATTTGAAATCACCTGGATTATGCAGGCTGGGAGACACACGCGCACACACACTTGACTTTACTGTTAAAGCCCATTACTCCACATTAGAAAGACTTTTACCTATGACGATGCACATACTTCCAGCTACTGTCTCCTTTTCTCATTTTGTTTTCACTCCTTCTCATCCTGTTCCTTAACCAAAACTAATCCCGACTAAATTTCAGGATCTCCCTCTCCTTGTCTTTCACTCCCCCTCCTCCACTCCACCCTCTCGCTCTTTCTTTCTAGTCTTCTGTCATTCCTGAAGTGGCACTAATCCTCCCCTTCTCTCTGTCTCCTCAGCTCTCTCCTCCCTTCCTCATTTTTTATGATCTTTCGCTACTGGAGCAAAACTAATCTAGGCACCATCCATGGCAGTCTCTTACACTTCCTCCTCCCTCCCGCTTTGACTCCACCCCTCCTCTACCCCACCTCCTCCACCTTCCCTGTGTCTTCTCTATTTCTTTGTTGCATCTCCATGTCTACAATACAGTTATTCGCTGACTCCCCTCGCCCTGTTTCTCCACTCCGCTCCATCTTTGTCGTGCGCATGCTGTGCGGCGAGTGCGTTGGGATGAGAATACATGAGGCCGGAGAGACAAGAGCGAATGAGATGGATGAGAGAGGAGATGAAGGAGAGTTGGAGGGTCTCTCTCTCTCTCTTTGGCTGTCCATTAGTGGCGGTTTACCACAGCTGTTGTTGTGTTGTTCCCTGTGGTAACACCTCACATACTCTCTGGTTCCTTCCTGCTCAGGTTGCCTTTTATCTGACAGGTAGCATGGCAGCAGGGCGCACCGTGCCTGTGTACTCTGTGTGTGTGTGTGTGTGTGTGTGTGTGTGTGTGTGTGTGTGGCCCTCGGTGATGGCAGCCTCTTGTCCTTCAGCTACATCTCGTCTCTTATCCAAACTTCAAACCGTGCTCCTCCCTCCCTTCTTCTCTCCCCAAACTTTCTCTCTTTCTTTTTTTTTTTTCCCAGAAAGCAGCCCATGTGATTAAAAGGTAGTTCCATGTGGGGATGCCCTGTTGTGGGTGTTTGAATTAATTATCAGCGAGCGCGCGCACACACACACACACCTGCCTCACACTGGTCTGAAGGACAGAGTGGTGACAGTGAGAGGGTCCGTCAGGTACGCTGTCATTGCGCCAAGGTCAGCTACCACTCGCCAGTCCCTCGGTCTCCTCTCCAGTGTGTGAATGTGTGTGTTTATCGCCTTAATTTAACCCAAGAACACAACAAACCAGGCAGGACAGATTCAGTGACGCAGGAAGCTCCTAATGACATCCTCTCTGTGTGTGTGTGTGTGTGTGTGTGTGTGTGTGTGTGTGTGTGTGTGTGTGTGTGTGTGTGTGTGTGTGTGTGTGTGTGTGTGTGTGTGTGTCTCCGATGTTACTTGTTTCCCCATCCTGGTTGTAGCTTTAGAGCGCTGTAAAGCATGTTTTGGTTTTTTAGGTTTTGGTGATGTTTTTTCGCCATAGTGATGTGATGTTTATTTGAACACAGCGCTGTCACGAATCACGCCAGAGAAAGAGCTTTGCTGAAAGGTTGCATCAGAAAACACGGCTCTGAATCTGCACCAGCAGACTGGTGTCATGTGAAATCTCCGGCGCCCTGCAGCCCTCTATTGCATCTTTCACCGGCTCGCTTCGCCTCTCACTCCATACTTACCTTTTTTTTTTTTTGCTGCAACTTCTCTCTAAAACTCCTCCTGTTGTGTTTATCTCTCTTGTTCTCCTTGTCGCTCTGCCTCTCCGCCTTTCTCTTTTCAGCTGTCCTACTGTGAGAAACCATTATAGACCAACTTCCCTCTCTCTCTAATTGATTTCCTTTCTCTCTCCGTCTCTCTTCCCTTTTTTCTGTCGTTCTCCCGCTGTGAGCAGTCCACTGCATTCATTTCAGTTTGCAGAGCTTCACCATTTTCCCCAGTTTCTTTCTTTTTTTTTCCCTGCTATTTTTTTTTTTTTAAATTTCTTACATCGCTGCTCTCCTTTACCCCCTCCACTCTCTCCCAAATACCTTTGTACCCTCTGAACTCGATACACACAAGGACAAAACTCGAACGCAGGCATACACACGTACCGCTTGCCCAACCGAGCTCTCTCGGATCCCGAACTCGACACTCAAAATTTGACTTTAACCGCTTTCGGCGATTCGCGTTTTTCGTTCGCTTTTGTTTCTCCTTTCGTACTTTTTGTTTCATTTTTCATTTTTAGTAAAATAACAGTCAGGGTTGGTTAGCATTAGCTCCTGCGTGTGTAAAATGGCGGCATGAGAGGAGAGGTGGGATGGTGGAACAGTGTCTGTCTCTGCAGTGGGGCGTTCTGCCGACTGGAGACACACACACATGCACACACACACACACTGGCATGCACACACACACTCACACATTTAGCCATGGTTGTGCATGTGCAGTTACACATGCTGCATGTTTCTGACTGCAGTGCAGAGACGCCTCTGTTCTTGCAGTCACACCACCATGGACGCCATTTTGTGGCGGAGCTCACCATGACCAAAATTATGATGTTGACACAAACTAGTGTCCTCAATGTTCAGTTGTTGGACAGATGATGTGATTAAAGCCGGATCAAAACACACATATCACACACAGCCGGGTAAACACAAGGCATTTAACATTTTAGTTTCGAAGTGCGGCGTGGCGTTACACACACACTAATTCATACTGTTGAGTAAAGTGTTTTCCTCTGCCCAAGTAAATTGGAAGGCTGATTTAAAGCACATTTGTAATTGTCGTAAGGAAATTATTTGTTATAACCGTTTGCCGCATTCAAAATGTCTACAATAAAACCATTAAAGTGATATAACTAGGTTTTGTTTTTTTTGTAAGTTGTGTTAATTGATTTAAAATGTTTATTGATAAAATTACACAGTTTTTTTATGCTTCTGTTTTATCAACACAATTTTAACTTGTAAGGACAGCTACTTAATAAATAGTCTTTGGACATTAAATTTCATTAAAACATAGATTGATAGCAAAAATGCAACATTTTTCAATTAAAAAATTAACACGGCATGATTTCTTTTGTTCTATTTTGTGCAAATACGGCAGCACTTAAATGTCTGAGTATTATGCGTTTCTGTTTGCTTTGATTTGTCCTACAAACACACACACAAACACTCACAATCACAGCCACATAGACACACATAAGCGTGCACACACACCAGCTCAATGAGAGGCCCAGACCCAGCGTGCTATTTAATGCTTCGTTAACCCCTAGATGGTCGTTAGCTGTACAGAACCTGGGAGTAATTTAGTGGCTCATGTCTGTCGGAGCGACATGTTGCTGCAGAGACCTGTAGGTACAAGATGGATATTACAGACAAAACACAGTGTTTCTCTGCTAAGCCCTCCATTTGATAAATCCTTCCTCCCTCTGTGTGACTCTACAACAGATGAGCTTGGAGTGTCCCATTTCCTCTCTCATAATCTCAGTCAATCACTGTGGGATGTGGATAGGTGGTAGTTTTCCCGGAGACATCAATACACACTTTGTCTTCACGCGTGTGTGTTTGTGCATGCGAGTGTGTGTGTGTGCGTGTGTGTGTGTGTTTGAGTCTTTGGGGTTGCAGTGTCAGAGGTGGGTTCAAGGCCGTAGATCGATTTAATAACAGCTGCAATTGTGCAGCCTCATCCCGGTTTCCTGACCCTTCTGTCCTCCCTCACTGATGTTACACGGCGGTTCCTTTTTCTGAGGGGTTTTAACCGTTTCTGCTCTTTAGTCCCACTACCTGTATTTTTTTTTTTGTCCTTTTCCTCTCCTCTTCACCAACTCTCCCACCCCTCCCTATCCCTCCATCCTACCATCCCTCCATCTTTCCCTCCATTATTTCCTTTTAGTCCGCCCCCTGCTGAGAAAGTGACGCCCAGACACAAACACCCCCACCCCCCCATCCCGTCTCTTTCTCTCCCTCCCTTTTCTCTCTGTCTGACCTTGTTTCAATCTTTCCAACCTTCTTTTTTTTCGCCGTACTTTCTCACTCGGGTCTCCACCACTCTTCCTTTCATCTTCTGTCCACTTCTTGGTTTCGCTCTGTCATTTTGAATTTTCTTGTGTTTTTACCCCCCTTCTTTTTCATTTCCTGTATCCCCTCTGTATAATCTCGATCATTCTTACTCCTCCTAATTTACATAACACTATCTTTTCCTGTTGCCATGCTTCTCAAGCTCTTTTTTTATCCGACCTTTAGGAGAATTTGCATAGGGGACATATTTAGGGTTGCACAGCCAGTCAGTACTCATTTTTCATGGCGTTAGGCTTTGAGTAATGGTAAATACCTTCCCCTGGTCATTTGTCTGTTTCTTGCTTCTTTTGTTCCACAAAGCAGTGGCTTTATTGAGAAAGTTAAGCATGCAAAAATGACTAATCAGCAACTTGTTTCTTTGCCTCAACTTTATCTAAATCTTCTCTCCCCTCTCTCTCCTCTCTCTACAGCATCAGAGGGTTCAAAACAAATACAAGGTGAGATGCAACATTGTAAACCCAATTTATTCTTATGCTTAGGCATCTTTATGATGTGTCTGTATGGTTTACATGTACAATTGAATACATCATATTCCTCTGTCTTTTGTCTGTCTCTCTCAAGTTCAAATGTGGTTTATTTGCATGAATCAGTTATAGCTGTAGCAAGAATACGGCACATTATCTGTATGAAAACTTGCAAATGAGAACATACATAAAACCAACTGATTAATCAGTAATAGAAATTAGACAAATGGAAAATACTCTATATGGCCAAAAGTATGTGGACACCCAAATGTTTCATCTATGTGGTAGCTGAAAATCTAATTCCAAAACAATGGCCCATGTGTTTCTATGGCAGTCTTCACTCTTCTGGGAAATTTGTCCCACAAGATTTTGGAACCACACTGCAGGGATTTGCTCTCTCACAGCCACAAGAGCATCAGTGATATAGCGTTGGGCGATAAGGCCTGGCTCGCAGTCTGCTTTCCAATTTATCCCAAAGGTGCTTGATGGGGTGAGGTCAGGAATCTGTGCAGGCCAGTCAAGTTCTTCTACGCCCAAAACCCAGAAACCAAGGACCTTCCCCAAACCGTTGTCACAAAGTTAGGAGGCACACCATCGTTTATAATATCATTGTAATCTGTAACATTAAGAGTTTTATAAATTGGAGCTGAGCCCAAACTGTGGTAAACTGGTCCAGACCAAAAGTTACAAGAGTGTCCATGTACTTTTGGCCATACAGTGTATTTCATGCATAATATTTCATTCATGAAGTTTCCTTCTGTCTTCCAGGAACTCTACCTAGAAGTAGTGTTTGCTCACTGAGGAGAGCTTCACCGCCGCTCTTCCTCACCCTCGTCCTCCTCCTGCTGACTACCTGACTTTGTCCGTCCTCACCGCTGACCTCTCACCCATCCTCCGTCGGATCGGGGGGTATTTCTCAGACGATCAAGTACACAATGTAATCTACGCTCAGACAGTGAATGACACAATGCAATCTATGCTAAGCTATTGCGAATGACACATATTATTACCTTGTGGCTGTTTACCTGTGAAATTCCAGAAAGAATCGGTTGTCTTCTCCAGAACGGGGCCACAGTGACTCAGGGACTGACACGCCGAATCACAGTGACTAATTTCTTGTTATTTTTTTCTCCCACCTGTTGTGTAAGTAGTAGCACAGGATATTACATGTAGAGCTAGGACTAGTCATAAGACTCATATCCCACTCTGATGCCAGAAGAACAATGAGTCTGTCAGGACAAAGTTTTCTCTCTTTCTCATCTCTGTTTCTCATTTTCTACATATTGTGTTGTAGTCACTTCTTTCTGAGAACCTGCCTCCAGTTAAAAAGTGGCCAAATAAACACATACTGCTGTACTGAGTGGCCTAGGTTGGAGGTCAGTCAGTTAGCTGGTGACTTTTCTTTACATGGGCAGACATAAATGACTGATGTTTTTAACTGCCTTATTTGCATCTGATTGAGATAAATTTGTTGATGAACTTTTAATTAGATTTTGGAAATAAAGGCGTTTTAGGAGGAAATGGGGAATATTCTGGAAGAGTCAGACAGGGCTGCTGCGCCCCCTACTGGGATCAAACTGGTTTAACTGGAGTTGGACTGGGTTGACCATAAACTCAGAAACTGGACACTAGATTCTGGTGCTGTATGCTGATAATGGGACCTGGGACAGAGTTTGTCCTCTCTGATTGGACCCCCTGTTGTTCTGCCTCCCCACCCCACTCTCTGCTTCAGAATAAAGCACAGAACAGAGGGGTTTATGGGTAAACAGAGAGCATCAGCTCGTCTCGCTCCACTGTACACACTGCGGACCACTGAGGAGGCTGATTGGTTGATGCTCCTGTTGACCAACCAGGTGTGCAGATATGCACACAAGCCTTTTGTTCCTTTTGTTGTTGTTGTTTGTTTTGGGGTTGGGGTTTTTTATGCAGGATCCTTGATTTTAGGTTTTACTGTATAGTTAATATATTCTGCAAAATGAGATATATTAACTACATAATTCAATGTTTTAGTGAGAACTGATCTCTGATATTTAAGTGCAAAAGTCTCTCAAAAAATACATTTTTACATACACAAGCAATGATTTATATTCTGGATATATATGTATTTACTGGTATATTTTCAATATGATCTGCTACAATGTAGTTTCCCAACTTAAATGATTTGATGTGTGGAATTAATTTAATTTTTTCCCAAATTGTTTTTTTTTTTTTAAATCACTCTAATTGATTGTCATCAATTAAGAAAAAATATCAGAATGAATTAACGATCCATTTATTTTCCTGATTATTTTGAAATTGAAATTAGAGATAATTTGGATGTGTATTTTTCATTGAAATGAAATGAAGTTTATATATTTATAAAGTTACATAATTATTTCCCAACAATATTTGAGTGACTTGAGCTCAGAAAATCTAAAGGTTAGTTACACAATTTGTTCTATCTTTACAAAAATACATTGTTAGCACTTAATATATTTTTTTCTCAAAATGCTGTAAATCACACCAGTCATGCCATTGTGTTTTTTATTATGTTTATTTCCTAAATGATTTTTGAAGAGTTGTTAAATAATTTCAGTGATGTAGAATTTTACAATCATGTAAACTAGGAATTTGTTTTTGATTTCTTTGCGTGTGTGTGTGGGCGTGCGTGCGTGTGTAACGTGTTCTGCTTTCACATTTTAGTGAAGAATGTAGCTTCTTCTGTGAAGAGTCAACTGCAATCTGAGCCTTTTTTACGTGGCAAGACAACAAAATAAATATGATTGCATTGAAAAGCTTCGAGTCGATCGTCATTTAACTTTTGAAAGTATTGATATTCTATGTAACCGCAGGTTTCGGTGACAACGCACACACACACACGCACACAACTTTATTTGCGGAACACACACATCCAGTGTAATACACAGGAGTATGGAGATAAGGAGACTTCAGGGACTTGAAATGACCTTGTGGTGTAAGAGGCCACTGTAATGTGAGTAACCTAGTGGAATATTGAGCTGAGTTTTTATCTATGAGCAGCCAAAGTCTGATAAGACTCAGATACCCAATAGACTCCCGGTATTAATAGACCCTGAAGCATCATTGCTAATACATCGACCTTAAAGTAGTAACTGCATTTATTTTCAGTAAGCACAGAAGTGAGGTTAAGTACAGAGCAAGAGGAGATGTTTTTGTTTTGTGCTTTAAATATAGAAGTGTACATCCAAATAAGCTGTAAATGCATTTCCATTTATGTAGGCTGTAATGTAGAGCCTCTTGTGAAGCCAGAAAGGCAATTTCCTGGATAATAGGGCTAATGCTCCTATTTCATGGTTTATGATCCCTTCTGATGACATGTTTGTCACTGTTGAGGCATGTTATGAGCTGCCTTTGATTTTGACCTTCACATAGAAATTCCCAAAGCCCATGTTTTCATTCTTCTTCCATTGTGAATGATGAAGTAAGCATGCTGAAATCAGCTTTTAGACAGGTGTAAAAGGAAAAGGACTTAAAAAAAACACCGCAGCAGTAAACCGAGCCTGTGTCCACATCCATTTTAGGTGTGTGAAAACTGCATGGCTGTTTATTCCAGCAAAAGCATGTGCAAACCAAAGCTCGTATGTAATAGTGCGATAATAGGTTTTTTTTATATGCTTTATCTTTGATTCCAGACAGGAAATGCTTGAGCAATCACACCAGAAATGTCTGATATTTTCAGAATTTCTTTGTACTTGACAATGTTGATGTTTTGAACAAGCCTGCAGTGTGTCGATGTACTAAAGATGGAAGTGAAGTCACCCTCTAAAATAAACTTCATAATTATGGACAGATGTTGCCATGTTATATAAATTTAGAAGATCATGAAAATCCCACGTCAAAGCTTCCCCCGAGACTTTCTGGGACGTCTGTGATCATAAACAATTTCTGGGATGACAAATTTAGTTTTTAACTATCTGTCTGACACACACACACACACACACACACACACACACACACACACACACACACAAAGATCCTTATTGCATATCCATGTTGCAGCTCTCCTTGTCCACAAAAGACACTGTAATTACACTGTATCAAATTTCAGCACAGCAGGTTCTGTTGCCACAAGTTGGTCTACATCTAATTGGACCTCGGCTGAATATTTATGGCTCAGATTGCCGGTGTTGATTACATATTCCGAAAAACAAAACTCTGGCTATTAATAGAAGCAAACAATGCTTATATGGTTGTATTGTAATTACTTAAAATAAAATAAAGACATATTTTTAAAGGGTGCATTCACAAGTCAACATAGTCATCTTTCAAGGGTTATTAAAAAAAATAGAATTATATACTTGAATGCAATTTACAGCAAAAATTGAACCTGATGAAATAAATAAAGACGTGTTTTATCTGTGAAAAGTAGTTTTAAATCATTGCACTATAACATGTTCCCCCTTTCTTTTTAGTGTTCAGCAGAAAGTAGACGTCTTGGACACACGCTTCTCAAGCCTTTCCTTGAATTTTGGAAGGATGTTTTTTCACAGTTAAGAGTTTCTCAGCGTGTAATCAACACCTTGATCAGTAGCGACATTCTTGTTGCGAATCCTGACCAGTGTATATTTCACATACTTCAGAACCAAGGTGATCTGAGGTGAGGTGAGAGGGCGTCCCTGCTGCAGGAAGTGTCCTTCTGAAAACTTTAGAAAATAAATGCCTCAAGATCATGAAGTCCTTGAGAAAATTGTTGTTGTTGTTGTTGTTGTTTTTATTTTATTGAAGTCACATCATCCATAAAAACATAAAAACAAGCATTCATCTCCTCTGGGCAGTGAAGTGATACAAGGCCAAGCTGGCTTTCTTTGGGCATTCTGTCCTTCATCAGGTACATTTTAGCAAAACACTTGCAAGGATTGTGAAGCTGTACCTTCAATATATTATTCTAGACAAGCTCAATCTTGTTAAGATGCTGTATTTATTTTGATAGAGTTATTAAAGTGATTCTTTACTACTTTTGCTTTTTTGTTTTGATTGTTTTCACCGAGATCGAGCTATATTGATGAGCAGAGCCAGTAAGAGATTTGAAAGGAGCCAAAACTTGAGCTCCACTGATCTTTCCAGTTTAGCACTAATCTAATATTTAGTTGTCATTTCTGCCTATAACTGCCCACATCTGCCAACTTCCAAAAACCTTTTTGCATCAGGAAATTGGGACAGTTTGAATCTCCTGACCTCACAATCTCACAGCTCTGGACACGACACACTGCATCTTCTAGCGTGAAGAAGCAGAAGCTCTGAGAACAGGAAAAGTGTTTTTCTGTTGGGTGCCATCGCTCCCACATGTCTGTAAACATGCTTTGGGTGTTTTACTCCTCGAGGCAACATCCCAGCTGTGTGTGCAAGTGTTATATAGTCCTGCAAAAGAGCTCTCAACAATATCAAGATCAAGGACTATGTTAAAGTCTCCACCAATCAGCAAAATGCCACTTGACATCTCTTGCACAGATTGCGTCTACTTTTTCTGTACTTTATAATCAGATACAGTTATAATCAGATATATTTCTCAGGGTGAGTATCTGACCCTTCATGCAATGGAGAGTAAAAAACTGACTTAAGATGCTAAATCTGTGAAGTGGGTTATAACAAGCAGATCCTCAACTTAAATGCCTTTAGAGTCTCAGTTCAGTTCAAGAAAATTCCCCTCATTTATTCTGGAAGGTCTCACTTCACTTGTTTTCCCAGTGACACATTCAGGAGTATTTTCAATGGCCCTCACAGCGGATCAATAGTTATACCACACTTCACACATTCAGAACTAAAACAGCAGTCGCGTGTAACCAGAATCATAGAAAATATTGCCTTCTATAATAGAGAATTCAACTGTGTTCATAGTATCATAATGGACGCCTGCACAGTTATTGTACAGATGCAGAAACTCTAAAGCTTTAAAGCTGTAGTGAGGTAATTATAGAATTATTAAGTAATCAAGGCAGTAAATTATTGCTAGTTTAAAAGTTTGACTATGATAATCACACAACAGCCCAAACCCCCCCCCAACAAAAATCACATATTTTAAATCATTTATCAAATTGCAGATTCAAAATGTCACCTAAAAAACACTGACAAGAAAATCATTTGGAATAGATGAGTCTATTGAAATAACACATTTGCATATACATGTTCATTACTGAAGATGCCACATCACAACACACCCAGCTTTGGAGAAATCTGTTGTTTTTTTTTGTTTTTTTTTACGCCATTTGATTATTTTATACAGTGTGTATTTAAATGAAGTTATTTACTGCATCATTCACAAATAAGAGTTCTGTTAGAAGCATAAAAACACATGGTTCCCAACCAGGCTTCATGTGTTGCTCAATGTTTTTTTTTTGTTGTTTGTTTTTTTTTTGCATGTGAGACTTTCGGTTGTGAAAGCCTCTGAGGATTATCATTGAATAATTTTGTAACCCTGATGAATCGGTGTGCTATTTAATTTCCAGGTTATAAATAATAGTCCCGGCTTTAATTTCCTCTTCGGGTGTGAGCAGAGTTTGTTTGTTCTATATAAAGTCTGCTTGTCGTACTCTTTTTCACATCCTTTACACGTGTCGGGTAGCCAGTAACAGTGTAATTATTTCTGCTGTGTGCTCACAAAACAGGCACTTCCAGTGTGCCACACAAATCGTGATGAATGTGGACGAACCAGATTATGACGGAGGTGGAAAAAACACACATTAGCTGTTTTGGTGTTAAGCTCAAGCAAGAGCACTTGTCAACAGATATATCAACTAACATGCCAACGTTTTTTGTCAATGTTCTCATTTACATCCATTAATTTCACATTTTGTACATAAGAGCAACACAAGGACACTCTGCAAAACACTGCAAGTGCTAACTTTTAATACTAAAAAGATGAGCAAGATGTCATCTGAAAGAGGTAAACATAGATATTATTTCCATGCCTGATTCTGGATATTTTACATTACATTTTAAAATTGGCCTCAGAAAAGTCATGGTAGGACTTTCTGGATGCTTAAAATCCAGTCCTAATCTTTAAAAACAGGAACCAGTTGACATTGGCTGGGCCTTTCTAGTGTTAAACATCTCTCATCTTTCTAACACCCTGCACCATGTTTAAGTTATGGCTGTTGAGTGCAAATGAGCTCCAGTTGAGCTCAGCTGAGCTGATTTTTTTTTTCTCACCAGTTTTCCGCATGCTGGTTGAAGCTTCACAGACCCTGGCCCCTTTATATTAAAGCGCGCCCGCTGCGTGAAAGGCATTTCTGAATGCATCCCATGTGTGCGGCTACAAGTAGGGGGTCTTGGTTCTGCGTACCGGACTGCGAGCTGTGACAAACTTAGGATTATGAGACTGGCTTTTTATTTGAACACACCAAAACCAGACACAAATGAGCTAAGTCAGTCACACTTCACATGGCGGCAAGCAAAGCAGCCTCCTTCCTCATTCTCCCTCCCACTTTCTCCCTTCCTTTCTTTCATCCACTTTTAATGTGTGACACTTTGATAGTGATACATCCTATTTCCCGTGTTCTGGTCGATTGGCTTTACATGCAGATGGGTTGGTAATTTGCATAGACTCAAAGGTCTCCCTTCTCTCCTGATGCTTTCTGACAACGGAGTGTCTATTCATCCTCTGTGTTAAGCATCCCTCCTAGGACATCGCCTGAATTGCTGTCTCATGCTGCTTCAAGTCTCGTTTTACACTGCAGGAACTGCTGAGGAATTGGATTAGGAACATATTGCTTTAGAGAAAAGCATCACAGTCACCGAGGCGGCTCGCATCTGAAATGGATAGTTCACTCCGATATCAAAGCTTGTCACATGTTTTTGTACAAAGTCACACCAAGTGTGTAACAGTGATCTTAAATCACGCTGAGTCCATTTCACACACACACATACACCGTTTTCTTGTTATACCTTAAAGTCCCACCTGGGAGATTTGGAGAGAAACACTAGAGTGTTTCAGCAGAGTAGCAAGGAATTATGGAGCTAGTGCAGAGGAGGTAACTCTGATCACCCCAGTTCATCTTATCCTCACATCACCTTAAGTGGCTGCTGTGATCATACTTCCACCAGCTGACCTAAAATCTGTCTTTGGAGAACCAATTAAGCTTGAATATGCACAGGAGGAAAAAAATAGCCACTTTTTTTTTATTCCTGCTTGTTCCACTTTGTCTCAAATGACACAAAAGTTGCTGTATCCGAATTTCAAGAATGTTTTGTTTGCAGTTTTGTAGATTTCAAACACACCCTGCTTCAAAAGCACAGCGGTGTGAAATAAAAAAAATAAGATATTCATAAATATGCAGTTGAGGACCACACACACAAAAAAAGTATTTTAGTCCAGATACTTTTAGAACCCTAGTCAATACCCATATCCTACCACTATGTCACCCCAGACGTTTTTCTGACTCAGTCTTCCGGGTCAAAATCAAAACAACATTTTGAAATTCATAAGAAGGACTGAACAAAAATCCAGAGTTTTAATACACGGGAAAGGCAGTGAGGAAGGAAGAGGTGTGATGACTACAGTAGATAGTGGGTGGACACAGTAGTTTTAATAGTAGTGAAGCCAAAACAGACATGAAGGATGAAACAGGCAAGTGAGAGTGATGGAGCGACAACTGAAAGGGGATGAAGATGAAACTGTGGAAGACAACTGAACAGGACAAAGGTAATAAACTTTAGAAAGATATCATACAAATGTCAAGATCAATTCAGCATCCCTGGCACGCCTGTAGTGACAGCAAATGCAGTGGTGGAAGAAGTATTCAGATCTTTTACTGCATTTTACTGTTGTAGCCGGTGCAGGTGGAGCTGGTTTCAACTACTTTATACCCTCCAAAGTATCACAGGATAAATCGTGGGGTCCTGATATGAGTAGATGATTAATGAGGTAGGACACAAGAAAAAAGTTCTGCTGCACAATTTTTTAAAATTCTTTCTCTCATCTTTGCTCTGTATGAAATATTGGATAATCCTCTTTGGGCCTTGAGTAGTTATTTAAATGAAACCATATGAGAAGTTTAGTGGGGAAATCGCTCTTTGGTGGAATGCTAACATCTTATACATCTTGAATGTGACACACCAGACACTGTTTTTTGAGAGGGGTCACAAGTCAAAAAGTTTGGGATCCACAATCTTTAACAATGTATTTATAATATACTGCGTTTCATAAGCTTATCATTTGTTTTTTTCAGGCAAAATCTTAAACTAAAAAGTAACTCATAACTACAGCTATCAGATAAATAGTGTAGTGGACTGAAAAGTACAATATCTCCCTCTGAAATGTAGTGGAGGAGTAGTATAAAGTAACATAAACTCAAAATTAGTAACTAGAACAAATTGTACATTGAGTAAAAGTAATTACTTTCCACATGTAAGCAAATTACTAAAAATCACTATAAAGTCACATATTATGAGTAAAGTAACATATTGTAGGTGGATATGTTACTAAAACTTACATTACAGCAATATTATAGAGACACTAGAGGATATTGAGGAACTAGAAAGTTACAATAAGCTCATAAGAAATTAACTTAAAATAAACTGGAACAATGACATGGCTTAAGTGAATTCATTTATGAACTATTTACAAATCAGATTATCCCATTATACACGTATAAACGCTGCAAGTAGGACAACGTTAGAGTAACATAAGGGGAGCCCTGCTCAGAAACATTGGACGTCTATAGGAAAATAATTTTCTTCCACACAAATATCATCATTCCAGACAATGTCCCGGTGTTTTTATCGCACCACCACAACCAGAGCACACACCATTACATTTCTGCTGTGATTATGGAGCCTCTGTTCATTGCCTCTTTTATTACTGTTATTATTAATAAATCAAGCAAGCCGTGAAGCCCGGACAGATAAGTTAGGGGGATATGGGGGGGGGCCGGGCTGGAGGTGGTAATTGCTGGTGTAACAGTGTGTGCAACCCCGCGGTGGCCTCGTAAGCGACCCGCTTTATTAGATCGGCCGGTATCGATCCTTGCTGCGCGGCGTTGACTAATCTCCAGGCGGGGAGAGAGAGAGCGCGCGGATCGATGAGCCTGGATTCAATCATGTCTGGAAACAGAGGAGGTAATTTTTTTTGGTAATCACGGGTGCTAAATGGAAAAAGTGAGAACAACGCTCCCGTGAGGTGCGCAAAGAGAACTACAACATGAGGGTGGAGGTCTTCCCGCGGAGACAGGCTGGAGAGATGCACGCTGCAATTATGGATATTCAGTGCGAGACACAGATGAATCAATATGAGCCTGCTGGTTGACCTTCAGTAGTCTGTCCATGCTGCTGCACACCCAAGTTCCTAAAACCTGATTTTCTCACCTTGACAGAAAACCTTTTCACATTATTTACTAATACATTTTGATAGAGGCTGTCTTTTTGTTCTTATTGGATTTAGAAATAAGACAAATGGATTCATAAATAAGATAAATCAAGAGCAATATTAAAAGCCCTGCACATACTGCCATCTGTATGTGAGACTCCTCTTAAAATAGTAACATGACAATGAAAAAAGATGACACAGACTGAGGTTTTATTCAACAGCACAGAGAGCCATTATTATAGACTGAAACTCACATGTATAAACAAATAGCACACACACAGACACACGTACGCAGAGACTTCCTTCACAATCTCATTCTGCAAATATTCACACGAAGGCTTGATAAAAATGTCCGTGTTGTGTTTTCCACAGAGTTACATGTGCGCAGGGGATGATCTGAGATCTGAAAATGTGGCTCCATCAGCAACAGGTGACACGGTGAGAAGCGGGACTGCATCAGGCACGGGAGTTTCGCTCTTCTTCTTCATTCTCCAGGAGGTAGGCTGGCCTGTATCGCGTCACCCCCTTCCCGTCCACCACCTGGAGGGAAGCGTTTCGACAGGTGTTGTCCATACTGCCCAGTGAAGTGTACCTGCGGGTCGACAGAGAAGGTTCAGACCAAGAATTCTGCACTTCAGCTGTGATGATGTGCAAACCTGAATAAACGGAGGATACGGAAAGTGGAACAGATCGAATGTATTCTTACCCTTTATCGTAGAGAATACAGTAGGGCACATATAACGTCCTCAATAGTGACCAGATGTCGTGATACGTCCAGTCCTGCAGAGTGTTATAAGACATCAAATTGAATTGGTTTATGATTGATTCATAATTAGTTCAATCTAGGGGAACTCCTTTGAGATGAACTCGTGCTACATAAATTATTGTACAATGATGTCAACTGCTGACAGCCATTCCAAAAGTATTTGCCATTTCATGTCATAAAAACCTGCACAATGTAATACAACAGACCTGCAATAACTTCCATCATGTGAAGCTTTTAATGTTAAATATTTGTTAAGAATCTGTCACAGAGGTGTTGATTCACATCACCAATTTGTTTTGGGGTTATATTGGATAGCATTACCTTGTACAGGTGTACCTACTGTTTGTATGTGTGCGTGTGAGAGGCAAAATATTCATAACATCATTTAAAGCTTCACAAATGCAGTATTGCTGCAGGGCTGCTGAAGTGCATTAAACTGTGCAGGTGTTATGATATTTTGTTCACACCCTGTAGATCCGCACTCTGAAACTTCAGTCAAGATGACAAATAACGTTAAGTGTAACAAGGGGAAATTGCCTGGCTAGAGCGGTGAAAACACATTTGTATTACCAGTCAAAAAGCAGTTTCTCCCGCAGCACTATACACGCTGTAACTTTAAAAAAATGTGGGGAAACTGAAGGACTGCTTGGTTCTTATTTTTATAATTAATGTCTGCAGGTGCTCTTAAGATTAAAAAAATAAAATCAGGTGAGGCAAACCTCAATGTCCAACTGTTATTTTAGTTTAACTTCTTTGGTTACATGTATTTTTCACTTAGAAGAATTAGCTGACTGATTGTGGATGCCCCTAGGCCCTCTTAACTGATATGACAGGGTATATCTATGTCATTTGTGTGTGTGTGTCTCACTAGTAACGGGTTGACTCTCATGTAGTCTGGCCAGCCGGGGTCAGTGGGACACATGGGCGTGAGTGTGTGCGAGTAGGGGTCACTCCTCCTGGTCCCCATCAGGACGGCTTTCAGCTCCGGCCTCCTCTCCTGCACCTCGCTTAGCGCCTGCCGTATACTGCCCTCCACAGAGAATATCTCCAAGTCATATCTGTGGGAGACACGTTGCCAAATAATGAGTTGCCGCACTGTAACACAGAAGATTGGGACACTTTTTTGACAAGAGAACCTTAATACACAACTATTTGGACTGGTAACACCTGCTGGCACCTGTTAAGTAAAAGGATATTTAAATACATCAAATAAATCTGCAAAAAAAAATAATCAGCTGAAATATGTTTATCAACAGAATGCAATAGATTAGACTGGTGGCTTCACCTTTTTATCGTGTCCTGAAGGAATCGCTCCATTTCTGGGAATGGGGAGACAATGCGGATATACAGAGCTTTCACCTTGTCTTTACCATCTGGATATCGCCTGAGAGTGGCAGGAGAGAGAGAAATGGCATATTAAAAAAAAAGATACATAATTTCCTGTTTATCCTTATCACTATCTCCCACTATCTGTCCAATACAGGTCAAGAAAAGTCCAAACAGTAGTCTGTCTTGTCCAATATTGTTCTCTAGTTGCTGCTGAACTAATTTTCTTCTTCACTTACTGCGATGCCCCACTGAGCAGAAGTGGTATGATTATGTTTTTAATTTTCATCTCCCTTTCATCTCTTCTCTCTCAGGTCATTTGTTTTGTCCCGATTAAATCATTCCTACCCCTAAATGTTCTAATTGTCTCATCTCGTCTTCGCCCCTCCTGTTACCGTTTCAGTGCTGCGTAGTAGAGATGGAGCAGCGCCGTGCAGTCTTTGCCTCCATTGAAGCCAACGCAGACTTCCTCTATCGAATACTGATCCAGTGCAGCCTCTATTGTTTTCAGCGCAGACATAACTTTGTCACCCAGCGGCGTGCCTGTGGGAAATGAAATCCACAGCAAGAGGACGTTTTACAGTGAATGTAGTCAAATTTAGTTAGTTATAATTTAAATTATCCCTCATGTCAAATTCACAGTAAAAATATCTGCTTGTCCTTTGCCTTATTTTATTGATGCTTGATTCTATTCTCTGCTCAGTCTCATGCCAGTTATATTCTTTTTTTTATAATCCACTATGATTTTACAGCGATAATTATTTTAATCTTTTTGCTTCCTTTATTGGTCCCAATGCCTGTGTAAAGTGTAAGAGTTTCTCTGCAATATTCACTTTATATTAAGTTAACATAGTTTAACTATCATCTACCACCACCCTCTGTCTCCCCCTCACCGCTGTTGGCCAGCGTGTACACCTCAGCTGTGGCGATGGACACCGGGTCAGTGACTAAGGGCACCACGCTACCCTTGGGCAGCTCGTCTAACAGCTGTGCCCGGGCTTTGTCCACCTCCTCCTGGCTATCTGAGTCCAGGACCAGCCGGACTTTGTGATAGTTGCTCAACCAGTCAGGGTAGGAGCCCAGAGCGACCTTCCGGCCCCAAACAGCCTGCAGTTTGGTCAGCACGGGGGCGATATCTGCTTCATCCGCATCCACAAACACCTAATACAAAGATCTTTTGGTTAGCTCGCTTATACTATCAAAACACAGTATTCAGATGGATTTGTAAATGAGAGATATGGTCATGGTATTACCTCACGAGAGTAAAACGTGGTCCCTGAACCAGCAAAGAGGTGCTCCAGCCCACTGAAGGCCCTCTCCATCAGAGCCGGGATCCCAGGAAAGATATACACGTTACGCACACTGACCTGGGAGAAGAAGATGGACCCGACAGTTTGTGTTAAACCTACAGGTTTGATGATTCTGTGTGTATTTTCTGTTTCAGGTACAACGACCAATACTTCTGCTAACATGTATTTTAAGGTAGTTAACATCTCAAAACTAACCTTAGTGTCCTTCTTATTACTACTACACAGTTTTTAAGCCTGTGAAAAAGCCTAGATTCTATTTAACATGTCAGTAAACCTCTACTTGAAAGTCGTGTTTTTTCCTAAATTTTTACCAGAGTGGTCAATTGTTTTCTGTCTGATTTTATTACTTTAATTTGTCAGAGAAGGCATGGACCCTTGTGAACTATATGTTCTGAGTGTGTTATGGTTCAATCAATGTAATGTTTAGGATAGCCTACTGTATGAATAAATGTAGTTAATGCACATTTGTGTAGCTATACCATTTCATTACTGGCTGCTGATAAGTACATGTTTGTGTGCTGTGCATCTCTACTTGAAACTGTTCAGTATAAATATAATCATAATGTACTAGAGATGTTAACCATACAGAGCACTACAGTCTTCATTCACTCCTGCAGTGTCTGGTTAGCAGTTGATGTTGCAATCTGTCTTCTAAAATAACCTCAGAACAGGATGGAGCAGACAGAACATTATGTGACTGAGTGAACATCTTCCTTTCAGTTGTGCCAGCTAAACAATTTTATTTTGCCCCCAAAAAGCCTACTGAAATGGTAATACACAGCACAGCAGATATTTGGGACATCAATTTTAACAAAGGCTGCAAGCAGTCAGTCATAATTTGATCGATTTAGTGTTTTATGACAACATGATCCACAGGATTTAACTGCAACTTGATAAAAGAACTCCATCCCCCTCCATCCTGCGTTCACTCACCACTGGGTAGCGCTGGGGTTGTCCACTCTGAGGGTCAGTTCCATAGTTGAGTTTGGCTGAGCGAGGCACCATGGCCATCTTCATAGCAGCACTGTTCTTATCCACCACCCCAAAGAACTCCTCAACCAGCCGGGCGAGCTCAGGGTGGGGGTGTAACTCCTCTTGGAACGCCATGGCAATGCTCTCAAAGGTGACATCATCATGGGTGGGGCCTATGCCCCCTGAGGTGATGAGGTGTGTATACTGAGGGGAAAGGAGGGCCACCTCTTTGGCAATGATCTCCTGTGTATCTGGTATGACTGTTATGCGCTGCACAGAAACTCCAAGCTTCCTTAGTGCTCGTATCAGAAAGCCACTGTTGGTGTCCGCTGTGTGACCCTGGGAGACGAAGGACGAGAAGAGACAATTCAATCTGGTGTCTCCAGCCTCACTTGAACATTACACTTAAGGACGTAACAATGACTCCAAGGTCTTGCTTGATGACATTCAATGACTCACAGTGAGCATGTTTTGAGGGCGAGACATGACATTGGACAAAATCAAAGGCTTCATGTTTAAATCATGACCATGTCAAGTCTATAAATAATGGTGAACTTGTCATTTAAAAAACGAGCACTGCCGTCCATCATAGTGATATGAAGTGTGGATTCTGGACTGCACAGCGGTCCAGAGAGCTGAGGCATATTGATGAATTATGGTGTCATGTTAGAATGTATGATAAAATCTTACTTTCGAGAGCACAGATTTATTTGAAAAAAGTGAGGGTTTATTTTGATTTTCTCAAATCCACAAACTTTCAAGGACTCTCAGTGATATCCATCAAAAGGGGACTAGAGACTGTCACAAGCACACAAACATAGTATGCATAGTGGAGAACTACGAATATACACTAAGTTGCCAGTTTATTGAGGACAAAATAATTCTGTTATTCATTTTGTCCACCCCACTTATATCAGTGAGGGTAGGCTAAATAACACCTCTCTGTATAATGCAATGCAGTTCAACAGCACCACAAACTACATACTCCAAAATGACCATACAGTTGAATAAACATCTCTCTAAAACAGTTTCAACAAAAACCGAACATTAAAACTTCATGAAGGTTGAATTTATTGCAGGACTGTTGTATTAGGCTGTAGTAGATTTAGCTAGGTGTGCCTAATAAATTGGCAACTGAGTGTATATACTGCTGTATGCTTTACAAATACTTAAACATGTAATGTATATGATAATAACATTATAATAATCAATATGTACCACGTACACCCAATCACAATATTAAATGAATACTACAGGGCTGCCATAGGAGATAAAAAATATAATGAAGTTGATATTAAGATGATAATAGGATTCTCAGTGGGATAGTGTCAATAACACAAATACAGCTTGAAAGTCGTACAAACCATGAGTATATCAACATTAAATCACCTTGAGTATCTCATCTCCAATGATGAGAATGGCTGCAGTGGGTGCATCCCCATTGGCTGCACAGGACGGATTGGAGACCTGGTGGTTTGTGGACATGGTTGCTTTGCAGAGTTGAGCCGTAAGTCTCCTCACACGCACCGCTGCTCTACTCAGCTTGGGAAATGCAAGGCTAGAAGACAAAGGAAAAATGCTTACCACATTGTTCATTAAGCACTTACACCTTGTGCATGTATGTATGCTTTAGTGTGTTCTCTATATACTTTCTGTTGCTTTTGTGATGAGCCATTATGCCTATGAGGAGCAGTAAAGTTCATTTCCAATCTTACATCAACATGAAGAATCCATATGGAGTATCCCCAAATGTTTAATTACAGTTCAGGCCCTCTTCTCCTTCATAACTTGTCTCCTACCAGGGAGCATCTGGGAGGAGACACATGAAGGAGCAGATTAGGGAAAGAAAGGAAAGAAAGGGGAAAGAAGAAATTATGAGCAGCATTTGTGCATTTCAGCAGCACAGACAGTGCATCACCTAACAATGACTTATCAGTTGTTTCTAGACATATGTCAACTGATAAGGCTTGGAATTGAATAGTGCAAGTTCAAAAAGGTTGAAGAAAGGATTGAAGATATCGTACTTGAATGATTACAGTTCATTATCTCTGCGGAAAAAAAATATTCTAATTCTATTTTAGCCATATCCTTCAATGACATTGATACACCTTCATACTGGATAGCCAAGCTATAAGCTGTGGGACATTGCAAGTGTGGTCTATCTATAAGTTGTCTGAAGCAGATGTGAAGAACTGACAAGTAATGCAAAAACATGAGGAGTGAAGACAAATTCGCTGGTATGGAAATGCAGTGACGAAAACTTGTCAAGATGTGTGAAGAACTGAGAGGAGGTGGACAAATGGACAGCGGTCGAAGGAGGTAACGTTATAGTACAGACAGTGCCAGTGTGTTAACGTTTAGCCTTCATGTTATTCTATGGATAGGACTGATAGGAGTTACAGGAGCATGCTACGGTCTTTACTTGACTGCACTTTCTAAAATGTGTAACACTGCAAGTTAACTTACGTGACAAAATAATGAAATGAACCTCATGCACATTCGTTCGCCTTCATAAAAACTACCAAATGGATTCATATCAATCAAAGCCTCATATACTTCTATGACAAATCTTAGTTAAATTTCCTTGCTAGGTTACTTAGCGTTAACACATTGTTGGGGGCACTAGCAACAAGAAAGCACTAGCATTCAAGTACACTTACATAGTGGCTTATGTTCTGTCTATACTGCCGATTCCTCTCCACTAACATGTACTGTGAAGAAACACACGATATCTTGGTTTTATAATTTGGTAACCAAACTCATTAAATCCGAGGCAATTTACTCCTGAGCCGCATATGTCCTTCGAACTACCGGTACGTATCTTACCGTTTTATGGCTGGCTACATGTCACTCAAAATACATGTCGTTAGCTGTCCAATCATAAATAAGAAAGGGTTTTACGAGAGATTCGAGAGCCAATCACGTTTACGGAGATGGATCTTAACGGTCAGCCTTTTTATGTACACGGAAGTAGCTGAAACATTGTACTGTTGTGCTTTAATCAGCAAAGACGAGCAATATATGTTGTTTGGCCAAAGTAAATACGATAAGTATTAGCAAAACGAGTGGCACCGACAAGTCGTTTATCTGCGAGTTGGCACATTGTAGCATTCACAGCACAGCTGTCGAGACCCGACTTCTTCTCTTCTGCCCAAATCAAATGAGATATTGAGATTACTGTAAGTCGTCTGCCTCTGCTGGCTGGAGGAGTCAATAAACCGATGATTGACCCCAAAGTAGCACTGTCAACTGTCTAGTGCTGTTAGTTTTCTTGTCTGTGGGTGGCGCATGTTGGTATGTCTAAAACCGCGAGTCTGGCGTTCTGTAACCTGGTTAGGCTATATTGAAACAAAGTGGAGGGTGAATTTCTGATTTTCCACAGTATTTTATTGGCTTGAGAATACATTGGTGATTTAAGGTACATTAAAGAATAAAAAAAGGAATCAACTGAAGTTCTGAGGGTGGTATTAATCATACCGGGAAACACCTTGTGCATTTATGTGCACTCACCCAAACAGTCCATTCAAGCAATCATATAATATTTAGCTTTCAGAACATTTAAGTGTAATATAATATTTCCATGCTGTTTAACCTTATTAAAAGATAAGAGTATTGCAGATGGGTCTGCAAATAAAGGCATATAAAGGCTATCTCTGCCAGAAAAAAAACAGATGAAATGTTAGGAAAGATAGAATAACATGATAAAACATGCTCACAAGAAGTCAGAATAATTAAATAATAAGTCAGAATTAAGACAAAATTATGATATAAGTGATAATTATGAGATATGTCTCTATATATACATATATATATATAAATTAACCCCTATATATACATAGGGGTTAATCTGAGGGCACCTGGACCACCACATCTCAGAGGGGTTAATCTCTTTCCATCATCAAACTGTTCTTAGTCACTTTAAAAATGCATGGAGCTTACATGAAAATCAGTGTCTAGACAGTGATATCCATCAAAACTGTGCTGATGGCAAAGAGGGGACTAAGGGGACTAGTGACTGTCACAAGCAAGCCACATGGTTTGAAACATAGTATGTATAGTGGAGGACTACAAATATACACTCAGTTGCCACTTTATTGTGGACAGAATAATTCTGTTATTCATTTTGTCCACCTAAACAAAACTCTGTAAAATGCAATGCAGTTCAACAGCACCACAAACTACATCCTCCAAAATGATCATACAGTTGAATCAACATCTCTCTAAAACAGTTTAAACAAAAACTGAACATTAAAACTTTATGAAGGTTGGATTTATATGCAGGATGGTTGTATTAAACTGCATTAGATTTAGCTAGGTGTGCCTAATAAACATAATTTTCTATGGTAATAATCATAATAATCAATATGTACCACAGACACACAATAACAATATTAAAGGAATACTACAGGGCTGCTATAGGAGATAAAACAATTATAGTGAAGTTTATTTTAAGGTAATGATAATACAGAAGTGATTTGTTTCTTTGGAATAAAATACAGGCAGTTGTGGTCTTGTGGTAACTATAAAAGGGCGAAAACAAAACTACACTTGTTCGCGTGCTGTAGGCCTATTCATCTAAGGTAACTTATTTTTTCATGCTTTTGGCTTGCGATGTGGGATTTCTACTTTTGCGCAATCTACACCGAATGGGCCAGGTGCAAAACAGAGCCACACACACACACATACACACAGGAACCGCGGCCAGATGACGTTGCCATTTGTTCGCGGAAGTGGCTTCTGTCGTGACCGTGGAGGGGGAGGCAGGGGGAGGAGGAAGGGAAGGAAAGGGAGAGGAAAGAAGAAGTTTAGATTCATCTCTCATGACGTTAATGAAGACTTGAAGACGCCTGGCGGACAAAACCATCGACCTTTTGTCCTGTTAGATGAAATTAAGCTGAAGTTTGTGCAGCAACAGCTTGCTGGGCAGGAGGGGCAACTCGAGAGAAAGGGAGGAAGAAAGCTGGTAAGTTGTTCGTTAAAAGTTGACCACACTTTTTTTGGGGCATGGTTTGGACTGTGTGCGTGCTGTGCGTCAGAGTCCCGCAGTTGTTGTAGCCTACATGTGAAAAGTTTGAGGAAATGCTTCACTTACTATCTTTGTGGTGCCCGCAGGGAATCATTGTCCTGCCTTTGTAAAGTCGTATGCTTGTGTTATATTTAAGACAACACAGTGTAGTGTAGCCTGTCGGGCTACTGTAAAAATGTAGCCCATGATCACACTGGGCTGTTCACACACATTTAGCTAAATGTTTAACTTGGTGTTCGTCCTCCTCGCGCTGTCAGACGACTTTTCAGGTTTTGTTGTTTGAGCCTAAAATCTCAGTAGGTGCCAGTTGAGCAACATTGTAGAGTTGGAGCCAGTGGTAAAGCTCTGTGGCTATAGTTTAAAATAGGCAATGATGAGAAGTCAACTGAGTGGCCCCAAGCTCATGCCTCTTTCAGTAAATGAATAGAGAATATGTCACTAAAATGCCTTTTGGTTATTTATTAGACACAACAAATATTCTCAAATTGAGTTAGAGCTGAAATGATTAGGCGATTAATCGATGAGTCAATAGACGGATAATTAATAGGCAACTAGTTTGATAATCAGTTAACTGTTTTAAATGCAAAAAATGACAGTTGCTGGCTCCATCTTCTCAGTCTATGTGATAGTAAACTGAATATCTTTGCATCCTGGACTGTTGGTCAGGCAAAACAAGTCATTTGAATATGTCACCTTTTGAGAAATGATGATAGGCATTTTGATAATGAAAATAATCATTAGTTGCAGCCCTACACAGAGTGTTTAAAAGTCTATAAAAAAGGGTCCTGGTATAGTGTCAGATTCAAGCTGAATCTCTTCAAGTTGTCGTAAATTGTCAGTGAGATAAGCTATAGAGCCCATCAGCACACACACACACACACACACACACACACATAAATCTCAGTAAACTTACAGGTATGCTCCACTATTTCTTCTGCGTCAGCGTATCCATGGAGACCGATCAGCTAAGCGCACCTCAGATGTGATGAAACAGGGTCACCGTGACAGAGTTAAAGTTCACCATGAACGAGTGAAGGACAGACGGACGATTATGGAAACAGACTCAAGGGTATGAGGGATGATTGAGGCGAGAGCAGAGGGCTCAGCGCTCTTATCAGGGTCAGCCACACCGCTCAGACCAGCAGCCCCTGACATGATATTATATGGTGGAAGTTATCTCCGCTGATGAAGTGGAGGGGAAGAGAAGGTCCAATCGTCAACTGATCCGAAAAATGGTAGATTTAGACACGTCAGGAGCCAGATAAACAAGAGACGTGCACCTACACATACACACACACACACACACACACACACACACACACACACACATACAAGGACAGAAACAACACAAACGGAAGGACACTCTGATACACAACCTGTCAGTCAAAGTGGAGCATCTCGGCCACTCCATCACAGCGCTGGCACAATCCAAAATCCACTTGATTAAAATTGGATCTGTCCACTTCTGCTCAAACCGTATCAATCACCAGTGAGAGCTGATTGACGGCACGGCGTGACACTTGTGATTGTTACAGCTTCACTTTGACAGGTGTGTGCGCTTGTGCACGTATCACCCACATACATACACACAGTCACTTCAGAAATAAGCTTTGAGTTTTTTTGTAAGCAGTGAATGTTAGCGCTGATATTAACGTTGAATTAGTCTTGTGATACTTAAAACCTGGCTATTGATAAAACACAGTGGTGGGGTACTAAGCTGCTTTAAACGTGTCAAGACTGTTGACAGGACATAATGTGTGGGTGTCTGTCCATGTGAGGGTGTGTTTGTCTACGTCTTTGTCTGATGTGTATGCTATATCAGTCTGTCTGCCGGTGTGGGGTTATGTTTGTTTGTGTGGTGTGTGTTCTGGAAACAAAACTGTAGGAGTTTGTTTTCGAGGTCGTAGCATGTGGTTGTCCGTCTCTACCTCTACCTAGACAATGGGACGGAGCCTCAGCTGTGTTTCCTCCTGCACCGCTCGGTCGAGTGCAACACGCTCAAATGTTCAGTCAACCGCAGTTTGATCAAAATCCTGCCCTGTGTGATGTTCAAAATGAGAAGTGAGCAGAGCTTGGGTGTAATTTACAAAAATAGACCTGAAGTCACAGTATAATGACTGTCAATGGTATTTTTTGATTCTGTATTAGCCTACTCTGATCGTTATATTGGCTTTGACATATACAGTATGTCAGCATGAATCTGTTGTCATGTGCTTTGAGCTGAGAAATAGCTCTGATGTCTTTATCGTGGTCAATCTCTTTTTATGCAGAAAGCTGAGATTGCATTTTTAGAAGTCACCTCTTTTTTTTTTGCAGCTCAGGGCTCCTCCACCCATGTCTGGCCTAGCTAGGTAATATTTTGGGTGTGAGATTGAAATTGTTCCTCTGCCAATCAAGATCGCTTTAGGGTTAGGTTGATATCAGGTCTGGCGCAGGCTAAATTCTCATTTCCTGGTCTGTCCCTGGTACAGCTTTTATCACAGTTTTATGCTCTAGATTGTTCCTTATACTGATTCCAGAGAATAATAAATCAGCTCTTAGATTAGAATCACACTCGAGATACTGAAATACTTAACTGCTCGGAAAATACTGAGTGACATAACACTTTTAAGATGCAGAAAGCACTTTATTTTAATTTTGTAGATAAAGTTTGACATAAAACCATAAAAAAGCAGCGGTTAAAGCCAACTCTGTTATTTGAACAGCTGGAAAAACAGGGACTTGGAAACCTGTTTTGCCAAAGTAAAAGCTGTGATACTGAAAGATGTACTTGAATTAGATAACACAGTGGTGTGGTATGTACAATGGGAAAACAATTGAATTAATTAGGTAGTGTTTGCAGAGCAGACACAACATTTATAACTTTAGTGTTACCGGTATATACTTAAATGAAACAGCCTTCATTCAGTTTTCTCTGAGCAGGAACACGTCTTGAGGTGTGTTAATGTTCACCTCAACCTGGTAAAGGAAAGCCTGGTTAATAGTTAATGTGGAAGTAGAATAGGACTGGGTATCCTTTTGACATGCTTTGATACAGGTGTCAATACAATACCTGTCAGGTGGAACATGGAACTGAAACACTTCAGGAAAACTCTAACCCCCTTTTTTTGTTAACAAAACAAGCTGAACTTCTCCAACACCGCAGCATGTAATGTTTGAACACAAGCAGCCATACAGAAAGAGAAACTTTGCTGAAATAAAATAAGTATGAAATTGGCAAAATTATGTCTTAAAGCTGCAGTGCGGAACTTTTGTCTCCTCCTTCTGGCAGTGAGAGTAATTACACAAACACTGTCGATGCGTGCAAATGACGTATGCCTACAGGGGAGCTCACTCAAATATCCACAGTTCCACGACAATAATCCACCATTTAGTAAGTAGAGTAAATGTAATAGCTACATAGCCTACTCCAAATATCTTACAAATACCAACCTGTCCAAGAGCAGTAACATGACATTATGTCTACCCTCAGTCCCTTCTCTTCTTCTGGTTTTACTACTAGTGCGCTAGCACGGCAATGTCACCACAGACATGACATTTAAAAACTCTGTTTACTGCGAAATACCAAGACATTTACCTGGTGGTGACAGGCTTAATCAGCATTGTGTGAACTCGTCTGCCAATGGCTTGAATGTAACAGATGTTTATTTATATATAAAAGTCTCACACTCAAGCTTTAAATATATCATATCATGTTTAAATGATTAGAGCATATCTAAACAACAACTGAAAAAACATTTCATGCTAACTTTTGGCACTTGACAGTTTCAGTACTCGATGCCACAGACACATTTAAGTTGGTACTCAGAATGTGTTAAAGTTTGAGTGGGAACTATAAGTGAAGAAATAAGTCAGTCTATGACAAATAAACCGTTACAGCACGGGGGAAGTTGTAAGTGGAGAGAGGCAGAGAGTGGCAGCAGGAAGGGAATGATGGAAGGAGATAGAGATGTGGGAGTGTGGTTAGAGGGGGTGGTGAAGGGGGGTTGGCACAACCCAAAATAGCCAGCTCACATGTTTGCTGTGTGCGTGCTGAGCCATGAAACCAGCAGAAAGGCCTCCTGCTGAATGCTTGGCTAATCTAATGTTTACTCTCACCCCTAATTTTTGAAAACTGGTTTGCCATTTTGCCAGTGCGTACATATGTGTTTGTTTGCACGTCTTTTCCAGTCAGAGAGGTCTTCCCTTGTCAGTTACACTCCCTCCCACCGTTCCCTCTGCGCTCATTGTCTTCATCATTGTCTTACTTGTTTCTGTAATGTGAACTGATGTTAGACAGCGTCTCTGGCTGGCAATAGTCCAGTAGGGAAAAGGTCAGCGACTAGGCCCCTTTACTCATCTATGCTCATTTTTTGGCCTAGTGTGAGTGAGGCGGGTCAAATCAGATTACACACACATACATACACACACACAGGCATACAGTATAAGAGCAGACAGCAGATGTGGCCCTGCAGCGTGTGCATTAGATCCAGAGCTCTGTCTCGGCCCGTCTCTGACTGTTTCATCTAATAAATACTGACTAGCTGCAGCTTCCGCAGACAGTTATTCCATCTACTCCATGCAAAGAGACAAAACACACACTCGCTAACTCGCGTTGGGCAAGCCGAGACACAAACATCCTACACATGTGGTCCTTTCAGTTAATTCCTTTCATTCCACAGAGTGTGTTTCAACACGCACACTGGATTATTGCCTTTCTTGCTCTTTCTTTTCTCTCACTTTGTTACTTTCTCCCTCTCTGTCTCGCTCTATCTCCATCTTATGTCAATTTTATGTCTCTGTGTGCTTAATCAACTGGGTTGTTTATATCAAGGAGGTCCCATGACCCTCTCCACAGCTGATCCTGGGAGCAAAGCATGCTGGGAGTCAAGTAGCTGCAAGGGCGGCATTGGAGCACGCTGTGATTGGCTCCATGAGTTTGTGTGTGTGTGTGTGGCCTATGTGTGTGTGCGTGTACATTGTGCTGATGTGCACTTTGGTGTTTTTAGGGTTACAGACTCACAGGCAGCCTGTGTTGGCCAATGGAATATATGGTAAGACATTCAAATGATACAAGCAGCTAATCAAAAACCCACCGTGACATAGTGGCAAAGGGGTTGCTTCTTCTCACCACAATGTAATGTCAAATAGAAAGGTCAAAACTCTCATGTCTAATATGAAAGTCTGTTGTTATAATGGTATTTAGAGATTGATGAGAGGTTTAAAGATAGATTAAAGTAAGTAAACCCTCCTGGAAGTAATCATCTGGCCCACTTGTCTTCAGGAGGGTTAAATATTGGTCTGTAATGAATTGTTGTAAATTTAGGGCTGCATGATTACAGAAAAAATGCTCCAAATTAGTTTTCTAGATATTGTGAACATGACTGCAGTTTTTAAGAGGGGTGTAATAATTCACAAAATTCAGTTTGATTCATTTTTAATACATCACGAAGTAAGGCCTTCTTGAGATGTGCCCTAATTTTCTATTTTCAATTTATTATAATTCAACTTTATTAAATGGTGATGTTCAAGTCTTTGAAATGAAAAAGTGGAGCTTTTCTTGACCCATTTAGATTGGTTTCTCAGCAGCAGCAGCAGCAGAAAACAGGAGTATTATTCAACAGATTTTGAACAAAGCACAGTATTATAGGAAACTATACACTGATGCATTATATTGTTGCACCCCTACCGATGAATTGAGAAAACAAACTATATTTTCCTACACATTTGGCATCTTATATGATTTAAAGGTTTTCCCCTGCAGTAGCCTAAAAAACATATTTCAATATGGCTAGTATGCCAGTTTCTGTCTATCTATTCTTGTGAAACTGGAAACTAAAGTCACGGCGTGTAATCATGCATGAGTAATTGTGCAGCCCTGCGTATGTACATTTATTGTGGTTTGAGTGAGTTAGTGTTAACTACACGTAGTTGCCAGTTTATTAGGTACACCTAGCTAAAACGAATGCAGTCTAATACAACAATCCTGCGATAAATTCTACCTTCATGAAGGTTATAATGTTTAGTTTTTGTTGGAACAGTTTTAGAGAGGTGTTGATTCAACTGAAAATGATATCCTTCATGAACAAGGTATAAATTATTTGCAGGATTGTTGTATTAGACTGCATTGCTTTTAGTTGGATGTACCTAATACACTCAACTGAGTGAGTATCTTTGATATAAATTCAGGATAGCACAAAAATGATTCACTTACTAAAACATATAAAGTTCTTAAAGAAAACGGCATTATCTATCTGTCAACCCTAAGCCACAGTGTGTCATGTGTTTCACCGGTTATAGGCATGGTGCAGGCTTTGGGTGGAGGGGACTGTCTTCACCAATCACTATCATACCAATCACTTCCAGTCATATCACAGTGTGGGGTACGGTGATGGGTATTATCTTGAATGACACTCCAGTTCTCTGCAGTTCTCTGATTTTGATCCTTCACATCAATGAGTGCACTACTCGACTACATGACGGCGGTGCAGTGGCCAAACGTAGGACTGCAGGGACTGTATGCTGGGGTGTCATTTGAGGACTCCTTGCTATCCACTCTGCTGGGTTCTTGTGTCACTCTATGGGTGGTTTCCTCTGCTTTCCACAACACTGCCTTCTCATCAGATACGCTTGAATGTCGGGTCCAATCTGTGGGATCTTTGCTTTCTGTCTGCCTCTAGAGAATCACTCAGTTGTTATTGTGCTTGCCTGGTAATAACCTGTCCTTTCCCCTAGAGAACCCTAGCCATGTAGTAACACAGGGAATATGTATTATCTGAATGCAAGTCTGGTTTTTTCTTTTTTAATTTGTCCACTTTCATCAAGGTTATATAGAGTGACCTCATGTCACTCTCTGCGCAGCCTGTAGAGGGAGGGTGAACCCTCTTCCTCTGTCTGTCTCCATTCTCCCTCTCTTTCTTTCTCTCCCTCTTTCACCCTGTTTCTCAGGTTACCAAACATGAATAAGGGAGTAGCCATGAATAGCCAACATGGACAACCCCCCCCCTTTCCTCCCTTCCACATCTCCATCTCCCCTTGGAGTGTGTGCATTAATGTGCAGGAGCGCAGCATCTTGCTGTGCATACACATGTACGCTGCTAAATGACTGAGGCTGCAGAGAGGAGGTGGGGGGAAGGGGAGGAAACAGGAAGGAGGTAGGATAGGAGGTGGGGAGGGCAGAGGCAGCAGCCGCGAGAGTGTGTGTGTGTGTGTGTGTGTGTGTGTGTGTGTGTGTGTGTGTGTGTGTGTGTGTGTGTGTGTGTGTGTGTGTGTGTGTGTGTGTGTGTGTGTGTGTGTGTGTGTGTGTGTGAGAGAGAGAGAGACGGTAAGAGAGAAAATGGGAGGCAGCATCACCCATCCAGACTGGGAGGAGGGGAGGACAGACAGCGTGCGTGATAGTCCCTCTAACAGACAGAGGTGGAAGGAAAGTGGGAATGAGAGACAGACGTGAGGGGAGAAGAGGAACACAATGAAGGAGTGCCATTGTCCATCCTGGCAGCACTGCCATTTCACCATCTGCTGAAAGAGAGAGAGAGAGAAACAGGAGGGAAGAGAAGAGGAGGCAGCCAAACGGAGGAGAGGATAGATGGAGAGGAGCTGCCGGCAGTGACTTTGTGAATTAATCGAGCGGAAGAGCGGATCAGAGGAGAAGCACGTTTTTCTGGGAGTGGACGGACGGAGAGCCAGAAAGAGGAAGGAGAGGACGGATGACCGGACAGTCTGTGGCTGTTTAAACATTAATATGGTTCTCATGTGAATATGGAGCCCAGCTTTAGATGAATCACCATGGATTATCAACTGTATGCTTTTTAAACCAAAAAAGGAACAATTTTATTGCCATTCATTAAAAAAAGAAAGAACTCTTAGGGAAATTGATTAGACTCACTTTATACAAAACAGTTTGAATTAACTTTTTTTTGTTTTTTGTAAATATAGACTCTCTTTGTGATTTCTGATTTTCTATTCTCTATGAGCATAGGATCTACTCTGCAGGATGTTATACAATGATTATCTTTGTTAGCTGCTGCACAGAATATTCAGGTTGTTTTTATGCAAGTTTTCTAAACATCAGTGTTGTCTTTTAGAAGTAAGTTATTAGCGTAGTTGTTGTTTATACTGTTATTAGGAAAGTAATTATTGTTCTTTTGAAATAATGTCAGACATACAGTTTTACATGCCCTAGTTGGAGTCAGTGCATGCAGCCGACATGGGATGTCAACATTGATTGGGTTTTATGGCTGGCGCGAGGCCGGTCAAACTTTGATCATTTCCTGAAACCTATTGATCTTTCTAGGAGTCTGTAGTTTTTCCTCCTGTTGGATGAAAAGAAGCTCTAATGTGGGTGCAGCAACTAATTGCTGTCGTGTGATTTGACAAAGCAGTTAACTCTTTCTCTGAAGATTTCTGCAGTTGTCGGGACTTCTCAGTATATATCCTCCGCAGGCATCTCTTTTAATGTCTGTTGCCATAGCAACGGGCAGCAGCTGCAGACAGAACAAGATGTAAAGTTCTTTTTTCCTGTCTTATCTTTTAACTGGTGCTGTTCAATTAGGTAATTGTATATATTCAGTAGATAAGAAGTAGTGGACTTGATTAGTCCATGGTTGCGTGCAGTTTTAGACTTTCCTTCTTAGACAGGATTTGTTTCCTTTACTAGACAGTCTTTGTCTATGCGGTGCTCGGCAGTCTCCGAGAATCAGGGTTGTTTCAGGTCACCTGTCTCCCCCTCCCCATTCTGTGTGTTCGTGTTGCGCGTGGCGGCTCAGCCTCGTTTGTCCTGATCTCACCTTTATCAATGGCAACTACCATCTTCATCAGTCAAGCTGATGTGCCATTATCAGGAATGACTGGATAAATTAGATTATGGTACTGGTTTCACTTGTACATATCACTCTGTGCAGCTGCTTGGCTTCGAGGCCATTAATCACTGATCATTAGGTGTGTTATGTTTGTGACAGTCTGTTCCTTTTACTATCTGTGTGTAGGTGACTCAGGATTTATCCTCATGTAAAGGGTCATCTCCTCTGCAGTCACCTGACCTACACTGTGCTCTGTGCACTAAAACATCCTCGGGTAGCACAAGTGTTAACTCTGCTCGTAGAGCATTTCAGCACCCCTGTGTATTAGAACACACCTGGATTTTCCTCTCTAGTGTTAACAAGTCCATTCATGTTGGATCTTTTGCCTTTTTTTAAGTGCTAATTCCCTCTCGAGACTAATTTCTGGTTTTATTAGGGGTGTGACAGACTGTTTTGTTTGTTCTGCGTGCTCTTTGATTGTCCAAGTACCGGGTGTCTTTTGTGACTTTTCCAGCCATACTTCTTTACAGCTTTCTGGAGATTATCCCAGCCTGTCTGGCACTGCGTGAGTGTGACTGGATCCTCCATGGTGCTTTTTGGCCAAGACCAGATGGATGACTAGCTAGAATTGCTAGACAATCCTTCTGTGGTGCTAGACTGGTGTAGGCGACTGTTCCTTTGCCATGCATCCAGCGCCCACTACAAGCTGGCCCACTGTACTTCAGACCGTTAAGTTCTGAAATGTTAGTGTGTGGAAAAATCGACCTTTTCACTTGGCATCACTGAAACACTGGTGCCAAATTTACAACGTTGTGTAAGTCGTCTAGGCAAGGTGTGTGTAAACCTCGCTCTCCTTTGAGGGAGTAAAGGTCAACAGATTGTAAATATGACTAGTGCCTCAATAGCACTGAGGTGTAGGCCAGCCAGCTTGCTGCAGGACTGTAGGTGTAGCGTTTCCTCCTACTGAAGTCAATCTGCTGCAGACTGTTTTGTTTGTGGGACTGCGAGAGACTGTTAATGTAAGCAGACTGTTGTTTGCCTTCTAGGTTGGTCTATGCAGAATATGAAATGTTATGTGGTATCTGCACAGTAGTTTGTAGTAGAACTGAGAGCTAACCTGCTGCTTGATAAGCCCTGCCTTAGATAAGGAGGGAAGCGGTTCCAGAACATAACGCTTGGCTTATTCATATCATATGGGGCTGTGTCAACGCTCTTCTCTCAGGTAACTGACTATAATCTGGGCTTGTTATTTGAACCAGGCAGTAATAAAGTAACAGAGTGAGAAGAGAGGTTCATAGAGAGATCAGCATAACAACAGAGTGCGGTTTTTATTGAGCATTTCAAGCTGGGTGAGTGAGTTCACGTTCAACTCTGATGAGCCTCCAGCACCATTCAGGGAACCCTGGTTTGGGAGTTCAAAGAGGACCATTCAGGTCTCATTACCATCACAAGCCCACCGGTAGTCGTCATCAGCCAATGACCTACATTCTCCAGTGTTACATCACCACCGTGCTACTGCAGTGTGTATCACTGTACCAGACACAGACAACATCTCAGAATCAAACTACCAATATCTAATGGTGCTCCAGAAAACAAACCCATCCTAACCGAGGTGGCCAGTTTGGGAAACACACTTGAACCAAAGGCAGCCTCACTTGTTTTAGCCATATCAGGAACTTTAGTCAGGAACGGGCCCAACTCTGCCGGCCCAGTCTTAAGTACTAACTTTTTTTCTTTCTGTTTTCTACTGGTGTCTAAATAGGTGACCATGCCTAGCCTCTAGCCATCCCTGATCTTAAAGTTAGAGAGTCAGAAAGACAGGGCTCACTATTAATATATTAGACAGAGGGACTGTTAAACAGGACAGCCTGGAGAACGGGCGAGCAGACGAGGGAGGGGGTGAGGGGGAGCGAGAGATCATCTGGAAGAGGAGAGAGGAAGTGGTAGCGCGGGAGAGGGCGGAGGCGTTAGAGAGACAGAGACTGGCAGAGTACATCGTGTGGAGGAAGAGAGAGGGCTTCCAGGAGAAGAGAGGAGACAGAGAGAAGGGAGGAAAGAGTGCAGAGAAAGGGAGCAAGGCTGTGCCAGAAGTAATCTGGAAGAAGAGAGAAGAAGAAGAAGAAGAAGGAGACGCAGGGAGTGAGAGAGCGAGGGCCATTCAGAGAGGACATGAAACCATTTGGAGGAAGAGGGAGAGGGAGTAAAAGAGGAATCCGATGAAAGATTTGAGAATACGATGCACTTAAAAAGTAGGTGTAAAAGAAAGCCTGCCGCGTTGGATACTAGCCATACATCAGTAAGCCTCCTCTCTCTTCTTTAGCAGTTCTGGGCTTCATTGAGCTCTGTAGGTGCTCGCTGTAGTATCGACCAATTGGAGCTGTCTATTGTGTGTGTGTTGCTGCCGTGTTAGTGCGCGCAGCCCCCTTGCGATCCCCTCGTTGGCTGCTAATAGGATTTTTATGGGCCCGTGTCAAGCAGGATAGAGCTGCCAAGGGGAGCTGCTTCACACATGCACGCATGTGCGCACGCCAACACACACATACACCGATAATCTAAGAAGCATTGTGGGCAGGGAAGGCTTATACTGCCTCACATGCATGTAAACACATCACGTACAAGTGCGCACCCCTCAGTGCAGTAAGACACATGCGAGGGGGCGTTGAGAGACAATCACTTGTGTTGATTCTCCATGTTGCTGGCGACAGCTGGATAACTGGCCCTCACTGAGAGGCTATTAAGCTGGGACAAGATACTCACAGATATTGTTTTACATTATGGCAAAAACACCAAGATGAACACTTTGTGGAGAGCTAAGACCATGTCATCATCAGTCCCTGGGAACACAATGAACATTGATGCAGATTTAAAAGTGAACTGATGACAACATGATCTGCACTGGTGCACTGAAAACAAACTTTTTTCATCTGCATCCTACCATTAACTGGGACACCCCACTTTTCCTCTGCGCCTTTTCTCATTCTGCTTTCATTGTGGGTGAAGCCGTTTTTAAAGCAGTTTGGTTTCGGCTGCCTGGTCATGAGTGGAGGACAGACAACCAGATGGATGCAGCTCTTACGCTGAGGGAGACAGACAGATGGCTGTGTGTCCCTTTAGAGAGAAACTTTGAATACTGAGACAAAGAGACTTTGATTGAATCACTAGAGCCTGTGTGGACTTGCGCGGATATAAAAACTGACACTGCAGATTCATTATGGAGCTTGTCCCAAAAACCAAGTACACCCACTTTCGGAGTGAATCGCTGAGCTCAACTGATGAAACAAACTCCAATCCATCATCGTTCCCTCCTTCCAGTCCTGCCACCCCGCTCACTCCCTCCCCTGGTTTACCTTCTTCTCTCTCCTCCTCGTCTCTCACTCCCATCTTGCCCCCCTCTTCTCCCCGCCCGGCTGAGAACAGCCCCACCACCCTCTGTTCCTTCTTCCCCAGGATGGGATCCCTTCGTCTGGGTGTCTCTGCCACTCTTCTCCCAGGACTCAAAGCATCAAGCAGGCCGCAGCAGCCTCAGGCGCCTGTTGAGTCCTCTGGGGACGACAGGAGCAGCTCTAGCTCCTCCCCTCCGCTTCATCACCCTCTCCCCCCTCTAATCGCTCCTTCTCCCCCTCCCCGACCTCCTCTGCAGGACATGAACCGGCTGGGAGGGGCGTCCAGGAGGGCACGGGTGGAAGGAGGGCAGCTGGGAGGAGATGAGTGGACGCGCCATGGCTCCTTTGTCAACAAGCCCACCCGTGGCTGGCTGCACTCCGACAGTGTGGTCAGCACCAGCGGTGTTTCCTACACTGTACGGGTAAGTGACTGGCACGCTCTCACTAACCCCTAACTAAAATATATAATTGCACATCTCTGTCCAGTCAGTATCTTCGCATATATACACCCTTCTTTCATATTTTTAGAAACTGACACAGAAATGAGGAAAGGACACCATTGCTTTCTTCCTCTGTTGTGTTCCATCTGTCCAATGGGACTGGGATGTAGGAAATGTCTGATGCTAATGTGTTGCCTTCCTGTTTCCTGGCCAGTACATGGGTTGCGTGGAGGTGCTACAGTCTATGCGAGCACTGGACTTCAACACCAGAACTCAGGTCACCAGGTGAGATTACACACTGCTCATCTGCTGCTGGCTCGCCATTTCTCTCATTTCATTTCTCCTTTGTGCATGTGGGGGCGAGATTTTAAAAGTGTGGTTAGACTTAGAGAAATGTCGGCCACATACAGTCACACACACCGCTCACCTCTCATATATGTCTTAGTCTGCTTGCTTTCTGTCCCGCTTCCGCCCTCATTTGCTTGCTTGCTTGTTTCTTTCTGAGTTAGTGTCTGCTCATTTGTGCATGTGTCTGTGTGTATACACGCCTGCAGCTCTCCCAGCCCCTAAATTAGAATGTTCAGGAATCCTGGTGGTTTCCTTCTGGTTTCCGTAGTGATGTTTGTCTCCGTGGCAAAGACGAATACAGTTGCCAGGGACGATAAATTCAATCACCCACGGCCAGATCTCATTTAATCCACATAATTGTGAGTCCGGGAAGGTGTGAGGGTTAATGACATGCTATTGCAACACTTGCATGTTGTTAATGTTTCAGAGAGGCTATCTCTGTGGTGTGCGAGGCAGTGCCCGGAGCCAAAGGAGCCCAGCGCAGGAGAAAGGTACACACCACGCACACTAGCACACACCCTTACAGGGCATTATTTATTTATACGGCTTAAGTGGGCGGCAGTGGGAAGGGTTTTCTGGATAAGAGCTAGATTTAGCTTGATTGTCCACTCTGTGGTCAGTTGGCTATTTAGTCACACACTCCCTTTCTCACACACACACACACACACACACACACACACTGATTTAGGCTGATTGTACACTTCTGTGGTTACTGGACTACTGGCAGGTAATTACCAATCACTCTCTGGTCTCTGTTCCCTCCCTCTTGTCACAAGGGAGGCTGGAGAGGTGGAGTAGTAGTTTGTGTGGAGCCAGTGTCAGGCCAAAGAAGCACTACAGATTAGCAGACACAGCTGCCAGTCTGCTGTGAAAAAGACTGCTTGTGTCTGTGCACAGTATTCCTGTAAAACTAAAAACATCCACCCAAACAGTCCATAAAACAGGTGGCTAAATCCAGCGCCCTGTTGCCTTAGCAGGTTTTGACCGAGGAATGTCTGGCAGTGCAGCACACCAGACAAAACACAGTTATAGGATGCAAACTAGAATAGATGAAAGTAGTCTAGTCCCTCTGATTTGGCTGGACTGAGGTTAATGTGGCTTAGCATGTGCATCCTGTCCTGATGCTGTTTTTCTCACAGCGTACGCCAAATATTCTGGAGCAGATATGGATGAAAGCCATGTGAACAGGAGGATTGGGATAAACGGGCTGGCACAATGGTGCTGGCGTGGTCTGCATGATGCTCTTGGCCCAGCCTACAGTATGTGAACTGTCCTGTCTACTCCCTTTTGGTCACAGTTGGCCTTGGAGACAGGATCGCTTTCACAATTGCAGCTGTTCTTCCACTCCCACACACAGGCATTTCCACACATACGCCCACAAGCTTATGCACAGCCAGGGAGCACTCAGTGGACTATCGTGCCTTGTGGAAGTAAAAAAAAATATATATATATAAATAAATGGGCTGTTGTTTTCTGTTTGTGCACCTTGTTTGTTTATCACTCATGGACCACATCCCTCTCCTTCGCAGCCTTCCTCTCGCTGCCTGTCGTCCATCCTGGGAAAGAGTAACCTGCAGTTTGCTGGCATGACAATCAGCCTCACCATCTCGACCAGCAGCCTCAACCTGCTGGCCTCCGACTGCAAACAGGTTAGACTGACTTACTCTTGAAGCTGCTGTTGTGTGTATTTTTCTCAGGAACTCTACTTTGTGATTGGTAGATTTGTCCTTGATGATTTGACTGTGAGTCAGAGATGCATCAGATTGTTAGAGTAGAGCTCAGTTGTAGCCAGTGGTATGTTTTGCACTTAACGCTGTGCATTACTGAAGCAGAGTGAACCTAAGGATCTCTCTGTTGGAGGGATTTCATGTGGTTTTAAGGATTATACAGACTTACTTTATAAACATCAACTTTAGAATGGCAATTTTTATAGATTTTTATTTTCATTATGTGTAATGTGTAAACTGCATTGTTATTGTTCATTATCCTGTTATCTACAAACCTGAATTATCTGCCCAAAGTTAGTTTTATGATCATGCCTGGCAATTATTCCCACTGCTTTCACGCTCTAATTAATGATATAAACAGATTTTTGTTATTTAGTTATTTTGGTAATTTCACAGATGGTTGGACCTAAATGATGCTATATATATATATATATACCTATATCATTTAGGTTGGACCTAAATGATGCTATATATATATATATATATATTTAAATGGATTTTGACTTCATAGAAGTATCTTTTGTAAACCACAACCTAACTCAAGGTATTATGTTTGTGATGTGGTCGTCAGCGCACTGTATGTTGTGACCTTTTGGAGTATTCAGGGGATTCCCAGATAAATTTAGAGCTTCTCCACTTTGTTTGCCTCATTTGTTCTGGATGCTGCGCAAATCCCTCTTAACCATCGTCTTCATTCCTGCATCGCCACGGGGCAGGATGTGATCCTCCTCCTAGACCTCTAATGAGTTAATAGCTGCTGAACGATGTTTATTTCTTTGGGGAGATGGCATACAGCATAACACGTAGCACAAAGAAACGTGCCATGCACATGTATCCATTCACAAATAAAGCCCCAGATATAGACCACACATTGTGCTCAGAGCATTAGCAAGTGTTGACGTTGTTATTGATCCAACATGGGCAGTTGTTGCAGACTGTTAAAAAGGTGTTCCATCCATTGTCCCTACTTAGTTTTTATCTCTGCTGCAGTTGATGGCGCTCAATGGAGGAAAAAGCACTTTTCTCAGTAATGATTCCACATTTGTCTCTCCATCCACATGCTTTCATCTCACTTCCCACATACTTCATGTCACCCACGTTCTCTCTCTCTCTCTCTCTCTCTCTCTCTCTCTCTCTCTCTCTCTCTCTCTCTCTCTCTCTCTCTCTCTCTCTCTCTCTCTCTCTCTCTCTCTTCCTTTCTTTCTTTCTTTCTTTTTCTTCTCCACAGATAATTGCCAATCATCACATGCAGTCCATCTCCTTCGCCTCTGGAGGAGACCCAGTGAGTCACCCAACACTCTCTCTCTCAGCTCAAATCTCACTCTGGCCGTTTTCCACCTTTCTTCAGCCTGCATATCCTTCCTTCCTGTCTTCTGTCATTGTCTATTCCTATGAATACCACTCACCATTGCTGCCTCGCTGGTTTGCAGTCCTTCTCTTCAAAGCTTTATCTCATCACTTCCTGTCAGTTCTCTTTCAGTTCAATGTTTGTTTTTACCTTCTGACTTAAGCTGCAGCTTTTGCTTTATCTCTTTCTTCTTCTTTTCAACCTTTCTATCCTAAACCTGCCCTTCACTTTTCCCCTCCCCGCCTTCCCTAACTGTCTTACCCTGTCTCCCTCAGGATACGGCTGAGTACGTAGCATATGTGGCCAAAGACCCAGTCAACCAGAGAGGTGAGCAGAAACAGCAAAATGACACCTTCACTCAGGCAGCATCTGACAATATAGATGCTTTTAAAAAATCATATTAAAGTGATCCTTTGGTGCACAAATTGCAAATCTCTCTACTTTCAGTCTCATTGGGTGGTGAAACAGGTTTTGAGATTGCACTTTCAGCAAATACTGAAAATAAATACGAAGAAGCTGTTTTATTAAAATATAAATTAATCTCATTAAATTAATGAAATGGCTCTATTTATTTTTTTATTCCCCTTTGAATTTGACACACCGCCCACCGAAGCTGAGACATTACAGACCCAGTTTGCAGAGCGAAGGAAGTAACAATACATTTACCACTAAATAGGCACAGCAAGTAACAGGACTGTTTGTAATTGTTTGGCAGAATCGGCTTTATTCATGCTGATGTGCTAAATAGGTGAACATGTGGCTTGATTTTCCATGCAATGATGGCGAATGGAGGAAAAAAACACTATTCTCTGTTTCACTCTCACAGAGTTCATGAGCAACTAAAAAATATATATACTGAAAATCTTTGGGATTACATCATGTACATTGAGGTTCTACCAACATTCAACACCACTTATTGTTCACAATATTGTTCATGTTCTCTGTATAATTCTGCAATTTGAGGGAAAGCTAGAGTGGGTAAAGTGAATGCAATGACATGCTTGCTCAATTTTATACTTTTCCTTCAGGTTGATATATTTGTCTAGCTGAGTGCATATTTCATTCAAGTACATGTTGCTGCAGCTTCCTTATTAGTCATCTGTGCCGCCTCCTCTCCCTCAGCATGTCACATCCTGGAGTGTTCAGAGGGTTTAGCCCAGGAAGTCATCAGCACCATCGGCCAGGCCTTTGAACTGCGTTTTAAGCAGTACCTAAAGAACCCCCCCAAACTGGTCACACCTCATGACAGGTAAATGTGAAAAATGTCACTCACATGAGCCCCAAAACATGAGCTTGTGTTTGTATCTTGTCACCCACAATGTGTTTCTGTATCTGCTTTTGTGTCTCCCCTTTTCTGCCAGAATGGCTCCGTTTGACGGCTCTGCATGGGAGGAAGAAGATGATGAGGCTGCTCCACCTCCTGACGTCCCTTACTATAATAATTTCCCTGGAAAACAGCCTCCCCCTGGTGGACTGATTGACATGAGGACCCGCCCAGGCGCCACGCTGGTGAGAAACGTGCACATAAACCCGACAGGAGGATGAGATACTCACACGCACATCCTAACAATGCTCATACTGCACTTAAAAGATGATACACTTGTAAGGAAAGGCAACAGTAACCCAGCTGGGATTTCTCAGTTTGTGATAGACAAATCATCATTGACCTTTTGTAACCCTTTTAATAGGAATGTATTTGTGTATGTACACAGTATGCCCACATGTGGCTGTGACTAATTATTTGTTTATACGCCTCTGTGTTTGCAGCCTTATGGACAGCCTGGTCAGAATGACATTCACAAGCAGCCTCTGCCGCCTCTACCAGGTGAGCTCCGTCTCTGCCCGTCTGCCTGCATCTGTCTCTGCCATTCACTGTAAATCAGGAGAAAGGGAAAGACTAAAGTTGTCATCCAGGCACAATTAGGACAGGATTCAGTTTTCTCCACTCTCTTGTCTTTGTTGTTTTATTTTATCTTGTCATGGCTGGTTAAAATGCCATTTAATGTGAATGGCTGATGAGGAAATGGGAAGATGTGCCAGTCATTGATGTCTTTTTTTTCTTGTTTTTTTTTTTTTTAGTGGGTGCTAAAGAGGGGGGACGGGAACTGTTTGATGACCCTTCATACGTCAATGTAGATAAACCCCGCCCCCCAGTTGCGGCCAATGGAAATGCTCACAGAGATGCTTTTGACATGAGTAAGTGCCTTACTTGATCTATCTGTGTTGTGTTGGGAATATCATACTAGCTTTATAAATCTGGTTAAAATGGACTGCTATCTAAAAACCACTGAAGCAGTGCAGATAACTAACTAGATTGCTGGGAAACTAAACAACCGGAAAAGGTGATAACAAGATTTCTTGTAAATGACAAGATGTGTGGGTTGTAATCAAAATGACCAAAGTTACTGGTAACTCAAATGTGCAATTGTTTTGCCATGTGGAAAGAATAAGGGATAATTATTGACTAAGGAGATGAGCAGAGTAGTGTGTACTGTACATTCCATACGACAGGCTAATTGAAGAGTGGAACTGCCCACAGAAGGCAGTCTCGGAGGAAGATAAGGGAATTAGAGTGCCTTTACATTACAGGAGCATTTTATGTAACATGATTGGTTGACTGCGTAAAGCTTTTCACATTAAAGACACAGTCCACTATGAGTGTATAACACGCACCTGTCGGGAACCAAGTGGTTCACCTGGACAAGGTCCAATCATTTTTGTTCTAAATAGAAATTCCGACTGTAGTAAAAGACAAAAGATTATTGTTTCCTATATAGGCATCCATTTGAGGTTTTCAGCAGAGAAATACAATGATACAAATGTATGTGTATTTATTTCTCAAGAGCCATTTGATGATGCCCTGGGGGTCTCTGGGCACGGTGGCCCGAGCTCAGTGACAACAGCGCCCCCTCTGGTGCAGCAGCTGCAGTGTGAGACCTGGTTCCATGGTAGCTTAAGTCGCAAGGAAGCAGAGAGGCTGCTTACCCGTGATGGAGACTTCCTGGTGCGAGAGTCTGGGACCACGCCTGGACAGTACGTCCTCACGGGACAGCAGGGGGGTCAGCCCAAACACCTGCTACTAGTCGACCCAGAAGGAGTGGTGAGTCAGGGTGGGAGGAGGAGATCATAAGGGCGAGAGAGATTACAAAGGGGATGGAGAAGCATGACTGGCCAAGGGCCATTTTTTAAGTAGTGTTTTCCTAATACATGGTTCTATAAGTGTGTATTTAAACTTGTCTTTAATCATTTTCTTTGTCTTTTAGGTCCGTACAAAAGACCATCGGTTTGAAAGTGTGAGTCACCTGATCAGTTACCACATGGACAACGGACTCCCCATCGTGTCAGCTGGTAGCGAAGTGTATCTGCAACAGCCAGTAGAGCGCAGGGCCTGACGTTACACACGCCAATGAAATACTCCACCAAATATTTCGCACTCCTGCAACAATTCAACACAAGACAAACACACCCTCATATGACATAATACACGCTGCAACACTACACTTAACACACACACACAAACATACACAAGAATACATATGCACACACCATAGCAAAGAAAGCCAAAAAAGAAAGAAATCACCAGTTTCTCTGCAAAATCACCCACTTGCTGCTGTTGCCACATATTCCCGTCCTTTCTGAAAGCCAAACTGTGATCTGCAGTCCTCGACCCCACCAACTATCAGGCGCATCCCTCCACGACGGAGAAGCACTGCTGCAATTTCTCAACAGCCTACTGTGAACCAGGGTGGAGCCCTTTGCTAATTTCAGAATGGGGCAGAAAACAAATGCAATTTTTTTTTTTTAAAAGAAAAAAAATCTTATTATGCGATTATGGAAAAAAAAAACAAAAAAAAACAAAAAAAAAACAGAACACTTTACTAATACATGGGACTGTGTACAAAAAGAAATTGTGGAAGTGAAACGTGAAGAAAGGAGTCTAAATGGGACATCGAATGAGATTTTCAGTGCTTTTAAGCATGTGGTCTTTTCATTCAGGGAAATGATTTCCCTCCTCAGACTGTTGCTGGAGCATATTAGGCAGAACACAAACTGGATGGCAGTGGTTCTTTGTTGAAATTGAACCAGGCTCGAACATAAACTCTCCCTTCAAGTGTCACTGGAGCACTTCAGCAGCAAACCTGACTTTGTAATATTTCTGCCTGGTGAATATGCATAAATGAGTTTGCTTCCAATCTAATCAGGATGGCCACACACCCCCCGCCCCCCAACCACTCCCCTTTTAAGGACTTTTGAACTTTGACCCCTGGAGTGATACCTGGTGATGATGAAAGCCTGTATGCAAAACTGGGGACTGCTATGCCAATGACCGTCATATATGTTCTTTTTTTTGTTTGTTTTGTTTTCATCTGTTATCTTGGGACTAATTACTTATTGGAGTTCAGGAGGATCTAAACAGCTGTATCTCCCTAATCCCTCTGTAAACACAGATATATATATACACACACACACACCTTTACACCACACACGGTCTGCACCACCTGTCATGCCAAAGAACATGAACTTGGTCGCTAACGGCAGAGAAAGCCATGACATTTATCAACAGTTATCTGTCTCGTGTGCTTACAGCATTGGGAGCAAATTTAGATGTAATGGATGGAAATGCATATTAAAATGGGTCTGTTTTAGAGGGAAGAAGAATCACGGTGATTGTGCCTGAATACATCATCAAAAAGGAAAATAAAGGAAAGGAAAGGAAATTGTGCGTTGATGTCACCCACAAATACAATAACTGGTACATTTTGAGAAGCATAGTCCAGAACATTTTGACCTGTTGCTTTTTAGTGACTCCTTAGTATGTGTCTGCATTGACAATCTATGGGTTCCATCTTTAAAGAGTATTCTGACTGAAAGCTAAGGAGAGTAGGTTAAGGGCACCCCTTTTAAATGGTGGCCAATGAGAAATGTTTAACATTCTAAGCAATGAATTTCCCTCTGCAAAAATGATGCAAAGTATGTCGTAGTAACTGGTTATTTAATTTTTGCGTATTGTGATGTTTTATTTTTTAATCACTTGAGGGAATATTGTCCTTTTTTTTTTTAAAAAAACAAACAAAAAAAACTTGTATCAAATGACATGGCTTGGGGCTAACTGAACATAAGGACATAAATGTTTTGTGGAGCATTGCTAACGATGAAATGTTAAGCCAAATGTTTCTCCTCAGTGTGCTGTTTTCACAAACCTTTGAGGATCTGGGGGGGAGACGTTCACACTGTTGTTTCTCCTTTCCTCTTCCTCCTCCCTCAGTTCATGATGTGTTCTTTTTTTATGTCTTTTTAATCGTGCCTTGTTTCTTCAATGCAGTCACGTCACTTCAATGCAGTCACCTTATGTACTTAATTCAAATGTAGTCGACTACAGGAGAATACGCAAGCCTCTCAGTTAAACAAAGACTCTGCAAAAATGACACTCCATTAAACACACACAAACCGATCCAGTGATGGCAATCTCCTCTGATGCACATTCTTGCATTCAGCTTATAGTCACAGATACTTGATGTCACCATTGGGGGGATATTTCTTGACCATCTGTAAATAACATCGATTTTTGACTGGTCTGCTTAGTATTGGATTATTGTTTCCATAGTTGTATATTTTTTGACTTATTTGATAAGTAACACAAAGCCAGACACCACAGCACTGAGGTAGCTCTTCTTAAATTGAACTTGTGGTTGCGACTGAGGCCGAACTCTTGAAATATGAGAAGGGATCTTGCAACCTAAACCTTAACTGTCAACTAGTACTCAGACCCTGAAGTGGGCTCACGTGTAATCTAACATGCACACATACCAGAGTGACAGCTGGGTCAGTGAGGCACTCACACGCTGCCTGTTCAGGTGTTTGTAGGTCAGAGATAGGAAAACCAGAGCTTTAAGTTCTGCCATTACTGTGTGTGTGTGTGTGTGTGTGTGTGTGTGTGTGTGTGTGTCCTGAAACAGACCCACCTGAGCCTCTGCATCATTAGTGAACCAGTCCCGTGTTATCATTCATCACAGATGCCTTTGTTGCATGAAAATCCTTTTCCAAAAAAAAAAATGTGTTTGTTGTTGGTGGTGGTGATAGTGTTGTTGATGCTGTTGTACTTTTTAACTTGTGAAAGCCAAAGGTTACTTTCAAATAGTGTGCACAGATATTGATTTTTACTTTATATGTTGCTGTTTTAATACTTTTTTTGTTTTTAGGGAAACATGTCGGTTTACACCTGTATCTGAAAATATAGATTGCATATATAAATAAATATATCATTCATCTCTCTTTGTGAGTTTGGCTTTTGCTTTGATAAGTGTGCATTTAGCCTGAGTATTGGCTTTTTTAAGATCCCTTTCATTTTTCTATCAAAGTACACCAAAAAAAAAAAAAAAAGAAAAGAAAAACTGATGGAATGTGAAACAACAAAGCACACGCTGCTGGAAGGTATGATCGCCTGTCACACACTGTCCTGAACAAAGAGTGGGATGTAGTGCGGGGTTGTATTGGAGCTACTGGAACTCTCCTGTTTGTGAACAGATGTGCCTGTAACAGTAGGGGGCTGATTCAGGAATTATTAGAGCCTGGGGGGGAGTCTGTGTGTGGGGTACTATACAACAGAGGGGAACAGTGCACAGCAAAGGTACACAAGGCCTTTAATCAATCAGCGGATGTTTGAAAGCAGGGAACAGTCGAGAAAAAGCAGGATGTGAGTGGAGGCAGCCTGCAGTTCACATAGGAGGTTATAAGTAGAGGAGCTAACTGTGCCAGGAATACGGAGCAGACCTCAGCTGTTGCACGGGCCCAGTCTGATCCTATTTGTCAGACCTCAACTCCTATTTCTTCTCATCGACATCCCTCCTTCTTGCCTCTCTCTGATTGCTCGTTTTCCTCTCCGGAGCCATGCATCCCCAGCGTCCTCTTCCCCAGGCCATGCCCTCCTCCTCTCTGGGACAGCACCTGCGGGACATGGCCATGGGTCTGGGACGAGGCAAGAACTTCCTGGGAGGAAACTTTGCCTACGGTGTCATCCAGTCAGTTAAGGAGTGCCTCTATTTCCTCCTCTGCTGCTGGTGCATCAAAGAGATCCTGGATTGACAGACTGACAGAGAATAGATCAAGTGGTCAAACATTGATTTTCCCCTTTTCTCCGTTGGCTCCTATAGCGTAATTTCAACCAGCTTTTATTTCATCAGGAATGGAGTGTTTGATCAGCAGTGCTGGCAAAGCATTGGCAAGTATGAGTCTTTGTCTCATATGACAACAAACTACCACTTGAGTACACAGCAAACTAAAATAATGCAACTTATGTTGTCTACTGTTTAAAGCGAGGTTCTCAATTTTCAGAAAGCTAATTTCAATGGGGAATAGGTATACTAAATCCTAAAATGATTTAATGTGTTGAAATATTTTTATCTCTATTTTTCAGTGTCTATAGGATGCTCTTCTTGGGTTCCAGGAAACACACCTGCACATTTCCAGATGCTACAAATGTTCATTGTGAGACTGGGTCAGAGTTTGCTGATCAACCCTGTTGATCTGAGATCTTGAGGAATGGCACCCCTGATGTTCACTGTACTGTACTGTACTGTACACAAACTGGTGTCCAATGAATAAAGGAACTAATGAATAGAAAAATATTACCTTTATGTCTGCATTTTTGCTCATTTTGTTTTGATTAATCTTATTGCTAACATATGCTACAGCTAAAAAAAAGAGAAAACTTATTTGGTTTAGGTGTCAAACTAAGCTTTTATGTACCTTTAATGAGACTTTAAGGCTTGTATTTATTTAATTTGACAAAGTTTGCAAAGAAGTAGTCTTTATAGAGGTCCAATTTATGATGTATGTATTGAACAAATACATAGGGCAAATTGTACATGCTGTATTACATGAGAAAGGAGGATACCAAAAATATAAACCTGGAATTTCCAAGCCTATGGACTACCAGCATTAAATGCCGAAGACTGGAGGTGTTTGAAAAAAACAACGTATGTAAGATGTATAATTTACATACTCACCATCACCTGGGTCTGTCAATCAACTTGGAAGCTTTCCCAGTGAAATACACTGACGCCGCATTGCCATTGGTCGAGCTGGAGGACGAGGGGCGGGACCAGGGAGAAAACTGTCTGTGATTGGACAAGAGGCGCTTGGCTCATGCAAGTTCAGGAGACTTGTTTTAAGTTCTCAAGTTGGATGGGGAGACTCAGAAGTATCTGCTGTATCTGTGACAGACTGTGGGGGTCTGAAGTAAAGCAACCGACCACGGTAAGAATGACCTGAATTAGGATGTAACTTACAAGTGTTTTCATTTCAAAGTAACAACGTCGGTTCTCTTGTTGTTTGTTCTTCCATTGCGTCGCCAACGTCGTTTCACTCACGTTTTCCTGGTTGCTCGATGGACTGTTGTAAGTTAACGGTTGGAAAGTTTTGTTTTTAATGGCTACTTTTAACAATGTTCTTGCTATTTGAACCCTTTAGTGATTTACCTTACTCACACTGGCCTTCAACACGTTTAAAAAGTGATATTTCTGAGTTTATCTCGGTGTTAAGTTATATTCTTCTTTTAGCACAACATCGCCATATGACATTTCCTGTCACAGGCTTCCCACTCCTTTAGTCAAAACAGTCTGTATTAACTAGCTACATAATAATGTGATGAACTGCCTGCTTTGTTGAGGATGCTGTGTGAGCTGCTGTGAACAAGCTGTTTATGGTGCGTTTGCTGACAGCCTAACATTGCTGTCCTAATACCCTGTCCTGCAGTTTATTCTCTTGACCTTTTTTGGTAATTTTTCCCTGCTGAGACCAAGATAATAAGATTAGGCCTACAGCTGTAGTCATATATTTGGATGGATTTTGCTCAACAAAATACAAGTGTGGCCACTATTGCCTAATGCAATTTTAGGTGGCAGGTAAACTAAACTGAAGGCAGATTATTGTTAGTTTGAAAAGGTACTAAACTGAGATCAGGCAGGGTGTCAAGTATCTGCAAAAATGACAGCAATGTTTATATATAAAGTTAAGATGATGAAACCCAGCCTCCCAAAGCTTGAGCTTTACAGGTTAAATTAGATATTACTCATAAAGGTCAGAGTAAGATGAAACTACAAGGCAGTGAAAATAATTTTCTCTCTGTTAAAAGCCACTGGCATTGTGGTGCATTTAGAATAATCCTTTTAACACTGTCCTTAGAATACATTTCTGCCTCTGGTTTGTTCCCCATGGCCATCTTCTGCATGCTCCCTCTTTCTGTCTCTAGTCAATCTCATGGTAGCTATATTTAGTTGGTATCTATTTAAGCCATTCCACTATGCTCCACAATGCTCCTAGGGCCCTAGGCTAGATTCAGAAGACTTCTCTTGGGAGGCACTTGATTAGGAGACCTAAATTGTGGAGCTGGGAGAGAATTGAATTTGGGGAGTGAAGTGTGTCATTACCCAGACGGTGTGGTGTTAACTTAAGTGGTTAGTTCTTTCTGCATTCACTGATGAAAGCCAGATTACACGTAATAAATATGCACCTCTGTTATGTCATCCTCTGCAGTTTGAAAGGAAAAGCTTTATACTGCTGTATTACCTGAGGCTTGTATCTGACCAGGTGGTCAGATGTCAGTCTGTGTTTCCACTTGAGTGATCTTGGTCTGGAAAGAGTTGTGTTGGTCAGGTGCATTAAAACAGATAAACACCAAGTTTTTATCTTATTGTAAAAAGTGTAATTCCTCAGTAATCTACACATAGGAACAGTATACAGTTGAAATTTGGTGGTTGGTTTGTAGATTGGATTAACAGACCAGTCGCTTTGAAATGGACAGCCCATTCTGCTGTCTGTATCTCCAGAATAGTGCCGGCCTTAGTTACCCGTGTCTCTGCCAAAACATTTTCTAGCTAGTCAAAAGCCAGGGTAACCAAATGGCCCACAACACACACAAACTACTAATGAAGAACTGAATGGTCCCAGGGAACCGGACTTCCTGCACGCACACACACACACACACACACACAGAGAGAGAGAGAGAGATGTGTTTACAGTAGGTCCTTTATTGGCAAAAGGGTTGAGGCTGAATAGCAATGGCATGTATTCAAATCCTGTACATGGGTAAACAGAGGATGCAAATTTCTTTGAGCTGCAGTACTCACACTGTCACCCTAATTGTCGACTAGTGGCAGGCCTCTGAACATTACACCTTGGGGCTGTTGGGTTCAGTGAGTGCATTGTTAAGAAACCCAAATCCTATTTTTCCCACTCCGCCATCTTTAAAATGTAGGATTTACCTTGTTGGAAAATCACACAGCCAGAAGGGACACAAAGGACTACTATTAATCATGTGATCTGTTCTGTATGTTCCTCTTGTGTTGCAGGAGACAGGCAAAGCCTCTAGGGGGCCATGTCTGGTGGGAGCAGTGCTAACAACAGCTGGACCATCCTCACTCCTGAGGTATCACCACTCTGTAAAGAGCATAGGAACATGTGGAGTTGCTGTGCATGACCTCATTGAAAATGCATTATTAAAAGAAAAGTCCTTGTCCCAATTGATTTTCTTTTGGGTCACCTGAATGTGAAGTAGGTTTCTGTAATAAGACCGTCTTTGTTTCTTTTCTTTTTTTATGATTTAACTTTTATTCAGAAAGGTTAAAAGATAGACGTATGTTTCAGATTAGCCTAGATTGCTTCAGCTCTAATATCTGAATGGTAATAATGTCTCTGTGTTTTTGTCCTTTGTCCCTGTTGTTTGTCTGTTTGTCCTAGGAGGCTGCCGCTGAAACCCTGAGGCCTTTGGCAGAGGGGACAGAGCACCATGAAGAAAGCCTTACATCTGCAGCAGGTGTTTGTCACAGTAAATTTGAGCATTGTGAAATTATTTATGGCACAGGAAAAACACATTTCTAACACACAAACCTTTTGTGTGTTCTAGTTTATAATTTTTACTTCCTTTTTTCCCATTTTCCTTCTCTGATAATTAATCAAACAAAACAATCTGAAAAGTGAAAAATAATATACCACATTTATCACAGCTCATCATTTTCTATTATACACACTGGTGACAGGTATCCCAAATTAAAATTGCTGCATTTCAAAGAGACACAACTGAAATTGCTCTAAAAGTCTTCATTCTTGCCTCCTGTTTCTGTGTTTGATGAGCCAGTTTCTGGGGGGAACCAGCCTGCAAATGGTGCAGAGGGGCTCCCTGTGGAGGGCCACCTGGTAAGACAGCAACAACATAATTTTCTTTAATGTAATGTTTGTTGCACAGTTTAGCTGAATATGTTGTTGTGATTGGCCAATGAAGGCATTCTGCTGTCTTTTATTTTGTAATTATGCCATTGTTTGGGTGAATACTCATTAAACTGCTTATACCATAGCCACCAGGAGTACTTGATTTTGATTGGCCAGTGGGTGTGTAGCCACATTATCACCCTTCTAACTAAGTATTCATACCTAGAAGATGACTCATTTCAGCTGTTACCGGGCTACAGCTTCTTGACAGAGTTATAAAATAATGTTCAACACAAAGTTTCTATTTAAAGAACAAAAAAAAAAAAAAATCAAACAAAGTATTATTTGATTTTCTATGTAGGAAGGGCTTTATTAAAGGCAGGGTCACAAATACTTATTGACTTTCTGGCAGAGAGTTGATGACAATATCTATACAACTCTCATATCTGTCCATAAGTATAAGGCTACAGCCAGCACCTGGTTATCTTAGCTTAGCATAAAGACTGGAAACAGCTATTTTAGCTCAGTTCGAAGGTAACAATATCCTCCTGGACTTTTTGCAACCGGTAACTTCCTGGAATGTCAAGAAATAGTCCAGTACATAACTCCCCCGCAAAACTGATATTTTTACACGTCGGTCTTTGTATGGATTTAACGAGATATAAAGTGAGAGATAATATGTTAATTAGTAGTGCTCATCTGACTCTCTGCCCAAAATGTCAAACTTTTGCTTTTGATTTAGGTGCATTGCTTGAGTTTAAACCAAAAAACGGGAGCTCTAAAACCTTTAACTGACAGTGAAATACCTTTAAAATAGGAATTTTAATTACCTGATTCTTATACCCAGGTATCGGAAGAAAAAACAGCAGAGCTAAGTGGAGACACAAGCACAGAGCAACACACCTCGGTGCCCACCGTCGTCACTGATGCCCCCGTCCCCACTTCTCTGGAAGTGTCCGGCAGCTTTGTCCCTGGCAGTGATGCACTCAGCCAATCAGAGGGCCTACCTGAGGACCCGGCACACTCCAGCCGCCCTGACCCCGATTCATTTTCCGACTCCTACACCCACATAACCCCCTCCCCTGATGAGCTCCCAGCCTCACTGCTGAACACAGAGACTCTGGGAGGGGTGGAGTTTACACAGGAGGAAGAGAGGCTCGCACAGGAAGGAACACAGCATCCACTAAATGGGGAGGGGCTACATCAGGAAGGGGAGGAGTCAGACATGAGGACGACTGACGGAGCGAAACAGGCAGGTATGAACAACAACAAGACTTTAGTCAGGTCATTATTACATTAATATTATAATAACCTCAGCATCAGTTTTTATCATGTGTATGTCGTTATATACATGGCAAAGATCATCAGCTGGTATGCCTGTATCCTTTCCTGTATTTTTGGGAGACTAAGCCGTATGAACTATTTGTGTTTGAAGTGTACTTGGTGGACCAGCTGGTAATGGAATTGTTCAGTATCTGGGCCAGGAGGTTGTCTGGAGAGCCTGTGGTTGGTATGAGGCAGGGAGCATGATGTGACAGAGAAACTTTTTGTTGCATGACACCCTGCAGAAGTAAATTGGCTTCAGAGGGACTGGGACCTCTAAAGTTTTTTGCAGTGTGGTGTTTTTTGGTCTGCGGCGCTTTTTCTCGCTACAGCATTAAAAAAAAAAGTCTTCTTTTGCTCTGTTGTGCATTTCTTTCATAAACGTTTTGTTTACCAGCTAGAGTTCAGTGTCAGTGAGTTCGTTACAGTGCCCATCTATTATAGTACCCATGCTCTTTAACAATAAAATGTGATGCAAATAGTTTGGAAACTTTAAACACTGTTGTTTCAAGGTGCCAGACGTTCCAAAATAAATGAGGCATTTTAATCATTTTCCAGACAATATAATTCAAGATTTAAGCCTTATTATGCAGTTAAGGAAAATAAGGAATGGCAATGGAGCAAATTAACCAGCGTGCCATGCACAGCAGAGCGAATACAGAAGCAAGTCTTACCTCCCATGAGGAGTTTTGTCTCATACTGCAGCATCAGACTGGTTACAACGCCATAGCTTCTGTGCTATCTAACGTCAACTATGTAATTGTAATAGCAAATGTGTGCCCAATAATGTGCAACAGCTTTGTTTTAAAATAATAAACGTGGCAGAAAATAAAATAGTCTAATGGATATGTACACATTAAATGGTATGCTGTTTTGAACATTTGTGCCTTGAGGGGGGGGGGTGTCCATAAAGTAGATTAAACCTGTAAATTGCAAAATAATAGTCAAAATATACTTTAACAACAGCTTTTCATACTCTTCCCTTCCACTGCTCCAGACTCCCCTGTGGATTCAGAGGTGGGTGAGGAGAGGACTGAGAAGACGGGAGAGGAGGTAGAGCCAGAAGTGAGGAGAAGGAGGTCTCTCTTAGCAGCTCTGGAGCGGATCGGAAGGACAGAGGAGGAAGAGGAAGGAGAGGAAGAGTTCCAGCTGCCACAGCGAGACGATGACAGCGGGTTCTCTGTGAACAAGTGCATCCTGGGTGCTGTCATTCTGGTAGGCCTTGGCACCATCTTTTTCTCAGGTAATTATCCCCATATGACCTGTCAAGGAGGCAAATGTCCCATTTTGTTTTGCCTGTTACTGTGTTAATGGTACTTGAGATTAATTTTGTTGTAATTATGTTAAAGTGAGGTTAGTTAGAGGAAAGTGATGAGTTACTAGCAGTAAACTATACGAAGGGTGCTCTGAGACTGAGGTGTATTATACCTGCAGGTGTCTTCATGGACCTGAATGAGGGTAGGTTGTGTGTGTACATGTGTGTGTGTGAGTGAGTGAATGAGTGCTTGCATGTGTTTGTATGTGTGAATGTGCATGCAGAAAAAAAAATGGATTTAGCATCTGACACTTTATAAAGGTGAATTTTAAAAGCACTGCACGCTTTTAAGCATGCAAGAGGGAGAGAGTGAGAGAGAGAATGATTTATGCACTTTTGCAATGAGGCTTATTAGCTGTTGTTAAATGAAAACCTTGTACCACATCACCACAATGTAAACCAATCATTTTTAGCTTGACGACCATACCTTTTTTAATGAAACACCTGATTTTTAGGTTTTTATTTATTTTCCTTAGCATGATCAGTGTAAAAACTTTGCAAAACATAGAGAATAAGGTGAAAGTTGAAACTGAAAATAATCAAAATTTGGGATACAAGGTTTTCAACCAGCAATAAATATATTGTCCCTAACCTTTCATTTTGATTTTCATGATATTATACAGTATATATATATATATATATATACTTATATGTACCATAACTCATGCTCTTTCTCTTTCTCTCTCATATATATACCTCTCTTCTTCTCCTATACTATATACTCTACACCAGATCAGCCGGAACATTATGACCACCTGCACAATATTGTGCTTGGAATTTTGCCTGACTCAAAACAGCCTGGCTTCATTCGGGCATTGACTCCACCCAGACCTCTGAAGATTGACTGCTGCTTATTACTGGCACCAAGGACGTTTAGCAGCAGATCCTTTAGGGCTACCAGCAAGTTGCGGTGGGCCTCCCATGGATCGGACTTGTTTACGGCCAGCACATCCCTGAATGCTTTCGATTGGTTGAGATCCTGTAAGGGGAATTTGGCCAAAAGTCAACACATGAACTGGGTTGTCGTGTTCTCAAACCATTCCCTAGAACCATTTTTGCAGTGTGGCAGGGCACATTATCCTGCTGAAAGAGGCCACTGCCATTAGGGAATACTGTTTCCATGAAGGGGTGTACTTGGTCTGCAACAATGTTTAGGTAGGTGGTACGTGTCAAAGTAACATCCACATGAATGGCAGGACCCAAGGTCCCAGCAGAACGTTGCCCAAAGCATCACACTGCCTCCGCCGGCTTGTCTTCTTCCCATAGTGCATCCTGTTGCCATGTCTTCCCCAGGTAAACGATGCACACGCACCCGGCCATCCACATGATGTAAAAGAAAATGTGATTCATCAGACCAGGCCACCTTCTTCCATTGCTCCGTGGTCCAGTTCTGATGCTCATGTGCCCATTGTAGGCGCTTTCGGCGGTGGACAGGGGTCAGCAGGGGCACCCTGACCGGTCTGCAGCTACGCAGCCCCATACGCAACAATCTGCGATGCACTGTGTGTTCTGACACCTTTCTATCAGAACCAGCATTAACTTCTTCAGCAATTTGAGCTACAGTAGCTCTTCTGTTGAATCGGACCACACGGGCCAGCCATCACTCCCCATACGCATCAATGAGCCTTGGCCGCCCATGACCCTGTCACCGGTTCACCGGTTTTCCTTCCTTGGACCACTTTTGGTAGGTACTGACCACTGCAGACCGGGAATACCCCACAAGTGCTGCAGTTTTGGAGATGCTCTGACCCAGTCGTCTAGCCATCACAATTTGGTCCTTGTCAAAGTCGCTCACATCCGTACGCTTGCCCATTTTTCCTGCTTCCAACACATCAACTTCGAGGACAAAATGTTCACTTGCTGCCTAATATATCCCACCCACTGACAGGTGCCATTGTAACAAGATAATCAATGTTCTTCACTTCACCTGTCAGTGGTCATAATGTTATGGCTGATCGGTGTGTATATATGTGCCCTTACTCAGCTGAGGAGTACACATTTTATTGTAAAAGCCTTGATTTCATTTTTTCAATAATATGCAAAGGAGTATTAAGCCTTTGCTTGTGTTCTTTGACAGTGTATTATTCACATGAACATTAAACTTTGCATAATACATTTGCAGAGAGTGACTACGGTACAAGGGAGCTGAAAGACACAGAGTTACCAGGAAAACAGGTCAGTCAGTTTGTCACTTCTTTTTTTCTCCTTCTATTCTGTCTGTGTTCTCTCTGGTCTAACTTTTCATTATAACACCATTCTGTGTACCAATTTTACAGTACAATGAGTACCACCACGTGGATTTTTAGTGTGCTATGCTCAGTAGGAGACCACCCACAACACTGGCAGAATTACTGCTATTGTCTACCAACTGTGCTACTCTGGACTTTTGTTCTTTCCCATCTCATCAACACGTACTGTTCTCTCACTTCTCGACTGTTCTGTCTGGCAATAATAATTCTGAGAACTCATTTAAAATCTTGCCGTTGTGTTGTACTGTGTGTGCAATTTGTTGACAGGAGTGGCTTCATCCAGAGGTTCCTCCACCCCCAGTAGATGCTGACAGCACAGAGCTTCTAAATAAGTTAGCCAAAGGGAACCAGCAGATTTCTGTGCTACAAGCCCAACTTCAGGTGTGACTCCATTCTGTCTCTCACCTTATCTCTCCTCTGTGTGTGTGTGTGTGTGTGTGTGTGTGTGTGTGTGTGTGTGTGTGTGTGTGTGTGTGTGTGTGTGTGTGTGTGTGTGTGTGTGTGTGTGTGTGTGTGTGTGTGTGTGTGTGTGTGTGTGTGTGTGTGTGTGTATACATATATACATGAATGTGTGTCTGTGCATAAACGTGTCACTGAGTGTGTAATATTCTCACAGGACCCTCTTCTCCTGTTCCTTTTTTTCCCCCAATCAGGCACAGAAAGAAGAGCTAAAAGTAGCCAAGGGACAGGCAGCAGAGGGAGCAAAGGAGCGGCTGCAGTGGGAGGAGGTGGAGAAGGAAAACAGTAGGTTGAAGAAAGAGATGGCATCTCTCCCTGTCCTTCAGAAAGAGAACGAGAGGATGAAGAGAGAGCTGGAGTCTGTCTCGGCCCTACAGAAAGAAGTAGAAACACTGAGATCTACTGTGACTGAATTAAAACTCTCCTCAGGTACAAAGGGACAGAGGGAGGAGGTAGGGAGGGGACGTGGAGGAAGGTAGAAGATGTAGAAGGATGATAGTTGTTAGACAGCTAGGGAAAGTGCAGTAATATGTTTCTTCCTTTTTCTTCTTTTCTGTTAATCTCACTTGAATGCTCACTTCTCATCTTTGTAGTTGTCGTGACTTCTTGTGTTTCCTTCAGCAGCCAGTGAAGCAGCTCAAGCACCTGTGAAGCCCACTACATCGCCCTCCAGTGGCCAGCCAGAGGACAGCATGCAGGGCACAGCTGGATCTACAGAGAGACAGCCTAGGAAGCCATGGGATGACCAAAGGGGGAAAAAGAAAGATATGAAGAAGGATAGAAATGACACGGGCGAGAAGAAGGAGGGGAAAGAGAGAGAAAAATCTCAATGGAAGGAAGGAGAGAAAAAGGAGCTCAAAGATGGAGGTAAAACAGAATGGAAAAAGGGAAAGCATGAGCAAGGAAAGTTTGACAAGGAGAAAGATAAGGAAGGTAAGGAAAAGAGGCACAGTGATGAGACAAAACAATGGAAGGAGAAAGACTGGAAGAAAGAAAAGGCTAGCAGAGGTGATGAAGGAAAGCCATGGAAGGATAGGGAAGGGAAGAAAGACTGGATAGAAAAGAGTAAGAGAAAAGAATTGAAGGAGGAGAAAGACTGGAAAAAGACAAAGCATGAGAAAGTGAATGAGGGTAAAGAATGGAGGGGTAAGGAGGATTGGAAGGTAGGAAAAGGAAAAGGAAAAGACCATGGAGAGAAGCACAAGGGCAAGGAGGAATGGAAGGGAGAGAAGGAATGGAAGAAAGGAAAAGATGGCTTAAAGGAAAGTGGCAAGGTGAAATGGGAGAAAAAAGATTGGAAAGAGAAAGGAGAGAAGAAAGAGTGGAAGATAGACAGTGACTGGAAGAGTAAAAACAACAAAGATCATAGTAAGGGTGAAAGGAAACAGTGGGAAGAGAGAAAAAATCATGGTAAAGAAAAGAAGGGGAAGGATGAGAATGAGTGGAAGAGTAAAAATGATAAGGAGTGGAAGAGGAAGGATGAGAGCAAACAGTGGAACGAGAACGAGCGGAAGAGTAATAACGGTAAAGATGATAAGGAGTGGAAGAGGAAGGATGAGAGGAAACAGTGGGAAAAGAAAGAAGAGCAGTGGAAGAGAGGAGGACAGAAAGAAAAAAACGAACACAATGGAGACCGGAAAAAGGACAGATCAAGCTCCCAGAAACGCAAAGATGAGCACAAATTTACCAGTAATCACGGCCACGAGGAAGAGCATCTGTGGGGAGACGGGAAGCCTCCTCACACACACCGCCAACCCTCCCTGGATCAGCCCGAGTACTGGGTCCAGCAGAGAGACCGCCTCCAGCACAACTCCAATCCACCACAGCATTGCAACTCATTGGAGACCTGTGCTCAGGCTGAGGGGCTGCTCCCTGTCCCCTTCCCTGAGTTTGAGGCCATCCTCCAAACGTACCTAGCCAAGGCAGAGGAGGTGGGAGTGGATGAATCCAGAAGAGAAGAGCTCAAAAAGCTAGCCACCGAATTCTTCAAGGACGGAGTCTTTGTTCATGACCAAATGAGCTTCCAAGAGTTCGTCGAGGATGTGGGAGATATTTTGGAAGACATGGTGGAAGGGGATGAGAACGGGGAAGAGGAGGAGGATAGCGCCATAGAGGAAGAAATGGAGGGGTTTGAAACTGAAGTCATGAAAAAGTTTTCAGTGCCAGGAGCTGGAGAGAAAGAGGAGAGATCCAAAGGGGAGTGGAGGAAGGAGAGCGGCCGAGGACGTGGCTGATGAAGTGATGGAATTGATGGATCTTTTAAGGGGAGCTAAGAGCGGTCATGACGGATGAGGGGTTATTCAAAGGGAACATTTTATAGTGGACCACAAATGCTTACAAGTATACATTTATCATCCTGACATCCTTTTTACAGGATCTTATTTTACCCGTTCCATCTGTTGTGCAAGTTCAAATTTAATGTCACTGTTTTGGGTCGTTTTGTATTTCACCTATGCACATGCACACACATTAGTAGCCCCTTTGCATAGGGGAGATTAAACCTGTTAGACTGAGTTGGATGTTACTCTGCTTTGAATAGATACTGTATAGTCTTATTCACACACCACACCTCTTCCACTGCAAACAGCACTGTGCACTGTTGAAGTCTACCTACTCACTGATCTACAGTATGCACTGTACCTACAGTATGCCATCTTTATGTATTAATTACTTTAGCCTGACTCTTAATGTCAGATTACCTTTAAATCATTAACAAACCGTTTTTATAAAGGGCGGAGTGAACGTGAACGGCTGAAAAAAAGTTTAGTGAATATTTTATGTGAAATTACTTGTGCATTGATTTTGTTTTGAAGGTTTGTACATATTGAATTAAATGTGTTTTAAGAACTATGCTGAAATGCAGAAATATATAATTAACTTATTTTATAGAGGTTGGCATAATATATATTTAAAAAATTAATCGGTTGGCACATAAGATATCTACATGTTGAGCATGAATGTTTTTTTTCTTTCAGGTACAGAACTTGTGCACTAAAATGTCCTTAATTATCATGTTTTATCATGGATGTAGCATTTGTTTTTATTGATTAGGTTGGTCATGGCAAATAGTTTCCAAAAGAGCACGTTTTCTTTATCTGTTTACACGCTAACTTATGAAATGTTGCTGATTCAAGGGCCTACAGCTACACACGGATCGTTTTTCAGATTGTGTCGATGCAGAACCACATGCTGTGCGGGCTTTGTGGCAGCATGGAGAACTTTGTATGATTAGGATGTTCATTATTTGCCTCTATTACTGTCATAAGAGCAGAAAAATAAATTCGGTTCATCCCTGTGATGAAGTAACTCGATTTTGTCTTCTTTTCACTCACTTGTTAAAATTTTATCTTCAAAGAATGCCACCTTCACTCACTTTATTAGACTCAGTGATTTCAGGTCTTCATGCTTCATCTGAATTTGATCCTGTTGGATTTACAAGTCTGGACGATTCTGCGAGGTTAGAAAGAAGGTGAGATCTTTGGTGGTTGTTTGCACAATTGTCCCACCAATTGCTGTTGAAACTCTGTGGAATCTGTAAACAGTTGTTACTTATTTGCTGACAGATTAATACAATGTAAGTGATGTATTACTGTGTGTGCCAATGCAGAGGAATTAATCCTTTCCTTGGACTGTTGATTGCCTTTGTCAGACTGATGTTAACATCATCCTCTTTCTGTCCTCAGGGATACTTTTTGTGCTGTCCCTTCCTATAATATTCCCTGTATCTGGATGGGTGGAACAACAACTTGGCTGATGGTAGCAGAGGAAAATAAGAAAGAAAAGGGAGAGGGTGAGATTGACTATTTTCAATCATTGTGCCTGTTTGAGACTATAAACTGGAGTACCATCAGTATAGATATGTTATAGACATTTAACTAAGATCTAAGAGAAATAACTCTTAGATCTTAGTTAAATGTGCATGTGAGAAGTGTTGATACTCAGCCACTCCCAACAAAGTGAGGTGCCATTCCACCTTCCATTCCTCATAATGTTGTGAAACTGCTATACTGTAGTTTCAGCGGTAATATCACACACACTCTCAGAAACACGTACAATCTATACTGCTGCCTCTGTGAAACAGCAACATTTCATGCAGGTTTCCATTCCCTACCACTCACTTCTCTGTAATGAATAACTACCTAGTAAAGTCTGTGAAAGGAGACACTGTAAATCATCACTGCTATAGGTATGACTTTAAGGACTTCTGAGTTTTTCCCACACTTTGTTTTTTTTTTTTTTTTTTTGCATGAAGCCTTTAAAGCATTAAATGCTCTTCTCTCAAGGCCAAATGCTGGATGAGTGGGTGCAGCAGGCAATCAAGGAATTCAAGAAGTATGAATTATGTTTTGAAATATAGACCAACAAATCCTTAGACACAAATACACATACAGCTGAGCATCAATCGCAAGACATTAATCATAAGACAACTAGCAGCATTGCCCCATGGAAAACCCTGATGCTTTTACACCACTGTATATGATTTCTCAGTCCTCTCTGTAAGCCATTTATTTTGTGTAAGTAGCTGCACTCTCCTTCCTCAATGATGGCCGAGGGAATGGAAGGAGAAGAGCTGTAGACTGCTGTTTCAGGCGTATGGGGATATACAGTAGATGTGTGTGTTTATGGGTGTGTGTCATGCAGCTGAGATGAGAAAACTAGGTGTAGCCATTGTGCTTGTTAGCACTAACTGCCTCCCTAATATGCCAATTGGGCACATCCTGCAAGAGCTTTGGCTTAAATAATATGACTTTTCTGAAGTGAAACCCAAGTGCCTCGTTCTCAAAAGTTTTTGCAACACAGACTGTTTAATTAAACCTGATTTACTGCTTTCTTTTTGCTCTCTACAGCATTTCACCCACAGTTTCACACTCATATATAGCATTGGAAAAATGTGAGACTATTCTCCATGCATTGGCATGAACTGAGCAAAACATTAAACTATTTGTGCGCACACATTGTAATATGTTTAACTTGTCCTCTGATTGTCAGTCTGAGTTGCTCTGGGGGTTTTCCTGAATGAGGTGATTCATCCAGTAATCTGTAACTCCTGCTGGAGACTAGTTACACGTTGAAATTGCATCCACAAATGCAATCGCGTCATGGAAAAAGGTCAGTGGTGTTAAGGAAACATGGTTTAATTTTTTACTGGTTGCAATGAATAGGGTACAGAAAACACAAGCTGTAAATATATAGAGAGAAATTAGTGGATGATTTATCTTCTTTACCAGGAGAGGAAGGCTAGAAAAAGGCTAGAGGAAGACTCACAACTTAACCCACACACATACCTGAGTTGGTGAGTCTATGATTTGTGTTGCCAGATCAAATGCTAGTTAAAAGTGCTGTTGTTTCTCTTCTATCCTATCTTGAACTTAATCTGTATCATAAACTAACTGTATTTTGGAAATTCATTATTATCAACAGCATTTTTATCTTTCCTGAAATACTGGCTGAAGATCCTCCCTGTGCTCCTCTTGACTTGTGATGGAGTCTGCTATTGGTGTGCTGGTGTCCCAGTTCAAGGTGTATGCTGGCAGCGATGGTTCCTCTGACACACTGAGCAGAGATGAGTTCCACAGACTGGTCACATCAGAGCTCCCTAACCTTGTCAAGGTAAAGACAATACTGCAGTGATGCACTACTGTAGTGTAGTTGTATTAGTGTTGTTTACTTATTGGTCTAATACATAACAGCTGGTGGAGGTTTTTCACTCCAATATCTATAACATCCATTGAAATATTTAGCCAATTACTGTTTTGTTTGTTTGTCTGTTTTTGGTTTAAAATGTGCCATAAATATTCTGGATAATGCTGCAGAGATGGAAAATAACTTACTAGCAAGCACATAGTATACTTTTGAGTATATTCTAAAACTTGTAGTTATTTGACTTAAAGGATAATACCAGCGATATTCTGTATTACAAATGCCATGAAAATGCTAAAACCAACAATTAATTGATCCAAGTGTTACCTAGGTATCCAAAGCCTGATGTAGTTTAGCTTATTCCTCTGTGCCATAGAGCTCCATTGTTGTCCAAAACCTATTAAAAACACATCAGTCAGCCACACTGTTGCACAGGGTGACATGGTCCTTCATTATCATGAACATGGGCACTGGTGTTTATTTTGAGTTGGTGGCACACATTTGTCCTGTTGCCATAAATACTCACCAGTGCACCAAATGTGTATTAATCCGCGGCTGAAAATAGTCCCCAACAAATGCACTATTTACTTCTTTTTGAAGAATATTGGCTAAAAGCTACAGTGCTGAGCTGTTTTTAGTGGGGCTGGCTGGGCACTTCGGGAACGCCTTGTTGTTTTTTGTCTTTTCATGGGATTAGTTGACAATAACAAAAACATAGAATATCACCAGCCTTCTCTGTAGATTTGTGATGAAGTACTGTACTCAGCTACCTGTTTGAAAGACATAATTCACCTGCAGTTAAACCGATACAGGACAATCGGGAAGATATTCTAAGTTTGCTCTTAACCTCTCTGTTTACGAGGCTAAAAAGCTTTCTCATGAGGGCGGATTCATATTGAAATGGGTATCATCTGGATGCCACATTGGCCCTCTTTGCTCAGACCATATAATTAACTGTTAGTCATACTTGTCTTCAAAAGGCTACTTCTGTTCTTCTACGTGGGCAGTTTTCATTGCATGTGGTCTTACTGTACTTCTGAGTCAAATAACATACTTGAAAAGATTATTTCAGAATATATTACTCTTTCCACCCCTGCCTGTGATCTTGAGCAGGAATGAGCAGTTACATCTCATTTTGGGACAGGATATAATGCTACTTTTAATGTTTCCCTGCGTTCCACAAAAACAATGAGCTTGTCATAAAGACCGAGTTGCCGCCCTTCAGAGACTTCGAAGTTTCACTCTTGTTGTGGTTGTGTTGTCTGCACTCTGCATGTTTAACCAGAGCACAATGGCAGAAAGTAGCAGTTCCTGAGGTCCAACAAAAAAAATACAGGGCTGCCTTTCCAAGTGTGGAAAATTCCATGGGTTTCTGAGTGCATGAGCAGTTGAAATAATCCCACTGGCCACTAGGTGGTGACAGAGCCATAGATCCTTGTGCCAAACCACCTCTGCTGATGTTGCATGAATTATTTAACTGGTGTTCGTGCCAGTGGTGTCAGCTTGCCTCTGCCTCATCGCCCCACACACTCAACCAATAACATCATAGTTGGTGCACACAGAGTCTCACTATTGTTTTTTTAGTATTTGATGTAGTATCTTCCTGTTTTCCTGCAGAATGCTGGCGACCCCGCTGCCATTGACCAGCTTATGAGCTCACTGGACAAGAACAATGATGGAGAGCTCAACTTCCCGGAGTTCTGGCAGCTGATTGGGCATCTTGCGAGCAAACATGGAGGGTTCAGCCAATAGAGTGTCCTCAGATACTCTGTTACGGTTCCATGTGTGTTACTGACTTGTCTGTGTGCCATACCGTTTAAGAAAATGGGAAAACAGCCAAGTGGAAAACACCCTGAAGTCTGTGTCAACTGCAAAATGCTTTGGTTTTTTTTTTAATCAGTAGTCTGCATTTCTTCTCACCCCGTCCTCTCACCAGCAACTGCCAAACTGGCACAGACGCTGTCACAGAATACTATTGAACAATTTCAGCAATATTAGAACCAGTCCTAGCTGTTTCCCAGCACACACACAAACACTCAAACACACACACACACACACACACAAACACTCGCAGCTGCTTGTGCTTACAGGTCTACTGTGGGAGTTGCAGAATAGGAAAGCATTCTCTGAAAACTGAGAATGTCTGTGTTAGCACTCTATTCTTGGCTTGTCTAATTCTTGGAAAACGCACCTTGTGGTGTATATCATCTCCCTCCGGGACACAAACAGAGGTGTGGTGTTGGCAGAGCAAGACTGTATGTGTAAAGCTGGAAATAAAAATTAAACTAAAATGTGAAAACGTGTGTTTCCTGCTGCTTGGGGCTTTATTTGTTAGTTTGTTCGTACGTTTCCTTTCTAGTGAACACTATCTTTATATTCGATACACGAGTGAGTAAAGTTTCAGGGTGTGGCCATCTGTGTTGGGAAAGCTTTTGAACACACGTGCACTTAAACATGAGCGCGCGCTTGTTCCTACATGTTGAAAGAATGTGCCAGAAAAAGAATGCAGAGATGAATGTGCAAGTAGAAAGCAGAGCTACAAAAAAAACCCTGAACATATTTATTAAACCACATTATAAAGACTTGCTGTGTTTTCTTGAACAACGGGAATGTTTGTTACAAAATGTTGCTGAAAAACTGCTGCGCCTCTTTCCACATTCCTCCTCTCCAAGGCACACGCCCTATGACAATGAAAAAAAAAGTTGGCTGGAGTGAGAAGTTAAATCACGGAAAAGATATGTGTTGCTGGTTAATCTTGCTCAAGACTGAAGAGGAGGATCTGTGAGAGAGAAGGAGAGCAGCTTCCAGTGAAATAGTTTCTTGCCTTTTGTTTTCCTGTCCTGACGGTGAGTCTGCTTTATTCTCATTATGGATTTTTGTGCTGAGTCTTTCTGTGGTGACTGGACATTATTAGTTTATTGTACTAATCCGTCCGAACTGTTTTCTTGGCAAAATGATCAGTTTAGCTTATTTCCTCCACTGTGTCATACATTTTGTATAATTAGCCAGCGTCCCTATTGTCATTACCCATCTTGGTGACCACAAGGATCGGGTTCTCTTTCTCTGTAATGGAACCCCAATCCCTTTACACTTCCAGAGAAACCGGAGTCTCGAGTCACGTTTACTTATTTATTTGCTGCGTGTCAGTCCTGGATCTGGTCGCTCTACAAATTGTCAGGATTAGTTAGGGCTAAATGTAAATGTGGGTCCCGGGCAAGCCCCTGACATCTCCGTTACGCACGGCGCTGACTAGTTAGTATGCCAATTTGGCACACAGCGCCGAGGCCGTTTTCGCCCCGTTAAACAGTCATACAGTGATCATTGTAACGGCGGTCAGATTTTGCTCGTATCAGTCTGAATTATTCACGTTATGAGAAGACTCCGGTAGCGAGAGTCGAATGGCTACGGCCTGGTGTAGTTAATGACGCGGAGGAGAAATGGCGACCTGGGCGATGACAGGTAACATGCTCACGGAGGAAGTGAGTCAGTCACACCTAACGCAAACAACACGGCCAGGGTGGAGCTGATTGGTCACTGGGATTATTCAATGCTCATGAACTGTCATGTGCCAGCGCAGAATAATGACCTCTGTGGTCAGTCTAAAAACTTGCTATCTGAGATATGAAAGATACAGCAACATTTTGGTGGTGAGGGGTGGATGGGTTGGGTTGGGTTGGGTTGGGTGGGCCTACCTGATTCACCTGTAAACTGGTTTGTACTTGCCAAGTCTTAAAGCTGTTTGCAACAATGACTGTACCCGAAACTCTCACCAGCGTTTGCACAACAGTCTTGCTTTATCTGATTTATTTGTGAGGTAGGCCTACTGTGCACATACATACATGTTAACCGAGAGCTTAGTTTTCTATTTGCACCTTCAGATCACAATTAAAACATAGAGACACTAATTATAATACACAGTACAACATGGTACAATACACATATTTGTTAATATTTATTTATCCTTTATTTAAGTAATGTCCTATTGAGGTTGGAAACCTCTTTTGGAAGGGAGACCTGGCTAAGACTGACAGATTTTTAAAAAAGTATGCTAAAATAAGCTATAGAGACAACAAAAGGGCCATTTAGTGGTCTTGAATTCTGCCAGAGGTATCAGATTCCCTAATTTGACATTACATAACTTTTTACCATATCAACATGAAACATATAATTAACCAAATTCAAAACTAGCCAGTGCAGTAGTTTCCAATCTGTGGATCAGGATCCCTTAAGGGGTGACAAGATATGTCTGAGGGATTGTAAATTAGTAGGTAAGTAAAAGATTAAATGTACTTTTTCAGATGTTCCTCTAATCCTTGTCACTTGAGAATTACTGGTTAGTTTTACAACTTTAGGCCTCTAAAAATATTTTAAAAAGGGAAAGAAATATGCACTCTTTGGTTAACCTGGTTGTAATGTGCAACTGGAGTCGATTGGTCACAAGTAGACTTTGCTTTGTTTTAAAATGTCTCAAGCCAAAAAGGTTGGGAATCACTGAACCAGCATGTGTGTAGTGCAAAGAATTCCAGTAAAATGCAACAGAAAGGACCAGTTGTGCAAATAAAACAATGCACAGGCATTCATTACACTTGAGTCATTATGATCACTATCTCCACGCTCCGAATCTCTATGGAGCACATGTGCTGAGAGGCTGTAGGCGAGCTTCATGTGTACTCGGCACACACTCTCAGTCAGGCCACCTCTTGCTCTTATCAGACAAACCCCACTGCATGTTCCTTTCTACCCATTTGTAATTCTGTGGCCCCGATGTCTCCAGTTCTCGACGAAGCCTACTTGGTTTCATGTTTATCTCATTACACTCGGAAAAGACTCTAATGGATGGTGGCCTGCCAGGCATTTTGATATATGGCCTGTAGAGCTACAAACACACACAGACACTGGTCTGCCTGCTCCCGAGCCGCTGATCGTCTTGTAGACGGTGTTAGGAAGGTGTTGGGACAATTATAGCAACCCTTTTAAATATTAATGAAGAGCATGCTGATGACAGCTCACTTGTACGTAGGAAAGAGTTGTGTGTTCACCTCTGCGTGCATGCGTGAGTTTGTGTGTGTGTGTGCTGGCATGGCAGGGCGACGTGAAATAGAATCCAGGGTTTGGGTGCCTGCTCTCGCTCACCCAGTAATTAGGTTAATGCAACAGAAGTCCTAATTGGTGTTGTCCTTCTTTAGATATGTGTGTGTGTGTGTGTTTTTATCTTTCTGTCTGTCTATCTGTATGTCTTTGTGTGTAGGTCAGTGTAGTTGCATAGTGTGAGTAGTGAGATGTGACATCTGTGTCAGATGGGAGATTTACCAGCTTCTACAGTTACTCCAAGAACATCGCCACAGGCACCCATCATAATTACCTATCCTGTGACCACCGCTGCCTCCTGGTAGTTTCCAATACACACTGGAAATCCTGCAGCAAGGCCTCTCACCACAATGACTGCCGTGATACTTATCAACTCTACTCAAGTATCTGCAGCATTTATTCAGGCCTTTTATTTTCTGTGAGCAGTTGCCTTGGAAATCTTGTTGGTGGAGACAGAAAGCTAAATGGGAGCAGAAAGATAAAAATAAGACTTTATTGATCCTCATGGGTAAATTCACAAGCTACCCAGCAGTATATAAAGTAGGTAAAATTAGTATAATGAGTACTTTTACTTTTGGTACTTTAAGTATATGTTGATGCTCATACTTTTGTACTTTTACTGAAGTAAAATTTTGAATGCAGGTAAAAGACTTGTAGTAGAACAGCAGTGTTTCTTCACTGTGCTATCTGAGTACTTCTTCCACCACTGCTAAGTGTCTGTTTGTTTTTGCAGTTGGTATGCAGGAAATCAACATACTTTACATATTTTTGTACCAACAGGAAATGATACAACACGTGCCATGATGGATGGCAATCAAACTGTAGCAGTGTGTCCCAATTCCACACTACAAAAACACTCTTAATAGTTTTATACTAACATGAAATTATACAATATGTACAATGATGGATGTAAATCAAAGTTTGGAATGTCACTGCCAATTAAATGTCACTAAATTTAGTTTAGTTAGTTTTTGTTTTCTGAGGTGTTCTTGGGGCTGTTTTATTATCATCCACAATTAGATTTAGTCAGCACTCCCAGCTCCTCTGTTTCCTTTGTGCATTGCATTGTGGGAGAAAAGTGTACTTCAACAGCACACGCTGAAACATCAAGGTTTTTTTTTTTGTATGCATGCTAACTGTTTTGATTACACTTCATTTTGTCACTTTTCCACACATGACACCCTTAAAAACTACAAACTCAAAACCTGCTTAGGACTATTATGTAACTTGGAACTGAGATTGTGTCCCAGTTGATGTCACTGTCACATGAACTTCACAAGGAAAAAGCAAAAAGATTTAATACTCTTTTTTTTTTTAGCTCTCTCATCGAAACCCACAATTTATATTGATTTTAATTCCCACAATTTATATTAATTTTAATTGTTTTTCCATTTCATTTGTGCATTGCATTGTGAGAGAACAGACCTTTTTCACATCTGGACTTGTCGCAGTAGCAAAAGCACAGCTGTTACTCATAACATTAACGATGGCTCTGTTCTATTCAAGTGTCCCAATAAGCCATGACAGTGTAGCCAGCATGCACAATACCAGAACTCATTCAGCCATCATTCATTTTATTTTTTACTCCTGTGCTTTTCCTACTGTGACATGTCAAAATAGTATCAGTGAAAAGGCCTACAGCGTTAGTATGCATACTGACCTTTTGTCACTTCTCCTGTGTGTACAATATAATCAACATCTGTGTAGAATTGGCATGTAGTATGGAATTGGGACTTAGCTATTGTTTTGATACTAGATTTGACATCCAGTGTGTTTCCATCTTGTTCCTGTCCTTCATGCACGGTCCAACTAGCAATAAGTGAGTGAAATGAACAAAAGCTTAAAAATGTTCAGGTGGGGTTTTAGCTTCACATGACTCTGAGATTCTGTCAATAACAGCAGCATTAGATGTTTTTAGGCTGCCTTAATCTATTGGCGCTGCGTGATGTTTGTCAGTTCATACTTGAGCACAGCGTGCAGCGTATTCCTACAGTGTGAGGGGAGGTGTGCTGCAGCAGACGGGCAGCAGGCAGTAATCTGAACCTGTGGCCTCCCGCTGGCTTCTGGGGATCAGATGTCCACCGTCAGAGATCACAGCTCCCATTGTGTTTACCTCAGAGACTCCCCTCCTCTTCAACCTTCCATCACTCCCTCTCTCTCGCTCTGTTTACCTCGGAGAGCCTCCAGGCTTGGCCCCTTCCTCTCCCCCACCCCCCCACCCCGCTCCCTTTCCTCCTCTTCTTCTATGCTGACATCACTTGTGTGTCTCACCTTTCTCACATGTTTATGTTCAGAGGACATATTTGAACATATCCAATTGAAATACAGTTTCTAGATGTGATCCATAGAGCGCAAAATAATTACATTTGTCTCATCTTCAGTGCCGCACATTTATGGCTTAAACGGCAATTCAGACATTTTTGCTTTGCTAATCACTAATATAACTATTTATTTGCAGAACAATGCGATATTTAACTGAACTCATTGCATTTTATATCAGTACGTTTCCAATCATATCTCACATGCAAAATGAAGTGGAATGTTGTAATATAACTTGATTTTGATTATGATATATAATATGATTGCACAGAGTTAATTATGAATCCCTAATCTTGATCAGTTAGCTGCACACAAGCCTTCCAAGATCATGATGTACTCAATAACTGAAATAAGCCTTTTATCCACCCAAGACCCAATGTAAATATATTTTCATATTAATAAAATTTGTGGGAACTGTATCCAACGGCACAATGTCTGAGTGTCTAAGATATGGCCATATCTCTCCTTGCCACTTCCTACACTCAATTCTCCTTTTTCACTTTTTGTCCTTGTCTCTCTCTCTTTAGATATGGAGGCAGCCATTAAGACGGTGGTGACCACATTTCTTACTTCTGCCAGGGGGAAGGAGAACCTAGACGGGAAAGCCTTCCAGAAACTGGTAAATAAACAGCTTGGTGGCATCATGGAGGTAAGAAACTATATAACATTTGACTATGTTGTATAATCCATTAGTATATTAGAACATGCTTCTGTCTTTCTTTCTCATAAGGAGCTACCATATTGACACTAACAGTATTTCCTGTCTGCTTCTGTCCATCCCTTTGTGCTCAGGATACAAACAGCTCCTCGGCCGTCAAGGAGATGCAGCGGGGACTGGATGAGAACAACGATGGAAAGGTCAGCTTCCAGGAATACCTCACTCTGATTGGCTACGTGGCCAGCTCCCTCAGTCAGAGCAAGACTGGCTCCAATGCTGGTGCATCATAGAGGCTTGGGAAGTGTTTGGTTGATCAACAAATTAACAGCCATTTTTAAAAAATCTTTTCTCATGTTCCAAACATCATGTATACACTCTTTTACAACAGTCCATAGTTATTTTCATACAGTTAATCAACCAGTTGTATAATGCCCTTAACTACAGCTTAATGTCTGTCCAGATCAACCTTTTTTTCAGTCATACCATATTGATCTTCGCTGTCAAGGACACACTGAAGGACTCTTAGCTGGGAGTGTCTTTTTTTATACCATTATACAAAGGACACTTACTGTATTTTCAAAATAAAAGCTTTATGTAATAAAACTATATGGTGTGTGGTTTTTAATTTGTGTTTCATCTTTCTTAACTGTCATTTGCATTTTCATAAAGTGTCTAATTGCTGACATTACTCATTAACTTACATTAAAATGTGCACAGCGGTTTCCCTGATATGGTTTGACATTGTCCCACATCAATGATACAAGCAACACTTGCTAAATATAGCTGTGACATCCTTGACTAGTCAAACTCAGCGGCCTTTATATACATCAACTATTGCAACCAGATCCTGACATACAGTATACGCTTCCTATTGTGCACCATATTCCCCCTCTGCAACACTATACATACACACATATGGTGCACACACGCTGTGCTACCCCACTCACTGACACAATATACTGCAGCAGCGACACATAAACAAGAAGATGCACTTACAGGGATGGCAGATCAGACATATATTTCATGACATCTTGTACTGATGGTGCTTGTGCATTAATGTTGATGTTGTTTGCTTTCATAAGTGTGAGCTTCTAGATCATTCATTCAAGTGTATATGGTTATATGTGTTTCTGTCATTTATTTTTGCTCTTCGTTCACTCACTGTATCCATTATACTGCTTCAAGTCTGATGGATACATTACCTGAACTATTTAAGGTATGTTTGCCTATGCATCTGTAGTTGACCCTTTTTGTATATATATTTATTTTGTGCATGTACGTAGTGTGTTTTGGAGCTTGGGGTGTGAATGTGTTTGTGAAAGTGTGCACGTGTGTGTGTCCTTGCATGAGCATGTTTGCCTTTGTGTGTGTTTTGCAAAGTCTTTGTATGGGGATTTCTCTGCATGGCTGCCAGGTGTGATGGCTCCATTCATTGGTGCTACACTAATCCTTCAGATACTGTATCAGGCATGACCCCCCTCTCCTCCACTCTTTGCTGCTTAAAACCAGACACATTTGGAGACTTAAGTTATTCATCGTTGTCTTGGTACAGTATTTATTTTAGCACTCCCTCTAAGTCTCTCCTTTGTTTTGACGTGAAGTACAAAATGGTTGCACAACAGGGTAGCAGGATAATCCACTTTCAGAATAGCAAACAGTGGCAAAACTCGGTATTTGGTATCTGCTGAGTTACTTCTCTTCCATGCAGACTGACATCTGAGAATAACAAGACCACATGTAAAGTATACAAGGGCACTTGTGGTTTGGTTTGTGGTCATATTATGGGTACTTCTATTTACTTAATGTCTTGCTGTAGTTACAGTACCTTTAGTGTTTTTTGTCGATATGTCATATCTGACTGATGGGGGGCAGATGGATCTTATGTGTGTCCATTCAGCGGATGGCAGGTGTCAGATGCGTAAACAGAGAAGGAGGAGAAGAGAAGGGGGGGATGGGAAGGAGGAAAGGAGCAACAGGTGGAAGGAGGGAGAGGGGAGGAAGGGATAAGTGGGGATGGGTGGAGTGAGGGATGTATTTAAGACGTTGTCCTCCTCATCCTACTCATCAGTCGCTATTGCCTTCTCTCTCTGCACCTGACCAGCAGACCAACACTCGTCCTCCACTCAGGTAAGGAATGATGTAGAGGACAGACTTCAGCACTGAAAGCTGCGTCTCTGCATTTCTCAGAGGTTGTTTCTGACTATTTTTACTTTTAAAAGTAGATTTTTAGGGGGTGCAGCTAATGTAGATGTTGTCTGTATAGGTGGACTGCCTGTTGAAAGTGCAAATCAGCAACAAAGTCAGGAAGAGCTTTCTGTTTATTCACTGATAAGTTATGGAACCTTAATTTATCTTGAACAGACCTTGCCAAAAATGTCTTTCCAATCATTTTTTATGCCACTGATTCATGAAAATTTGGAACATTGTTTCCACGAGGAGAAACTGATGTAAGAGGTGATTGACAGACAAAAGTCTTTACAGTTCAGAGGTGATGTAGGTTCAAGAAAGGCAAGGACTTACACCTGTCTCCGGTGTTTTATGCCATCCGGCAGAGCTAAAGTAAAAGCCAGATCAGGTTGCCTCTGTGTGTCCTGGTTACATCTCCTCCGCTGGTTCGGCTGTTTTACCAGCTTAGAGTTTCACTCTTATCAGCTGGCTCACATGACCGGCTGCTGACTATGTCCTGACTCCCAGAGGCTCCCTCTCCAGGGCAAAGCAACAAACAGATTGAGGATCTGTTTATCTGTAGCCAAATCTTATCAGGATCACTGGCAGGGAGGAAACACTCCTGATGAGGAAACAGTAAACTTGACCCCTGGGGCTGCACAGGGTGTACCTCTCCTGTCACTAGATAGACATGCTTAGACGCTTCATAGAAGATCAGTTTGTAGCTATCTCAGTGATATGTTTGTAGCCTATGATTCAGTTTTCTACTTGTTTGTCCATGCAGTGTGTCTAAGAGAAAAAAAAGAGAAAGAGTGTGTGTGCAAGAGAGAGCAACCGAGAGAGGCTTTAACCTGTATTGATTTGCTCCATAGAGCAGATTTTTACTGACATGGACTTTCTCTTCCTCCCACCCTTCCTCTTATTCTGTCCTTCTGTAGAATGTCTTTGCCCAACTCAGAGAACGCCTCCACCCTGGAGAACGCCATGCAGCTCATGATCCAGACCTTCCATAAGTACTCTGGAAACGAGGGGGACAAATATACACTGAGCAGGGCTGAGCTCAAAGAGATGCTTACCACAGAGCTCGGCAACTACCTGGGGGTAAGGAGATACATACTTAGGGATACAAGATGCACGCACAAGGGTCATGTGTATAAAATAGATCCAGCCTACATTTCTGTTTTATATCCTCAGAATGCCCAGGATAGGGAGGCAGTGGATAAGGTGATGGGAGACCTGGATTCCAACAATGACGGGGAGGTAGATTTCACTGAGTTCATCATCCTGGTCGGAGCTCTAACTGTGGCCTGTAATGACTTCTTCCTGGAGTACAACGACAAGCAAGAGAAGAAGAAGTGAACACGCCCTCAGCACAAAGACATCCACTCTGCAAACGCACACACTAAGACAGGAGAGAAGACACGCGAAGGACCTCCTGTCATGGACTTCACGTGCACACAAACACACATACACACATAAACACACACACACACACACACACACACACACACACACACACACACACACATCTAATTGTAACTTCAGCAGTAAATGTTGGGTGTGTATTTGTCTGAAATGTCCCATCAATCCATTACAAACTGTATTTATTGCAATGTGAAAATCTGGAGAGTTTAAAGTCAGTTTGAATATGTGAATATCTCTCTCTTTCATTTTCTTTTCATTTTGTAACACATTCAAGCAAAGGAATTTCTCCCTGGAAAGAATAAATGTGACCTTTACTCAAACAATACAGTGTTGGTTGTATGTCATTACAGCAGAGAAGACGAGTAAGAACACATGATGGGCACCAGGTGGCAGCAAGTGGCCCTCAATCGAATCCAGTAGTTCTGATACAGGATTATTGCATTATTGCTTGGCACATGCTGGTACGGCACTTTATTCCAGCAGTGGATGGACGTAGGTTGGAAATAGATTTGTCAATCACTGGTAAAGAGATATCTATGTTATATTAATGAAATATACAGTATAAGACGTTGTAGTTAAGGCTAAGATATGAGTGACAGTTACCTATATTGTGGTGTTAAGTTCATCCTACTGTTCCTCTGCACCAAAAAAGTCATAAGGTGTATATGATCAGGTACAGACTGTACCTACATTCCTGTTTTTACAGCAGAATAATGAGAACTTGCAGTGACCTTGGCTGGGCCCTACACCCATGATTGTTTAAAAGCCCTGCTTCCTAAAAGAAAAAAAGTGTGTAGGGGTGTGTGTGTGTGTGTGTGTGTGTGTGTGTGTGTGCTTGTGAGTATATAAAAAGGAAGTCGCAAGCCTCAATATTAGAAAGCCAGGAAACATTTCTTTCTTTTATTCTATCCTGCGGTGTAAGATTAATGGGAAGTTTGGGTAATACAGTAATTTACAGACTATAGGTTACATGTGTGTGGGTGTGAGTGTGAGAGTAAAAACATGCCACGCAGACACATACTTTTGATTAATCTGAACTTACAACCTTTATTGGACTGGTTAAGGTGTGCACAGGAGCAGATTTGAGAGTCAGGAAGGAAAAGGTGAAAGATGGGGGGGAGGGCATAATGAGGGAGGAAGTGAGAAGAAAGGAAGGAGAGTGAAAAGGTCAAAGAGGGAGAAAAAGGATGGACAGCAACACTTTGTCCGCGTGGAGCCGTGCAGCCTATACAGTTTTCACAGGTCTCTGATAGGCTTTTCGCACTTATTCGGGATCTGTTGATCCCCCTGGGTAATCCCATCCTCCAGAGACAGAGAGAGAGAGAGAGAGAGAGAGAGAGAGAGAGAGAGAGAGGCAGCTCCCAGTCCAGAAGTGAGCTGCAGACTTGGCCACACGACTGTAAAAAGCCGGGAAAAACTCACAGCGAGTTACAGTGACTGAGAATTAGACAGCAGTTTTTCAGAGTTTTATAGTGGCTTTCCTGCGCAGTAACAACACTAACAGTCTTTTGTCTCTGCCTATCCTGCTTTATTCCTCCTCACTATCTGGATTGTGCTTGCTGTGGTCAGATTATCCTGTTTTTTTTAAGTCTGTTGTTCCTCAGCTGCAACATCATTATAAAGTCAAAAACATTTGTACTATTAATTGTCATGTATTGCCCTATACCCCTTTGCCATTTTCCTCTTGTTTATTGAAACTTTAATTCATCCCCCACTCCCTGTGTGCCTGAAAAGGCCTTTTGCTTCCTGCTTGGTTGTCAGGGGAGACTGTGGAAATAAGACAAATCAGCCACTCCATGGTGAAAAGGAAAACTGCCAAAATGAATAGCTGTTTAGAGAATGTAGGTAATCATTATTCTAATTGGACTAAATGTCAGAAATGTGTTTGTCCATGGAAGACCAGATAAAGGGAGAGAATTGGAGAGAGGTTGCCACAGATTAATAGAAGGGAGGGGGAGACACACATACAGTACGCTCTCCTGAACAATGTATCTGACAGATGTGATAATGCATTGGGGTATGGGGCACGCATACACATACATACACACATGCACATGTACGCATGTATACATATGCTCTGAACATTACATACTGAAATATGAAATTACATATTAATACACATAATAGCTTCATTTCCATGATAAAATTCCCATCCTTCCATCAATATAATTTGATTTACATGTTACTTTTTCCAGTACTGATCTTTGCTCCACCTCAGCTGAGCTCTAAACACTCCCTCTTGGAGAATCATGTTCCACTGTCCATCAAATAGGAGGTCCTATCCACTATCTTGGCTCACATGCCTCAGTTTGTCAAGAGCTAGACTCATCTCACTGCAGCTGCGCACTCTGGCACAGCAGGCTGCTGCTGTTCTCTACTTAATGTGCACAACTCTCTAAGCAAAAAACTGTCCATGCATAATCTATTACTTTATCTCTTTGACTTGCATCTAATAATGCAAACTGGCTCTTTCTTTAATTCAAGTCCCTTCTGTGTATTTTCCTTCACAATCTGTTGCTTGTACACATATTGTGTTAGTGTGCGCATCACAGGCTGTGTAGAGTTTATATCACATTCTTGTTTAATCTATACAATCATACAACACACCGTAGCCTCTCTATCAGCAACAGACCCTTGCATGAGCTAACATATAGAGAAATCTTAATAATATATTCCTAATGCTATACTGTGGTAAGCTGCTACGCTATGATAAAATATACTGAATCAGTTCACTGACGTAGTGGATTTCTGAAAAAATAAAATGAATGTATAAGAACCTTGATATGAACCTCCCTTCCCTTTCTGATTAGCTCCCTCTGACATCAGTCAATATTGTGAATGAGTAATGTCATAGTTGAAGGCGGGCATGTCATGTGTCAATTAAGCAGTCAGCGTTGAGCGGAAAATTGGCTGCTGTGAGGTTCAACAAGGAGTAAATCAGAGCATCCTCGCTCCCTGACTGGCTGAAGAGGAGAGCAGGGAGGGACCTTTCCACCAGAAAGGGGAGGCCAGTCTTTTAAACATCTGGACAAAAAACTGCAGGTAAGAGTATGATGGTGTTTTCCTTTTTCTTCATCCAAGAAAAAACGTTGTTCGTTGCAAAAAACGTTACTATAAAGGTAATGGGCGTGATTGCTGTTCGGTTCCAGTTCTGGTTCCAGTCCAATAGACACAATAAAACCCAGACCCGCCCCCCCACCTCCAGCCCTTGTCCTGCGGTGCTGATTGGTCGGGGGAGCTGTCCGTCATCGTGTTCGTGGCCTGGGAATGGTCAGCCTGGCGAGCTGGTGATGGTCTTGACTGTGTAATTCTGGAAGAGCGGCTGCATGAACATGCCCACTGTGCCGGACACGCACACAAACACAAAGATCCACAGGAAGAGGCGGTCGATCACCATGGCAACGTACTTCCAGTCCTCGCTCACCTGTGGATGGGGAGGGACAAAAGGGGGTTTGGGATGGGATGAAGAGAAAGATTAAGGTGGGCAGAATCACACTCTCTCACATCCTCTCATTCTCTCTCTATCTATCTATCCCTTTGTGTTTCCCTATGCAGAGGGTTAATGGAGGTGAAGGTTAATGTGAGCGGAGACTTGTTCTGCCACACAGCTCTGATGAGGTCCGACACGAGTCAAGGAGGAGGAGAAGGACGTGAGAGACGAGAGAGAGTGATGGAGGGCAGCGAGACAGAGGGTGTGCTGACACTGTAACCCCTGTGATGATGACTTGGGGAGGGAGGGAGCAGAGGGGGGAGGGGAAGGGCTGACACGCCACACACTATGCCAGGAGAGGGAGGATTTAAAAGTGGTTGGCATGGAAACGGGATGGTAACTATGTCGATGATGGACAGAATTACAGAGGATTGTTAATACCCGCGTGAGTTTCTTTCATTCCAGGAGAGAAGGCTGGTTTCCTAAGATGCCTTGAGGGAATGTGATAAAACATGCCACCCTCACTCCGCTGTCTTGGTTCCTCTATTGCATCGCCTTTCCACTTGTACTCCTTCTCTATGCACACGTCATGCCACTGCTATAATTACATGTCTGTGTTGACTATTCAGAGGGCTATGATTGCGTCACCAGATCTGTCTCCTTTGCTTATGCTCTGGTGTAGTCCCCCATGCATTTCAAATGGCAGAGCTAAACGGCGCTGCTGCACCGCTCTGTCGTCACTATAACTTGATATGGCACTGAAAGGACAGATCTGTGCAGCTCATGATGCTGTTTATGGTTAGTAACATATGCACATAAAATAAGATGATTCATGCCTTGATTCTATCCACACAGAGACAAGATAATAATTCATTTCAATATAAGAGCCCAAGCGATACATTGGCAGACTGGTATTATCAGCTGATATCTGTTTTTCACAGATATATTGAAGTGTATGTTGGCAAGAAATTGCAGAGCAGTAAACTGCAGCAATACAGGAATTATTGGCAGCACACTAGCCTCTATATTTTACTTTGTGTTTTTGAATTTAACTTAAAAAATATAGTTAAATATTAACGTATTTAAACATACATTCATGGATTTGTTTGACCACTTGGGCGCAGAGTAAAAAGCTGTAAGCAAACATTGACATTATCACGTTATAAAGGTGATATGGCGAACGTATTAGCAAACAGTTGTCTATTTATGTATCCAGCATTAGCATTCATGTCTCTGCCTACCTGATAAATGTAAGTCCAGTATTTGCTCTCCTTTTAGTTCTGTTTTGGTTTCTACCAAACCAGAAATATCTGGCTCTTTACCTGCTAAATGCTCCACTATGTTCACCAGCTAGTCTCTAACTGTATCTGTCCATTGTTTGGTGCTGGGCAGATAGTGTACAGGGGTACGTATCAGCGTTTTCTTGTTTTTTTTGTTTGGCTGAAAACAGCTGCCTGGTGTGTCTGGAAATTACGCTAATGAGAATGGTGAGAGTGAACCGAAACAGTGAAGTTGTAGGCTGCAAAAACCAAACCAGTGATCTAAACAGAGCTGAGGAGAAATGCAGAGTTGGGTGATAACACCTTTCACATTACACATACACCCGTTGTTAATATAAAGCTATTCATTACAGCAGCTTTAAATAATTTGTTTATATAGAAAATTTATATCAGCTGATATATTATCTAAGTTTTATTACTCTTGACTATCAATATCGCTTTCACCCTAAAAAGTCCAGTATTGGTCGGGCTCTGATAAGGCGCAGCAGAGACTATTACTAGAGTGGTGTAAATGGTATCATACAGATTTAATACTCACACTCTGATCATCATCCTCACTCTTCATGTGGTTGGCGATGAAGCGTACTCCTTCCACAGCCTCCTCAAAGCCTGGACAGGCTTGAGCCAGCAGGGCCTGCGTCAGAGCAGGACCTCCTGGTGCTTGCTTCCCCCGCGGCAGGTTTCCAGAGCCCCCTTCCCGGCCCTCCCTCACCCTGTTCAGACCATCCATGGATCCCCCTCCTGCACCTCCCAGATCCCCTCCAAACTGTTTAACAGATGCCCGGTTCACATAGCAGGTACAAGGGTCACTGTCCTCCTTGCCGAACACCCCTGTGGAGGTTGCCCCTCCGTTCCCGCCAGCACTGCCCAGCCCGAGCCCCACCATCAAGGCCCCCGCCTCCCCGCTGCGCCCACCCTCCTTCTGTTCCTGGGCCCTCCTTCTTTGGCGCAGCCGCTGGCGCTCGCAGCTGTTCCTGGGCTGGCGCATGAAGAGCAAGGCAGGAAGCTTGTTGAGGAACACCAGTTTAACCCAAGGGGGCATGGTGTGTGTGGTGGGCGAGCGGTGGTGTACGTTGAGCACACACACACTGGTGACGATAGAGAAAGTGACCAGGACCATGGTGAACATCAGGTACTTCCCCACGAGAGGGACGTCTAGTGAAGTGGGCGGGACGATCTTGGAGATCAGCAGCAGGAACACAGTGAGAGCCAGCAGCACGGAGATGCAGAGCGTCATCTTCTCTCCACAGTCAGAGGGCAGGTAGAAGACCAGGATCGCCAGCGAGGTGATGAGCACACACGGGATGATGAGGTTGATGGTGTAAAAAAGAGGCTTCCTGCGAATGATGAAGTCGTAAGTGATGTCCACGTAGGTGGGGTCAGCTGGGTTCTCGTTTCGTCTGCCTGGCAGGGCGATGATGTCCCACTCCCCGCTGGGCGTGAAGTCGTCCATGCTGGCCACGTCAGCACGGAGCACCAGGTCAATCTCAGTGCGGTCGTAAGTCCAGGAGCGGAAGCGCAGCGTGCAGTTCTGCTGGTCAAAGGGGAAGTGCTTGACCTCGATCTTACAGGCTGACTTATAGATGGCCGGGGGCAACCAGAAGATGCTGCCATCGTAGGAGACCACCGCGTTAGAGTAGAACGACACCTCGTACACCCCATCAGCACTGAGTGACAGGGTGAGAGACGTGAAGAGGGAGAGGAGGAAGACAAAAAAGAGAAGGAGTGTCAGACATGAACAGAAACCTGTGTGTGATGATGTAATTTAAAAAAAAACAATTTTGTAAACAAAAAGTATAATGAGAGGCCATGTTTCCCCTGAGTCAGTGGAACATGACATATCTCATGCAATACGGGTTCATTAAAGAGCTCTAGGACACACACACACACACACACACACACACACACACATATGTGGAGGTTGCGGGGGTGATGCTTTGAAGTGTCTCAGGGCAACAGGGTCACACACACCTGCTTCTACAAGGAACAGGATGAACACTCAGTCTAGACAGGAAACACGACTCACAGGTCAGACCGGGTCGAGTTAAACAGCTCGAATTAGACACTTCGGTCAGAAGTCAGCTGACAACATTAAAGCTGTAGATTGAATTTCCATTTAACTCAAGTTTTTGGCAAGAGAGCTAATTAATGATGGCTAATGCTGCAAGATGTGACATATGCAAGAGGATAATTCATACGTTTTGAATGATTGACCCACCTGCTAAAGTACACTCCAACTTTCCTGCAAATTTAGTTACACAATCAAATTGAGACTTCAAAATTAGCTAGTTGCTGTATCGAGAGCTAATCCTCCTGTTTAGGTGACTGACAGGAGGTCAAAGCAGTGAAGAAGACTTGGAGGATAGCGTGTCGACCTGAGGTTTGAGGGATTAACGGGATCATTTTATCCAGAGCTCGGTGGGTCAGGGATCTTTTAATCTTTAGTAAAGTAAGGAGTGAGGCAGGGAAAGAGGAGAAGGCCAGACAGATCACTGTACTCTGATGAGCTGATTTACATACTGTACGCTGATGCTCAGTTTCCATTTAGACGAGTGGTCTGCAGCATCCAGACATGCAAGCAAATTCTAATTAAAAACTAACAAGAGAAGTTTCTGTTTTGTGTTATATAATGCATTACAGTGGAACACAGTTAATTGCATTCAACACAAAATTGGATTATTCTGTTTTTTACTTTATTTTGGTGTATATTTGCCATATAGTTACTATATCGCCCAGACTTATTCAGGTCTGGATTAACAGCTGGGCAAAGCGGGTAACAGCCCAGGGTCCACAGTTCACTGTCAGTTGTTTTAAGGTATTTAGATAGATAGATAGATAGATAGATAGATAGATAGATAGATAGATAGATAGATAGATAGATAGATAGATAGATAGATAGACTTTATTGATATGTGATGTGTTGCAGTAGCAAAAAGAACAATTACAAGAATCAAACATAACATAAAATCTACTATAGAACTATGAGTCTAGAAAATACAATTAACAAATAAATAGAAATTTAGATATGTCTATCTGTACAAACCTGTACGTGCATTTCGATATAGAACGTGCAAAAATTGTACGTTGCCATGTGCAAAATTGTACAATGTAAAAAAAAAAAATAATTTCATTAATTGCGAATTTTGTGAGGGAATTTGCACCACTCAAGTCAAATTTCAACTAAGGTGGGTCCTGTATTGTTGGTCCCAGTGTCAAAATATAAAACTAGATTTATAGTTTATATTGTGCTCCCATGATGCATATCCCTAAGTAAATTGGTGTTTAATTAAATTACCGCAAAGTATTCCAGCATCAGAGCACTAGTTGGTTTCTGCGTTTCGATGTGCAGTGTACATGATGAGAACTTGAAGGTGACAGGGTGCATACACAATGCACAAAGGGTGGGGATGGGGGTCAATAAGGGCTCAGCAGCAAATGTTGAGCCCATTATAGAGGCATTATATGTAGGCAGCAGAATTATACTAGATGTCATAGATAAGAATTTAACAGCAAGGGATGGTCCTTTGTACAGACTCCAAATCAAAATGCAAAGACAGTTATTTATCAAGCATCTCTGCACAAAGAACACATAAACGTCACACATTTTAAACAAGCTAAATATATATATATATATATATGCAAGTGCTTCTAATCGGTTAACTGTGTGCATCTACTGCATTTGCATACATCTACTGTACATGTATTTACGCTTATCTATCTGGGTGTGTGGTGCAGATGACTCCATCTTTGAAGTGTCTCATGAGACTTGGAGGTACTGTATAGTAATGTAGCATGAGTGATACGAGCAGATAACAGTGGACATATTCAGTCATGTGTGACGGGCCTGCATGTATTACAGTAAGACTTCTGGCGTTTAATTGATGTTCTCATCCAAAGTGACTTACAAAGATGGCAGCTGGATCACAGCACCTGGGAGTTAGCTTTAAAACATTATGAGTTCAACATGAGAATTGTATGCGCTTTTGTTGTGCATGTTTATGACCCCGTGTGTCTTCTGAGAGCCATCTGAAGTGACGACAGGAGGGTGAGTGAGTGACTCACTTGTTGTAGAGCACCACATCAGGCAGCCAGATGTGTTTTGAGGGCAGCCTGACCTTCATCATTCCATCAAACTCCTCAGGGACCCAAGTCAGACGATAGTCCTGCCACTCCTGAGGGCCAATAAAAACAAAATGCAGCAGGAAGACATCTTGAGAGGAGCAGAGAGAAGGTCTGTCTGTCTGTCCGTCTTTGTGTCTGTCCATCGGTCAGTCGGTGGTCAATATGACACATCACAAGCCACGTAAGCCTGGGGAACATCCTGTGCTGTCCGTCAATTTACGCTTACATCATACTAAGACAGAGAGAGAGTGAAGCGCTCATGTCAACCCTGACCCTGAATGGTCTTTTAAACACACCCAGCCACAAACCTATCAGCATGATTAAAATGGCATCTACAGTGAGACTGTGTGTGTGTGTGTGTGTGTGTGTGTGTGTATCAGCAAAGATCGTCATGTCCTCTGTGTAACCTTTTGTAAAAGACAGCATTATCTTGTTCTGTGTGTTGTGGGTCAGTCATTGACATCGCCACACTGAAGCCTCTGCGACCTGCGACAGCAGCTCTGTCTGGCTCTTCTATGTTATGGCCACGTTGGAGCTGTAATGCCCATGCTAGGTCGTCTGCAGTCACTGTGATACATTATTCTCGTTACAGCTTGCTCAGGACAGCTGTCCTTGGCTCCCCTGCTTACCGACTGCGAGGGATCTATGGACCACTCTACGCTCCGTTACATGCCATAAATCCTAACTTGCTCAGGTGCAAGTGTATGTGCATATGTGTGTGTGTGTGTGAACATAAGACAAACAAAATGCATGACGCTATTATCCATGATGTTGACATTATACAAATGAGGCTGTTTAGAGGACTCTAAATTTATATCCAAATTGAACATATGGCTGTGTAATTTGTTCTAACACCTGCCCTCAAAAGCAAGCACATATGTTGACGATGTGTGTGGGTGAATGCATTTGTATACCTAGTGTGTCTAAATGTGTACACCTGCATGTTCTACCATGTTATAGGCCTCAGCTGTAAGCATACAAAGAGCCAGCCATGTAGAAGAGGGTCAGAGCAGGTTATTATTCACAGGTTTCTCAGGGTGAGCGTGAGGTTACGGTAACTCACCAAAAATCACAAACTACCCAATTCACCGACTGAGAAATAGACGTTCAGCATTTGTGCAATGCGCTTCAGTCATCTGTGTTTTGGGTGTAAAAAAAAAACATTTTAAAAAATCTGTGTTTCCTGCTCATAAATTTCACCTCACTTCTCATATTTCTCCTGTCAGATTTTGGGTTTTCGAGGACGTGTATTGTTTGATGTCTCTCTCGCTGTCTGACACTTCACCAGTCATGTCAGTCCTCAGAGCTGCTGCTCCACATGAGCGGTGGCAGGATTAGACTCTGACAGCCACAACCAGTGTGCAACATATGGAACACAGGGATGCATCTTTCCCCTCCAGTAACTGGACCACTGCTCATGTGCTATGGTCTACTGGTGTAATAACAATGTGGGCCATGATTACAAAATGTAAATCAGCATGTATATTGTAGTATATAGCAGAGAGAGCATTATTCAGTGTCCTTGTTTGTCTAAGTCACATTTGTCACTACCATCCAAGTCTCTTGTGGTATCAGATTAACTTCCACTGACCTGGCAGTAAACCTCAAAATAAAATATTTAATTCATTGTTCGGTCTGTATTTGAATAATGTTTCTATCCTCGTTTCTTTTTCTTTGCGTGGCAGAATGTTTACTACATCAGGACGATAACATGAGGAGAAGAGTGGGAAGTCTCACCTGTGTTAGCCAGACATTGGTGGTCATCACCTGCTCTCTTTCATGCTGCAGAAAAAGAAGACACATACATTACAAACTATGACTAAAGGAGTACCTCAGTGATTCATTACAGCACTTCCAACACGTTGAAGGATGTGTGTGACAGACTTTTTAAAAAATTGAATAAAATTGATGCAGCAAAGTCGAGATATTCTGACTTTTAGTCCCTATAGGCTGAGTCAAGCTTCAAAAACACTGGATTCTACACTTTTCAATATGAAACTTGATAGACCTTCCCCATGTCTTTCAAACTCTGCATCCCCAGTTTGTAAAGATTTCTGCTAAAAGGTAAGTCTTTGAGCCCAAGCAGAGATAATCCTGATGGCACCATAGTGGTTCATTTCTCAGGTTTTAAAAAGCTCCTCCAGAACCACAGAAGACATTATACAACTGTTTGGTTGAGTAGTACTCAACATACAGTAACGAGTAAACTGATCTTTCTGTCTAGAATCAGTGGAGTGGCCCTTTATCTTACACAAAGATAAACTATTTATAATAATAAAGATAATATATTTCAGTGGAGCAAGTTTAGGGGTTTTACCTTTATTCTTGAGCTTGTTTGCAGTGTTGGAAAGTAACTAAGTACATTTACTCAAGTACTGTACTTTTAGTTACAATTGTGAGTTAGTACTTTATTTGAGTATTTTAACTTTATGTTGCTTTATACTTTTACTCCACGTCATTTATCTGACAGCTGTACTTACTAGTACTAGATTTAAAAAACCTGTAATGCGCATACTGTATGAATATTGTTAACATTGTTATACATTAAATGAAACCACCCACCAGTATATAAAGTTAGTAAAATAAGCTCTACCGCAGCCAGCTACAACATTAAAATGCATCTTACATGTTGCTGCATCAATAATAATAATCCAGTAGTATAATATATAATAATCTAACACTTACGGAGCCCATTTTGGCTGCATAGTGACTTTTATACATTTTCCGTAAGAGAGTTAAACTGTGGTATTGCTATCGTAATACTTCTTCCACCACTGCCTGTTTGTCTATAAGTCTTTAAGCTCTGAATAGATTTTCCATGAAACTTGGTGAACAGATCTGGCTTTGGGCCAAGGACCAAATGATTATCAGACTGGCGTGAGGTTTCCTGGGATTTACATCCTTAGACAACTTCATTTTCAGCTTTAACAATGAGACCTGAATACAAAATCATTTGCAGAGTCAAGAAATGATTTGTAAATTTTAAATCTCCAGCAGGAACAGCATTAGTCCAGTTGTTGCACCTTAAAAATGCCTTCTACATGTAATTGATATCATCTTTTGGTGTCTTTTTTTGTTTATGTGTAACCAAAATTAAATGATGAGTATCATATTGGATTGTCTTCATGCTGTGAAAGATGCACACAGAATCAAACACACAAGGCCCAGACGTGCACGCTCACCACACTGATGAGTTGGGCCAACGACACCATCAGCTGCACAGTAACCAGCTCGGAGCCATTAGTCGCAGGACGGATCAGTTTGTTGTAGTGGGCTGGGTTTAGGAGATGCTCCACCAACCGCTCCTCTGTGTCTGCCCCGAGGCCGCCTGTAATGAGAACACATTATCATCATTGTCATCTGCCTCTATCATAAGTCAAAAATGTTGCAGCCATCTGTGTCTCTCTTGGCTTTTTAAAAAAAAAAAAGACTTTTATCATATCGGATCATACAAGAGCAGGAAATCAGAGTTTCTCTGTTTGGCCACTGCCCTCACTGCTAGCATTGAGAGCTGGCTATCCATGTGTATTGAGAATGCAAAGCCTTTGAACCATGGCATTACTCATCACTGCCGGCTGGAGCACGTCAACACAGCTCGATACACACTTCTTACAAGATCTGACATCATAAGAATGAGTCAACCAGTCTGAATGTCTCTATCGCTCTCTTCGTGCCTCTGTTTTGTCTCCATCTATTCTCCTCTGCTGTGTTGCACTTCTCCCCAACTGCCAGTCTTTTGTAGCTTTGGGTTATTTTCACTCCATCTCTCGCTTCCCCTCCCCTGTCCCTCCGTCCCTCCTGTCCGCCGTCCCTCCATCTGTAGCAGACTGTAGTCGTATCTGTGTGAGTGGTCGAGTTTGGGCAGAGCTGTCACAACACCACACACAGGAGGGGATGCGTTTTACTGAGAGAACGATGCATGGAGAAAAACAACTGTCCTGCACCTCCTTCTTCCTTCCTCTCTCTCCTGCTATTCACTCCCTGCCTCTCTGGCATCTGCTCGCTCCTGTGCTGCATCTTTTCTGTCTCACAATTCCCTGACACGTTCCCCCTGAAGATAAACACAGACTGCTTGCTGTTAACTTGGTACCAATGTTGTCATATTTAAAACCTGCTATTTTAGAGGCTATTAACGGTGCAGGAAAACAAACATGTTAATGCTTATGTGGGTCAAATTAATGTTTAATTTTTATCTTTTCAAGATTTAAGGATAAACCACTTTTGTTTTCAAGAGGGTCCTCATACGCAAAACATAGACTATAACAGACAATAAAAAAAGCAATATAAATGAAAAAATACAACAATCAAAATAATATAGAATAAAATACAAAGAGCCAAACAAACCTCAGGCCACTTCTCTAACACCTTTATTACCCACTTTTACATGCATCATCTGCATAAACTAACAAGAACAGAATTAACAATTGCTAGACCAAATAACATTTAGTCAATAGTAGATCTGAAACGACATGTCAATTAACCAATAAGTCGATCGGCAGAAGATCAAGTCATTTACCAAGCAAAAATGCAAAACAAAACCCCTAGTTCCAGCTTCTCAAATGTGAGGATTTGCTCCTTTTTTAGTTTTCTATCAAAATATAAAATTAAATTGAATATACTTGGGGTTTGGTCTGTTGGTCGGACAAAACAAGCAATTTGGAAACATCATCTTAGGCTTTGGGAAATTGTGACGAACGTTTCATAGACCAGATGATTAATGGATTAATAAAATAATCATCCGATTAATCGATAATGAAAATAGTCATTAGTTGCAGCCCTGTCAGTTGTATTGAGAAATTAAATGTATAAGCTACAAACGACATAAAGAAAAAAAGGATTTATTACGTAAAGGTAAATACAATGAAAAAGAAGAGCAGGTACATTTGAGATTTGTTGCATTAGTGATGTAAAAATCTGAAAATGGAAATTAAAAATGGAAGATAAAAGGCTAGAAACAAACAAAATGTACTCCGCTGATGTTATTTTTCTTGTTTTTCACATTTCCCTGCACTTCTGTGTCTCTCTGAGCTCCTCTCTGACACTCAGTCCTCCCCCTGTATTTCTCCCTCCCTCCCTCTTGCCTTGTAGCAGTGCTGTGCTCACTGAACAGGAATGATGGCCTCTGTCTCTGGATCAATGAGGACTCTATTCATGCCCGGTAACTCCTCGCTCCCCCCCCTTTTTAATCTCCTGCTCTTTCCTGCGTCTGTCTCATTTTCTTTTACACTTTCTCCCCCGTCTTTCCATCATCCGAGCTGACCCGTATTTTCCTCTTACTCCCCTGACTGTCTCCATCGCTCTTTCCTTCCTGTTATCTCCATCTCCCCGTCGCTGACAGCCACTGTCCATTTATTGCCCCTTCCCTCGCTAATCCAACATCATCAATACACATCCTGTCAGCACATGCGTGTAGCACTCTGGTTGTTTATTGTGCACAAGCGCTGGTTAGCCTGTTATGTGTGTATGTGTGTGTTTTTTTATGTGCACATATTCATGAGGGAAATAAGCATTACTGTCTGTGTCTGAACCATATGAGTAATGTATATTATTCCCAGAAGCACAAGGCAATAACACTGTCGGATGAGACAGAAAGCTAATACAGTTCACTTAAACAATGATGAAGCAGAACAGACCTACATTTCCATCGGCTGCGCTCGTAATGTAAATGGTAGTTTCATGCTCAAACTAACTAGACAACTTAAAAGTGTTGATAAATTGTCAAAATGATATTCAGTTTTTCTTCTATGTAAACAGTTTGTGAGAAGAGAGAATTATATTTGCTTTGTATCTTATATTATATAAGCCTCCTGAGGCATTTTCGCAATTAAATCCATGAAAAAGAAGATTTTAATGCAGGGTCGTTGCTCCAACGCTCACCAAACTGACCCCAGCACCTCAACCAAACCTTATAAGAGGATCACATCATTTGAGTATCGTTTTTCAGCAGTGAAGAGCTCCTTAGTCAAAGACCACAGAAGATGACTAAGACCAGCTTTCCAAGGAGCCAAAACAAACTCCAAGGCCAAACTGATTCAGCTGATTGGATGCAATAGAACTATTGTGTACAACTATTACATAATTTCAATTCAAACATCATCTCTCTCAGCCTCTGGCTCTTTCTTTCCTTCTTTGACGTTAAGATGACGTCTCAACACATTTCAACAGGCCAAGGAACAAGTGTTTCCTTTTTTTGTCTGGCAACCGCTACATATATAATTTCTTACAGGACATTAACATCATGACATAGGCTGTTTGAACAGTTTAAATATTTTTGCATCAACTGCACTTACTAGAATTAAAAAGGCATATGTATCCATATCTAGTGTATATGGTTGCAAATTCGAATCAAGATGCAGATATAAAAATCCTAAACATTTCTTTGTTATTAAAATAGAATAACAAATGTAGAGGATTGCGCAGACTTGGCTTATATATCCTCTCTCTGAGTCTTTGTGTTTTCTGCTTATTTTTAGTTTTACTAAAATATCTGCATGCATGGGCTCAGGATGAAAGTCTAGACTAATGTTTTACGGCACTGAGACAAATTAGAGACCCAAAAAGAAAGCTTTAGTCTATTCTGGTTTTTCTTATCTCAAGAACAAGACTGCAAAAAAAAAAAAATAAATAATAATAATAATATGCACACACTCCAGCCTGGTCACTGCACAAACATGTTGACTGCTCATCTTCAGCACTTACTAATGCTTCTAAACAAAGACTGATCTCTCTCTCTTTCTCCACATCCACATACGACACTCATGCTAAAGGCCGAGCTGAGTGGTTGTAATGTTGCTGGTAGCTCAGGTTGTATGCTGGTTGTTTTCCAGTGCAAATATTGCAATCTTAATGTGACACTATGAATATTTCAGCAGGGCTCCCCATTAGACTCCGGAGCCAGGGAAGTTACACACCACCATGCACATGCAAACACACACACACACACACACACACACACACATCTCAGTGACACAGCACAGGACCAGACGGGATGGTAGTTGTTGTTCAGTGTTCGATTGTATACAGTAACTTGTTCGATCAAATAAAATAATCAATCATTACATTTTGCAGCATGCGTTGTTTGCCGTTTACAAAGCTACTTAGAGGCCAGAGTCCACACACGCCGTAAAGACAAATGTGGAGAAAATGAGGGCGAAGCGAGAGCTAAATTGAATTATCCCGCTAAGACTATTACAGTGATGATCTCTATTTATACAGCGCGCTCAAATGAGAAAAGTTTGGAGGGAAAGTAGGGTCGCTTTCTGCTCGCCTCTCTGCGCTCTGCCAAAGAGGCTTTTTGGCTGCAGCTGGGACCTTTTATGCTGAAATATTCTTAAATCAATAATGGAGAGATCCATTGATCTACTGGCAACACCCAATTGGCTCTGTAGTACCCATAGAACTGAGATATTAATATTGATCCTCCATCCAGCCGCAATATCACAGCACTTCAAAAACAAAGCCATCCCACTGTGGACTTACTGAGGGCGGAAGCTTTGTTGTCGCCAAATTCAACAAACTCCACAGTCAAGGAAAGTATGGCCATTTGAGTTTGTGCTATTTTAATTACAACAATGCCACTAACAAACTTTATGTATGCATCTGCTTCAGTTCTGTACTTAATTCTGATTGTGTATTTATGTTGTATTTGCAGAAATGAACTACAATGACGCACATAAATGAACAGGATATAATACAGAAAATACACAAAGACAACGATATAAGAAACAGGATGAAAAGTTGGCAAGATCAAAACATTGACATATAAATAAAATGTGTAAGAAGTAAGAATTGTAGGATGTGAGTTGAAAGAAGCATTTGCAAATACCTCCAGTATGGCTTTTTACAGGCTAAAGCCTGATGGCACAAATACAATAATTTTTAGTAAGCATATTAATCAATTAGTCGATTGAAAGAAAACTCCTCAAATTATCTTTTAAGTAATTTTTCATTCACTGGTTCCAACTTTTCAAATGTGAAGATGTGCTGCTTCTGTCTGTTTAACATCATTGTAAAGTAAATATCTTTGGGTTTTGGACTGTGGGCTGTACGAAACAAGACGTTTGAGGAGCACGATGGGGACTGAGAATTTGTGATGGGCATTGTTCACTGTTTTATGATATTTTATATAGACCAACCTATTAATCGATTAATCAAGAGAGTAATCTGCTGACTAATCGATAATGAAATTAATCGTTAGTAACAGTCCTGATAAATATTGAGATATGCAGAGACAATGGTAAAAGATCAACCAATCAAATTAAAGTTCAGAGTAAGAGGGACAGCAGTCTGTGGGTCACTGCAGTAACTGCTTCATTTGTTGAGGAATAAATTTTAGTTATCTTTGTAATGTGAATGTTTTAGCAATAATGTATCATCACAGCAATATATCATCAGATAAGCCTTAACCTCCAAAACTCCACAGACACTTTTGTCAGGCCCATTATCACAAATGCATACTATGGGGCCAAGTATTGATCCAACCACAGAATGTGTAGAAATGTACTATTTTTCATCTATAGCTTAAACCTACAAAGCTCTTATTCTAGAAAGTTTCCAATGATTCTAAATATAAGAAAGTTTCCTATTTATTGTTAAAGTGCAGTGAAAGAAATGGCATCTTAGGTTTGAATATTTTTGAATATACAGTTTAAGGTGTAGTCAAACATTGTGGAAAGTATTTCCCCTAATTCTGAACTCACATCAGGGAAAACGTAAAAACATGTTAAAGTGGTTTAGACGACTAAAGAATCCACAGTTGAAAAGCTACACCGTCAGAAGCTATGATTTAAAGAAATCCTCTTATTGGGGATATAAAGTGTGGTTTATTTGTATTATTTACAGCCCAAGGAGCTCGGATGTTGGATGACAGATGGTATGGCTTTCTAACTATAGTGGCGCATATTTCAGGGATTGCAATAAAATACATCATTTGAACTGCATAATGCCTCTCATAACAGCTATTATTTGAGCTAATATTTGGACACCCATAAATCCTGAGGCCGTGTTATCACCAGGTCGAAGCCTGCTGCCTGAGAATAATGTGTGCATATGAAGAGATAGGAGGTCGCCTGTCTGACAGAAATACATGGATGTAGATCACATTTATGTCTTATCTTGCAGAACTCCTGATCAAAATCATAATAAACGTTTTTTTTCTCTACAAAAGCATTACTTTCTGTTTATAAGCCTATTTTTCTCCAGTTTTATTGTACTTTTCCAGGCCTGTGTGCTTTTAGATGTAAGATCGTTTTTACAATGGCTACAAGATAAAACTCTATCTTTCATACATGTTATCGTCAGAGGAAGGTTTGCGTTATCTTGAGTACACCTCTACATACACCTGCATCAGAGCAACATAAGCACAGCTTTGCCTCAGTGTAAGTCAACCTTTTTTTAAATATTCTTAGGCAAACTCTTAACTTTCCAAACGTCTCTTATCTGCCTCTTCTCCTCCCCTGCTTAAGTTTCTATTAAACCTCTGCGCTCTCCCTCTGCTTGCTTCTAATCTCCAGGGCCACACACTGCTGTGCACTGCTACTACTGCTGCGCATTCATTCACACAAACACACACACGCACGCACACACAATCTTGCACAAATCACACATGAGAGCACACAGTTTTACACAAGGAATCACACACGTTCTCGCATACAAACACAGGCCTCTGCTGTGTGACCGCTGGGCATTCCTAATCGCAGACGCAGCTCCTATCTGCCGATCTGATCCTGTTGCTGCTGTGTAGTGGGAGTCGGTCCAAAGAGATGGAGACGGAGAAAATGAGAGAGCAAGATAAAGACAGAAAGTGACAGAAAGAGAGAGGGAGAGACAATGGGAGGGCTGTTGTAATGTGCAGGTTGAGATGCTGCAGAGATCAGTGGGCTGGAACAGTGCAGCAGAAAAGTGATGACAGGCTAAACTGACTGAGCAGAACTTTCTAGACTGTAGCGCTGCCAAGGAAATGGTTAGTTGATATTCACTAAGTGCATTTTAGAGCAGAGGACAAAGATTATGGAGCATGCACACACTCAGTCACACATGCAAAGAGGATGACTTGGCCGCGCATCAAACACATCTGTTTTAAGATGCAGCTGATAAAAGTGTTGCTGTAAAACTAATCCAAGTACACTTCACGTCCTTGGTTGATGAGAGTGTCGCAGAGCGTGCTCCATATCCAGTAACCCGTGCATCAGGTCAACTCAGCACCACAGACCTGTTTATTATGCATGGCCTGCAGGGGAAATGACAAGAGACATCCTCCTCACACAACAGGACGGCCACATCCTCACGGCAGCGTCTGAGACAGGTGGTGAAACGTCCTTGAGCGTCCTTGCGCAGCCACTGAATGTGAGACTCCTGCATATTTTAAAGTCTTATGTAAGAAAATATTGTTGTACATCTGGGGGTGTAAAGTTATGACTTTTCTCTTTGTAATTCCATCACCACCAATTTTTGCTCTGACATTTTTGTGTGTGTTATTGTGCATGAAAGAGAACACATGTCTCTTCTATTCCACTCCTCTTATATGTGAATGTGATGTGAATGTTAGAAGCATGGGTGCCGTCATGGGCTAATGTGAACAAATGAGAATGCATGAGAATATAATTTAGCCTGATGTTGACATTCCCAAGTACGTTCTGTTGCTTCTTTGTGGGGAATCTCTATAATGTGTTATCATACACTGATGCTCCAGGTGTGCGAGCGACCATGTGAGCGTTTCTTCAACCGTGTGTTTGCGTGTGTTTGTGTGTGGATTGAGTTTATAGTCTCTGAGGATGATGCTAATCAGATTTTCTCCCTTAAGGGAAGATGACTCATTAGTACTCCACTGCTTATGAGGCTCCTTAAAGTGATATTTCACGTTGATAGTATTTTCACTTTTTGTGCACATACCTCTGTTTGAACTCAGGAATGATCAACCAACAAAACTGATCTCACTGCTCGGGGGAACCTGAATATCATGCACCCGGTTTGGAACAACAACACACACATTCTCGTCTATCTATTCTATCAGTTTTTAGTTTCTTTTTTTGTGCTGACATTATTTCATTTCATTTAATTCCTGTGCACTTTATATTTTTGATGTGTTTCATGCGCTCTTGTGAGTATTTACTGTATTATCTTATTTTTTATCTGCTCTGGAAAACACTTTGTATTTTTGCACTTTGTATAATTAACTAAATAAAACATTAACTTAAGCCTTACTATTAAAATGTTACGTGAGTTTGCTGTGTGTATGTGTCCATGTTAGTTCTTGAACGTAACCTGCATGGTGCTTGAAATGATATTCGTATATCTGTATGTACATCTCAATGTTCTTATAACTGTAGGACACTTTGTTAGTGTGTTTTTGAAAAGTGCAATATAATAAAAAGTTGTTATTATGACTAAAATCAAACATAAGCCTAGTATTAAAATGCTACATGTGTTTGCTTTGTGTGTGTGTGTGTGTGTGTGTGTGTGTGTGTGTGTGTGTGTGTGTGTGTCTGGAGCTGGTGCTTGAAATGATAAATGGCAGGTTAATGGAGGTCAAAGCGTTTGATCAGGTACTGTATGTCTTTGTGATTGCTTCTGAATGTATTGTGATGAACTGCGTAGCGTAAAGCTCTTTTCCTGTGTGTGTGTTTTTTCGTGCACAGAGAGAAAACAGGAGCATGTTGTCGCCATGGGTGATGATGAACAGTTAGTCAATGCAAGGCAGATGGCCAGGCATGTGTGTGTGTGTGTGTGTGGATGGAGGTGTGTTAGTGTGTGTGGTTATGTTTTGTGGTGCTACACAGTCAGTGACAAACAGTCTTTTTTGCTTGGAGGCACTGAGCTGGCCTCTGCCCTGTCACTACTATGGATTGGCTGAAAATATTAAGGCAGCCGTAATTCAACCAATCAGCTGATGTGTTTTCCGCTCTGCCTGGGGCAAACCCTCACTGAGCAGAAATTAACACCAAATTAGAGCCAACTTAGGGAGGTAAAATATGTCCAAACACCCTAATAGCTTTACACTTAACACATACCTCATTTGCTCCGAATGCACTGTAGCAACAGTGTCGTAAATAAGACTCATCTACTCAATGCATGTCCTCATAAAGATAAAAAAGACTGTATATCTGTTATACAGAGGCAGAAGGTTTTTTTTCCCGTACTGCTGGATGACACATCATTTGTCCTTTGATGACAGGATGTAGAAGTTGTTTTAGCTCAACGTGCCTCTCATTAGCCTGCCCACTCAATGCAAGACCTCAGTGTTAATGAGAGAGAGGGAGAGTGAGAGGGAGGGGGGTATAGGTGGGTGATAAATAACATAATTTCATCCTTTCTCTCTCTCTCTCTCTCTAATGTATATTTAGGGAGAAGATGATAACGGATGCTTCAGTGGGTCAGAGTCTTTTTTAGGGGTATAGGTTAATGTTTTGAAGATTGCATGCTCATTAATGAAGACTTCTATACTGTACCTGCTGTGTGTGTTATTTCATACAACTAACTAATGTTCAGACATTTAGCAGCAAAAAAACATGTGTGAGCTACATTTAAATGCTCTCATTTCAAAATGTGCCATATTCTATTTAATGTTTTGCCAAAGTGTGATTTACCCCCAACAAAAAATAATATTGTTGGGATACAATACCACATGGTGTTACTTTATAAAGGTGTCTAAACGCACTATATTGAGTAGGTTACAACAGATACCCTAAATTAAAGGATTTTTATCAGATCATGTTAGCTATTGCATTTGTTAGTATTTTACATTGTGCGCATGTAAAATACGGAGTGGGCAATATTTCTCCACTACATCATTCCGTCGCGCTCGCTGCTGTTATGAGAAAGATGGTGACACAGCAATGAAAGAGTCATTTTCTCCACCTCTGCCTCTCCTCAGCATCTAATCACTCCTTTTGTTTTCTCACTCCCTCATTAGGCTACTTTGAAGAAACCTATTCAGATTCCCTGGATGCACACACGCGCGGTGGGTTTTGGCCCAATAAAGGTGACGATGCACACAAAAGCGCATCGATGGAGCCATTAGACGGACAAGTTACTCACCTCCCGCAATGGCGAGGAGAGCCAGCAGCAGCAGCGGCGGCCAGCCGTCCGTCATCTTACGTGCGTCCGAGCGCGCTCCGAGCCCGAAAGGTGTTCACCGCGATGGAGAGGCCACCCCAAGCACACCCGTAGCGTTACTCCCCTCCTCCTCACGACCCAAACCTCCCTTCAGTCTCTACCTGGCATGGTGACGTCAGGGCTCTCCGTCGGTCCACACTTATTCGCCCGAAAAGGGGAAAATAGAAATATCTCGGCGGGGCCAGGTGAGCTCTGCGCTGGGTCGTGCGGTGCTGGCTGTCCGTGCTGAACACCGCTCAGCGATGCGACGCGCTGGAGAGAGGCGGGGGCGGGGCGGGGGGCGCGCGGAGGAGCACGGGGAGGAGGCGGGAGGGGAGGATGTGGCATACCTCAGAGGCTCCACAGCACGATGCCAGTGTCTTCCCTGCACAAAGTCACACATCACCATATAATATTCAGCACTCTCAGGCACGTAGAGCGTGTTTATGCTGCTAATAGTGACTTCATAGTGACCTTGTCAAACTTAATGGCGTCTTTTATCTCTATCTGCTTTATCTTTAATAGTATAGCCTCAGGCCAAATAGCTGTGGCAGAAGAGGTATTTTATATCTTCTAGAAATTATTTTTCAGCAGCCATAAGGAAATGCAGGCTGTGATCACATCTGCATCAAGGCCTTTTTGCCTACATGCAAAATTGTTCACTGAGAAAATAAAAAAAATATATATATAATCAAACAATCAAGAGTTGGACATGTATAATTGTAAATATCTATGTGTATATGACTGAAACACCTCACATCTTTGGCCATTAAAATATCCTCACACCACCTTTTTTTCTAGGGCTGCCTGAGCGTAATGTAGTCATTATTCTGTGAATAATCTTCACCCTCTAAAAGCTGGAGGGGTATGTCTTGCCTTCTCCTAGATCTCTTCTTCTTTCTATTTTCCCTTCCTGTCACTTATCTTTCATTTAATGTCCATTTTTGTTTCTTCCCCTCTAGGCCACAGAAGTAACCTCTGATCCCAATCCACAAAGTCAAACAGGCAGGAGCCGGATAGGAAGATGGGGAGGTAAGAAAGAACATGGCAGGTAGGGAGGAGTTAAGAAGAAGCAAGTGTAGCCAGGTAGACATAAGTTGGGATGAACATATAGAAGCTTGCCACTCAGTCATGCTGAGAGTTGGGCGCCTGATGAGAAGAGAAAAATAGCAACTGATTTGGATGATGAGGGGCGGAGTGAATGCAGCAAATAAAGAGGGGTACAGGACTCAAAATGCAAGAGGGAGGGAGAGGAGGGGAGTCAAAAAAAGCGTGGGAGGCAGGGAGGGATGGATGGGGGAAGAGTAAACTAAGTAAACAGGAGTGCAGGATGGAGGGAGGAGGCAGTTGCCGTGGTGACTAAGAGAAACCAGAAAGCTCCAGGAGGAAACGACCTGTTTCTCCTTCATTTTGTCTATTTTCATCACAGACACACACAATGAATACACATGCGCAGCTGGCACACACACACACACACACACACACACACGCTCATGCATAAATGCACACAATGCATACACACACAAATGTACATATGCATGCACACACAGGCACAGCAACTCTTCCACTGTAATGTCTTCCTCTCTCATGCTATCTTTATACACTCTTCGTCTCTCCCTCTCTCTGTGCAGCCCTTTCTACCTCTCCTCTGCAGTGAATGAGCTGACCTGACAGTGCTCCTCCTCTGCACTGAGTGCTGTGAGTCTCTCTGAATTATTTAAAAGCTGGGACCCCCACAAGTGCTTGTCTTCCCCTAACACCCCCTCAAGCTCTCTCTCTCTCTCTCTCTCTCTCCTTTCCTCTGTCCCTTCATCGCTTGCTGTCATTTAGTCTTCTGGTGGCTGCGATTACTTCCTGTGGTTCTGTCATATCTTTGATTAACAACATACAAATCTGATCTATGACTCACAGACTGATTAATAGTGTAAGACAAAGTATAAGAAATGATTACTTACAGAGCTGGAATGTACATTAACACAAGTACAGTACTAAAGTGCATGTACTTTATGCTACTTTATACTTCTTTACTACATTTCAGAGGTAAATATTGTACTTTTTGTAGTTACTTTGTAGATTAAGATTTTACATACAAAACATATGATCATCTTATAAAATATAATGTACTGTTATAGAATGAGCAATCCAATGGTATAAAAAGTAGTGGTAGTAGTAGGTTAGCTCTGCCTCAACTAGATGCAACATCAAAATGCTGCTTACATGTAAGTGCAATGACAAGTTAATTAATATAGTATATTACAAAAGAACACTGACATAACACTGTCATTTTGCAGCATAAGTACTTTAACTTTTGATATTTTTCTATAAGTACATTTTACTGGTAATTCTTCTGTAATTCTGTTACAGAAGGTCATTTTATCTATGTAACAATTTGAGGGCAGCACTTTTATTTTTATATTTTGGAATTACTATTACTTAAGTAAAAAATCTCAATACTTCTTCTACCACTGATACATTATAAGCTGGTGCAGGTGATAGAAATTATGCATATCATCGCTGCCCTGTGAAAACCATGTATCTCCAAAATGTGTTGAGCTATGAAAAACAGCCCTGTTTTCAACTATGTGACTAAGCAATTTTCAGATACTCTAATGGATTTTTAAATGGTTTATTTAGCTTAAGAAGTAAGATAATTTTATCAGCCCATAAAGGAACACATAATCCTTCAGTTTAAGAAAACACAAACAAGCATTTAAGATTGTAGATTAGATGGTTAAGGAATGCAACATTCCCAAAAACAGACTAACAGGCACTGCAAGAATCATGTGTCCAGCACCGCGGGCCTCTTGTTTGTTTTGACCTACTTTGTGATTTAATTAAGAGAACATAGAGGACTAACCACAACAAATCTTATGGTTGGAAGGAGGGGTGATAGTTAGCGGTGTCTGTTGTTATGTAACATTGCCATTAGTGACACGCCGGGTAGCAGAATGGCCAAAATTTAGCGATGGTTCCTCAACCGGAAAGCCTGGGTTCAAAACTAAGCATTTGCCTTGCTGAAGTGTCTTTGAACAACAAGTATTTGTTCTGGAGTCGACCCTGCACTTTGACCCTTTGAGGAGGTGTCATGCAATCAGTAAAGCACTACAACATCTGCTTTGTGAGCTGGCAGTGAGAGGAGTGAATTACTTTTTACTCGCTAATTTCTTGCGCTGCTCTGACATTACATGTTGCTGCTCCCCATTCACAAACCAAGCAGGCTATTCTGTGGGGGAGCTACATTGCTACTATGGCACTATGGCCACGGTTATTCATAGCTCTTTTTATATTGCAGCCTGTCTCTCCTCCCTCTCTCTCTTCATCTCTCCTCCCTCTCCTCATTCCCTGTAGAGATGGCCCTACCTCACTCTAACTAATCACCATGGCAACCTGGTAATCCCTGAACAGAAAAATTCTGACTCCCTCTCTCTCTATCTCTCTCTCTCTCACACACACACACATACACAACAGGACTACATGTACACACACACATGAATGCACACATGGGCACACTCACGCTTGCACTCACTCATGCACACACGCACACACTCTGTAAGAGATACTCATGCAAACCAATACACTGGTGTTTACTGGTAAGACATATCTTATGCAAACACACGCTTCCATGCATCATTATGAGGATAAAGCTCCTCTGTATTTTGTGAGACGCTTCATGCGTGTGTTGGCAAGGATCTAAATACACCACCTTTTGGGTTGTGTTAGTAAATGCTATTTCTGTGTACACTGTTTATGTATGCATTTTGCATGTGTGCTTATGTGTGTTCTCATGTTTGTCTGTATTTGTTGACTACAAATAGGTGAGTGCGTATGCATGCATGACGTTGCGTGTGTGTGTGTGTAACTGTAATTGATTTCACACTCAGGTCAATGGTTTTACAGCTAGAAGAGAAAAGCACACAGATTCACTCTGGTTACCTTCTCATCTCTGTTTCAGTGCCTTTCTCCTTGAACCCTGCTGCCGGCATGTATATTAATAACACTGTTGATATGAATTTTATTTTATTTTCTGAATAAAAGTCTTACAACAATAATAAAAAAATTGGACAATATCCAACAATCACTTCATTCATACATACATATGCAATGGTACATTTTAAGGTAAAGCAGGTCAGTTCATTCACAATAAAGTAAGATAGCTTTTTAATCATAACAACCTCATATTTAGATTACAGTGAAGGCACGTGAATGGACGATGATATTCACATATTTATTCTGCACACTTACACACGCTCAAACACTTTTGCTGACTGGGTACTGTAATGTTATAAGACCACTCCCACTACACTAGTTCTAATCATCTAATCAATACAGCTCTTTCTCTTGACAGACAGAGCGGTTGGCAAATGAGCCTGATTTTCAGGATAGATCAATAGGCTGATTGACATGTCAGATGGATGAATGAATATACTCCAATCAGGTGTATTGATCGCACAGACCAGGTCTAACTGGATGGCATGGTGCTAATTTATGATGCCAGCACCTCTGTGTAAGGGCATCCAGTGAGGACCTTATAAACCTCTCCACTTACTTCAAATATCTGATTGGTTATAGTAAGTGCTGTGCTTCATGTGCATTGTTTAAGGTATTATAGAAATCAATTTGGTTTGCATGGTACTGTACTGAGCATGCTCTGTAGGGTCAATGGACAAGACAATGGGGCAAATACACCAGGCTGAGGAAGAAGGGATCCTGTAACTGTTAGTACATTCAGTAGGGCTTGTGTGTATGTGTGTTTTGTGGAATTTAGTTTGGGAACAATTAGCACTATAACAATGTGATCAATGGTTATTGTAATGTATGACTTTGACCACTAGGCAGCGCCTGGAAGAGATACAAACATATAAACTTATTAAGGTGGTACACAGGACAATCCAAAGCAGCATATCTTTGAGTATGTGTGTGTGTGTACACATAGATTAACAAGTTAACATGTGTGTCTGTGCGCATTTGTGCATAAATGTGTGATACATGTCTCTGCGCATGTGTATTTATGTCCCAGTGTGTTTGCTTGTCCTTCATGCATGTTCAGTGTGGCCTGGGCACAGGATGCTGCAGGGTCATGTGCTCTGCTCCAGTGAAAGGCAGCCTGTGTGTGCAGTAGTGGTGGACCAGCTCAGGGATGCTGGAGAAGACGCAGCTACTCTGATCCAGGGTGAAGCCCAAGCCCTTAACACTCTTAGTCTGGGCCACAATGATGTGCACGCAACTCTGACTGGTCCTAATGGAACAAGACAGAGCGGAAGACACACAAAATGAAAAGATATATTGTCAGAAGAGACAGGCGTGCAAGTAAAAGACACACAGAAACAGTTACAGCTGAGAGGTGTAAGATGCTGAAGAATGGAACGTGCTCTCTTATCTCCCCAAATGAGGCTATGCATTTTCCGAGTTCAGTGGATGTGTAAATGGGGTTAATGATGTGGACTCTCAAATGAATGAGCAGCGTACAACAAATGTGTACTCAGGCGCATGCACACACACACACACACTTGCACCACAGGATTTCAGCCTTTAGCCTAGAGAACCTGTTCCTGGCACGCTTATGTGAAGTGTCTACTCTACAAATAACACACATTCTCATGCATTAACACTTTAGAGGTTGCCAACACAATGCCAGTTACTGTAGATCCTTAGTAATTTCTAAAAAATAGTCAAACACAGGCTCAATCACTGTTGAAGGCAAAGTCAGACAGAAAGACGTGGAAAATATTAAAGCGAGAAAAGCATATTTGATTTTCAAACAAAATCTTTCCCACTGACACACTGTAACTCAGCCAAAGAAAAACTGAGATTGTGATGCAGCAAAACAAAAGTGGATAAAAATAGCGCTATAAATGTACATGTTGCATTATATGGCGTGCGTGTAAACAAATACACACACACACACACACTCAAATGAAATACACATAGGCAACATACACACATCCGTGCACTCACTTCAGAGCAATGGAGTACTTGCTGGTTCCTGATTCGCTGTCTCTCACCAGGAAGCTGGCTTCCCTGCAGCGCTGCAGCTGAGCCTCAGCCTGCTGCCGACTCACACTGCCATGGTACCAGCTTGGAGAGGGGAGGGGTGGGGGAGGGGGAGATGCAGAGAGAGACAGCAGATCACTGACATATAGCACGCTGACATATGGAGATAAGTCAGATGTCAAGTTAATGATAGGTGATGATGGTGAAAGAAAGAAAAAAAGAGAAAGAGACTGACGGGAGGAAGGAAACGCACTGACACCAAAGATTTACAGTCGTCATAAATCAAACAGACAGATGTATACTGTGGACTGGATGAGTTAACAATGTCAAAGGTGAACTTGGGAGGACAAAGAGATAAACAAAATGGACAAACATAATGTATGTGGCTGTGCAGAGTGGTGAGGGAGGCCTGTTTGGACACAAGGTGGTGCTGACAGTGGCTGCAGGTTAGAGCCATATATAAACAGGCTGTATGTGGCCTAGATGCTTGGAGGCAAAACACACTGACATCCAGCCACAACATGAGAGGAACAAATGCTGACATGCTCTGAGCATGTTCCCCACATGTACCATCAAGAAAAGAAAGGCCATGCTCAATGAGATGAGGAAGGAGTCTCTCCTGTCTATTCAAGCCTCACCTCAAGGGTGCACCTCCCTTCGGTGTTTATGTTCAGCACCTTATCATAAGGGTGCCCTCAAGGGCTGCTGCTGGCTTCTGCTCTTAGTGCAAATTTCACTTAAATTTTTCTAAAGAGCCAAGTGTAAAATATATGTGAGATTTTGGCCAAGAAGACTGGCAGCTTCTGCGCTTTATTTGACACTGTGAGTCACCAGATCAGGTGTTGGAGGAAATCTCCTTGATTGCTTTACAACTTTTACTCAATTGATTTTCAGCCAAAAACAGAGGAGGGCGCTGTTCTTCCAGAGTTTCTTACAAACACAGATGGTATGGAAAAGGCCAAAAGAAAAGACAAAACAATTAAGCTTATTTTTTACTGTCCTAACAAACGCAAGCAGAGCAACACTGAAAGCAAACAGGGGAACAGGAAGTGCCATTTACTCTGCAGAGTTTATGAGAAATGTGGTGTTAATTTTGATAAGCATTAATAATACACAGACATGAGATAATGGCGACCACGTGTCTCAACCCTCATCTCATTCGTTTAAATCCTTCAATCCACTAATCCTGTTCAAGGTTGAGCATGCAGTGGGTGAGAGGTAGATTACAAGTCTATCAAAAGACTAATATATAAACAGAAAAATACTCATGTCATGTGGGTATTTTTGAGTTTCCTTATTCACCTGATCTGCATGTCTTTGGACTGTGAGAGTAAACCAGAGCACTGGAGGAAACCTGCACAAACCCAGCCTGGATTTTGAGTCACAATGCCACTCCTTATATGTTAGTATTTATCAAATGATTTGTTATTTACAGTATACCAAGGTATATGAAAATTTGACAATAATATGTTTATACTATAATTGTAATGGTTTCCTACTTTTTTTTTTTGGGGGGGGGGGATTTCTTCTCCTTTTCTCAATATATTCTTTTCTAGCCAATGGGGTCTATTGAATCTTGTACAATGATGAAGCCTGAGAGGGTTGAAATGTTTAGTGTGTGGATGCTTCCTTACTTTTCCCTTACTAAAATAGTATAGTATAAACGTCATATGCAACATTTCCCCCCTCCTTCCTATGGATAAGAGCGTCTTCTCCCTCCTTACCTCTGCTTCTCCAGGGGCAGGCTGGGGTCCACTTTGGCTGCCTCCCCATCCAGTGGGGCACTTGGGGAGGTAGGAGACGGAGGGGAAAGTTTGTTAGGACTAGAAGAGGGTGAGAGGGGTGAGAGCTTGAGGGTGGGGAAAGAGGGAGATGGGGGTGTGAGAGGGGAGAGCTTGAGAATAGGAGAGGAGGGAAAGGAGGGAGAAGAGGAGGAGGATGGAGAAGATGGTACAAGTGTTTTATGGTTCCAGTTCTTCTGCCTCAGGGTGTGTTGTTGTTGCTGCTGCTGCTGCTGCTGCTGCTGCTGCTGCTGCGGCGGCCGGAGGTTGAACCATTCTCTTTACTGGGAGAACAATCCACTGCCTCGAACTGAGCTGGAGGAAGCAGGAGAGACAATATAAACCTTTCATAATAAAATTCTATCAAAGCATGCCAGAGTTACCAAAGTAAACACATCTCTGGAAATTGATTCAGAAGGATTGTTTTGTTTCCTCTAAAGCAAACACGAAATTGTTGTGGCATTACTGTACAAATAAAACACATGGCATCCTTCCTCCACACCCTAAACCCCCACCCTTCCCATCATCCCTCTCTCCCTTTCTCTACCTGACAGCGCTCTAACAATGTCCTCCTTTCTCCACTCCCAGGGCAGTTCGTACTCTCCAGCGGGACGGACGTCAGACTCTGGCCGGGTGACAGGGATCCACACCCCCCCACTGTCGCCTTCCAGCCCGCCCTCATAAGGCGTGTCGTAGATATTTGGGGGCGTGGGCTTTCCCTCTTCTCCCTTGCCCTCTCTCTGGCCTCGGTCCAGCAGAACACACACTTTCAGGAGGTCTTTGGAGCCCCGTCTACGAACCTCTGCAGCAGAATGGTCATGTGATTAGTCAACGATGAAGGATTTTCACTTATGTCATTGTAGACAAAGCACTGTATCTCCTAAAGGACGCACAACTCTGTCATCTGCTCTTGTTAAAACTTTTCTTTTTCAGAAAAGTGTAATGTTTTGAGCCCAAATTGTCTCTTCTGTGTTTTAATAGAATTTCTTTTAATTACCATGTATCTGACAAAGAGCCAATTTGGCCTCAAAACGTCATAAAGAAGAGGTTTTAAATGAAGCAGGTTGAGTCCTTTGGGAGATAGAATTTACTGTTACAGTTTTTTGGACTCAGCACTTGGACAAAGTTGTGTGTGTGTGTGTGTGTGTGTGTGTGTGTGTGTGTGTGTGTGTGTCATCAGCATGAAGTCGTATCACTGTTTTTAACAGGTGAACTGCTTTCTAGGCACATTAGTTTAAGAGTCTTCCCTTCTGTTTGAGTTACCACACAACAGCATACCTCAAACTAATAAATCTGTTAGTATTCAGCTACATTCACAATACAATATACACATTCTGATGTATTGAGCTCCATTGGATCAATAATGTAATAGTGAGCTTCACCATACTAGTGTAACCTTTTTATAAACCGTTTGCCTTGAAATTAAACACTCAGCTGCCACTTTATTAGGTGCACCTCTCAGTATAGCACACCACAATTCAACAGCACCAGACAGCCTCCAAAATGACCATAAAGTTTAATCAACACCTCTCTAAAACAGTATAAATTTAAACAGAACAGTATAACCTTCATGAAGGTACAATTTATTGCAGGGCTGTTGTATTAGACTGCATTAACTTTGGTTAGGTGTACATAATAAACTGGCAACTGAATTTAAAATGTCAAATATGGATTTTACATTGAAAAAATAGATTCACTTCATTAATTTTCACCTAAATAAGCCTGTAGTCAGACATGCACTCATACAAAGCTTCTTGGTATTCATTTGCATAACATTTCTGTCCCACATCCACAGAGATGAGTGATGTTTGATGTAAATGTATGTATCCCAATCAGCTATCAGGTAGAGCCGGAAACTTTGTAATAGAAAAAGGAGAATGTCAAAACTAAAATATAGGTAAGTTTAGAATACACTTTCTTATCGCAAATTGTTATTACTCCATGAGTTAGACTGGTAAGTTTGTCAAACAACTTAAATTAAGTGACATGCTTATTTGAGATTTTTATGTTTTTTTAGATTTCACTAATACAGAAATGGTATTCTCACTAGTTTTAAACACAGTTTGTAAGCTAATACTAACACTGTCTGTCCAGTGTGACTTGCTCTCTAAATTGTGTTTGTTATGACAAGTCGTTCATTTTTTGGGGAATTTCACTTGTTGTGTTTCTTTGCTGTCTGACAGGTAGCCTGTGTGTCTGCACTATTGTGTGACCAAACAATGGAGCTACAGGAAGAAAAGGTCAACACAGCTGCTGATTGGCTGGCTGACCAGGCCACTTCCTGGCTGCTGGGAAGTGATTGGGCGAAACCAAGGGGGAGACCTGCAGGTTTTGGGAAGGGGTGAGGGGGTCTTTCAATTCTCTTCACACGTAAGGGACCATAAAGTATTTTGTGTATGTATGTGTCTATGTGTGTGTGTGTGTGTGGGGGGGGGGGGGGGTTACACACACTGGGGCCAACTTCCTATCAAGAGAATGGGGCAAAGGAAACAGAGGCAGGAGACAGGAAGTTGGAAGAGGAAGCTGCACCCATTGTCCCTGCACAACACTGTTCCTATGGCAACCGCCAGCAGGGAGGGAAGTCAGCAGAGAGACTGAGGGTCTACTTCGGCTCTAAGTCCCTTTAAAATGGCCCTTTAGCAGGAATGTGACATAATGTGAGTGCAGAGAAACCTAGCTGTGAAAACAGTGTTCCTTGACTTGCATTTCATTTACTGAGTTTATCAAAGATGATATGCAAAGAGTGTTACGAGGTAAATAAATGCAGTTATTTTGTCAGTAGACTAACTGCAGTCACTTATTTCAAACAAACGAGGATATGATAGTACAAATGAGACCTGTCAAATCTCAAAGGAGCCTTGATAATGTGAAGTTGCTCTTTGAACTGAGTGTCTCTGCCACATATTTGGTTTTCTTGTCTATATTCCAAATTCAGTGATTCTGCCCTAACTCAATTACATTTTTGATGATGTGTTGTACTCAACTGCTTTTGTAAAGGCATGAATTGACTGTTATGGCACAAAAACATGCAGTTTTGGTTTGCTTTGAACATATTTTCTCGTCGAAGTCAATCTCTGAGAAAACAGTCCAACACTCTGGAGAGAAGCACTGAATCAAAGAAGGAATGGTTTGAAATATGTGCTGTCAAGATGCCACACTGGCCCTTCCATAATATAACTGCAATCGCTGAGATAGCCAATGACCCTGACCTCACCTGTGATGATGACCTGGGCATCATAGGGCTCCATGTACCCATCATTCACTCCTGCTCTCTCAGCCTCTCTCTGCTCCTTGGTTTTCTCTGCATCAAAAGGATCTGCGTAGTCCTCCAGGATAATCAGCTGTGAGAAGGAAAAGACACATCAGAAAGCACAATGCTGGACTGCTATACCTATTCAGATGTTACATTTACCTGGAAACAACAGAGCAGGCAGGGGGAGAGGGATCTGATGCATTGTGTGTGTGTGTGTGTGTGTGTGTGTGGTGTCCATGACTGAGTGACAAGTAATGGAAGGACAAGCAGAAATACTTGTGCAAAGAGGTCAGCGCATTGTGTTTGCCTGTTTGATGTGACACAATGTAGTGAAACTGCATTGTATTCTTTTGAGAGCGATGGAAACTGAATACACGGTAATGAACTGAGGTGGGGAGGGAAAACACAAAGGAAAGCACTGACCTCAAGCCCACATTGAAATTTGTTGGGGTTTTTTTGCACTGTATAGTATATTGACTTTTAATCTTCATGCTGCTATAACCACTTCTGTCTGGTTTTGTTTGATTCTTAATAAATAGCAGATGAAATATGAAGATACACGGTTCCATCTCTAGAAGTTTACTCACCGTTGTTTTAATGTCAGCCCTTCCCTTTTCGTTCTCGAGCTGCTTCTGTTCACTTATGCCGTTGAGTTTGGGGGTCTTGTCATGTTTATCCACTTTGATCATCCTGCTGATGTACGCTTGCGCCAAACTGGAGGTCCTGACCGGGCGGTTCTCATCTGATGTCCCAGTCTCGACCTTGGAGTTCTTGCGACCTTTTCCAGATGTGAGACTATCCCAGACTGTCCCACCAGAACCAGCGTTGTTACGACCCAATTCTGTAGCCGAATTTTTCCTATTTCTCCCTGCCAATAAACCCCCCACTCCCCCATCCTTGCGCTGATTTCCTTTCAGACTGTCACGAGAAAACGAGGGTTTGGGTCGAGTTTGTGGACCAGATTCAGAGGCCGAACGGACCCTTTCATTTCCGTTTTTCAGGTTGATGGGAAAATCTCTGAACCATTTTGCCATGGCGGCCAAGGTAGTGACACTTTTCACCGATTTAAATTCTAACAAATATGTTGTATTTTATACGTTCTGACATTAGCTACAGCACCAGAACTAAATTTGAACCGCGCGCAACAGCTCCAACTTTACGCACAGATATTTTACGCACGGCTCGGTTGAAGTTACTGAAGTCTGAATTTACAAGAATATCCTAGTCATCAAATTTAGAGAACCCACTTCATGGTGTTCAACTGATTTCTAGCGTCTGAATCTCCCTGGCAACTTCTGGTCCGTCTTGGAAGTCATTGGCCAGTGACTCTTCGTTGCTGTCACCCTGCACTTGCAGTAACAACTATCCCTGCAGTTTGAAAAGTAGCTTCTGGAGAGCGTAAACTCGAAAGAACTCGAAGTTTTTCTTTGAACCCAGTGAAGATCCCATTCCCGGAGCGTGAGATGGTGCGTCCAGTCTGTAGACCAGATGAAGTGATGAGATGCAGGGGAAAGTTGTGTGAGCAGACTGTGGGAAGTCGCTGGATTTTGGGGAGGGGCTGTGTGTACGGGACGGGGTAGGAGTTTTACTGTCATCATTTCAATGGATAGACAACTGAAGCTTCTGAAAATCTCCAACCTAGTTAGTCTAATGCCAATAGACGCCAGGCAATAAGAAAAATGTTGAATCCAACATGTGACAGGTATGACAAGTGCACTGCACTAATGTTGAAATCATCTTTGTGCAATTTGGGGACATTTGCAGTGAATGATCACTAAGGACTGAGGACTTATCCTTTGCCTAATTTGTTTATGCACTTACATTTGTGATTTGCAATGCAACAAACTCCCCACATAAATTAATCTTAATATAAGTACGTTTTAAATAAACTATGGTAGATTTGTGAACTGGTGCTCTTATTGTATAGCCTATTATTCAACCTTTATTTAACCAGCAAAGGTTTTTCAAAAGTGTCCTGGCCAAGATGGACAGCAATAACAATGGATTACATTCTTCACTAAATGTGCCACAAAATTCAGAAATTCAATTATAAGATCATGAATAAAAAAGACAAATCATAGAAACAAGCTAAATTGCATCTTAAAACAACCCAACACCCACTGGAGTAGGATATAGCATGTACTTTCAACTGCTGCTAATTGGTGTAGTCAGTTAATGTTATTGGAGGTCGTGCACTTTCAGCAGATTAGAGCTTTTTGTCAAGGGCCCTGGATGATGATGCTGAACTACCAGCTGGTAGATAGTTGCGCCATCTACTGGTAAATTGGAGAAATAAACATATGGAGGCACCGGTCTGTAGTCACCTTGCTTGGTCCATCAGTGATCCTGAAAAATGTTTGTTTATCTGGGTATTACCAGCCGGTGTTGTTCTGTTTATTTAACCTGGAGTAAAAATACGGGCTTCCGTTTTTCAGCGAAAAGATCATAAAGTGGTCCAGCACAATGACTGACTGACGTAGAGAGTTCACCAATAGCAAACGTAGCCGATATCTATAGTCCCGCCTACGTCCGCTCCCTGGTCCAATCACAGCGCTCCATCCGGAGAGGTTGGGCGGGACGGTTACATCCCCGACAAAGGTAACAGGTTGCAGTCGCCGCATAATGAACTTGTTGCTGTCTTAATTTACGTAGGAGTTGTTTTTCCACCCACTTTTTCTGTGTGGACTTTGATGAATGTCTGTGAAAATATTTGAATTATCATCGACATACGAGAAGCGGAGTGTCCAAGAGGAGCAGAGGAATAACTTCAGAGAAAGAGGTAACTTTAACTGTTAGTTACGCTTGGGTTTTGGACTTCAACATAGCTAGACAGCTAGAACCAGACATACACGACCTGTCAGACAGTTATGCTCTTTGTGGGAGCTTTTCTGATGCTATGTTGCGCTTATTTCTTCGTTTAACGTAGTTGTGTAATAATTTCTTACAGTGTTGTGTCATTGAGGTTTTTCTGTTAGCCTGTTTTAGCTTGGCGGCTAACGTTAGTTTGATGGGTTAGGTAGGAACTGCTCCCAGCTAACGTTACTTCAGGATAGCTTTTGAATTTGTTTATGCTGTGTGAAATACATGTGAGAGATGTCTGCAAATGTATAAGTACTCTCAGGGTGACTACACGTTTCTGCAAGTGAAATATAAGACTTATAAAGGTCGTTAAATGCCAAAGGAATTCGTCTGTTTCACTCCAAAACAGTTAGGATTTCTATGCGTAAGCTGTGTCTCTACCCTGTGCTACCAGGGGGATTTGTCACTGGAAAAAGTGTGCACCGAGAATCAAACAATTTTAAGACATCGGAGACGGTGTTTAAGACTCCAAGGCTACATGTAACCACATTTCAAATCCTTTAAGGCCTTGAATCTGTGCAATATAATAATAAAATAGCCTGACATGTATCCTCTGCAAACTCTCATGGACATTTTGAAGAGCAGGTCTATAATACTGAGATGCTCTTCAAGGTTGAGCTTGAGTCAGGTGAAATTGATGATGCAAGCGAGAATGAAGTGCAGATTATAGTTTTTGAAGTGTGGTTTGAAGCTCAGTAATTATAGCATTGAACTTGCTAAGCCGTTGTCCATGGTGACACGGTTTCATTTTAATACAGAGTGGCATAAAACATGGCAAAAAGTTTAACCTGGTAGCAATTTTTAATTCTGGACAGAGTGGTAAAGGTAAGTCCCAATGTTACAGGTACAAATACTCAAGTCTTAAAATAAAATCCCATAAATCAGTTTCTCTCTCTCACACACACTCCTCTCAGCCTGTGTAAGTGAGAAGGACGGAGAGGAACAAGTGTCTGGAATGTGGAGAAAGGGAGGGGCGTAATTATGTGCTCCTAATATGGTGTCATTTGTGTACTATTTGGTAACACTGAAGTCTCTCTTTGTTATGCCAATGAAGTTCTTTGGATTTGAAAAGAGGAATAAATGGCTGTTTGTTTGAGTGTGAAAGAGGAGCAGTGGCGAGTTTGGAGAGACATTGACCGCTGGAGAGAAGAAGAGGGCCTGGTTTTATGTCAAGAATGTAATGGAGAGGGAGAATACCTGGAGGACTGAGTGGCTGCCTGTCCTTAAAGGACACAGAAGGCGTGAGCTACTGTTTTGCTCAGCGCTGTTACTTACACCTTCACGTTTCTATTTCCCAGGTTATGCCCATAAAACTATTTTGGTAATCGATTAATTATTTAAAGTAACTTAGCTAACAACCATGCCATTATTCTTAAATGCGTGGATTTGCTGCTTCTCTATAATATCATTGTAAATTGAATAGGAGCATTAAAGTTGATTATTTACCTTGAAAACAGTAGTTAGACATAAAAACCTTAACTCAAGGTCCACTTACTAGCTTTTACCGGCGCTTTCAACCTCATCTCACTCAGTCATCCTCAGCAGATGTATGATCTCAGTTTGGGAAATTGTACTGAACAATTTTCACTATTTTTTTGGACATTTTACAGACTAAACTATTAATCAATTTTCCCAAAAATTATCAACAGGTTAATTATAATTAAAATAATAATTCATCATTATCATAATCATTAGCAATGCCCAAATTGTTAATATTTTCCATATACTAAAAACCCAGTATGTATTGAATATGACATATATTTCAGTATGTAGGATGGGTACATTTGCATATTATATTGAACACAGCATCCTCGTCTTACACTAAGCCTAAGTGTTGTTGCTGCTCTCTCTAGCTGTATCAGTTTTAGGCCAGAGATGATCTCACTGACTCTGTGAGTCAGCAGAGGCACTTTCATGACTCCACACATTGCTGTTGTTTCATTTCTCTCCACACCCGCTCTAATCTCCTAATTGTATTTTCCATTCCATCTCGGATCTTAACATGGAAGCCGCTCCAATTCAATTTACTGTGCGAGAATTCAATTTGAGGCCTGGGAGGCAGAGAGCCCGTCAGCATAACTGCAGGGCAACAGAATCAAAAAGCACCAGATACACTCTTAGCTGGGCAAGCAAGCTGAAAAAGCTGGTCTGTTGTTACCGTCACATCCTATTAATGATACAAGTGTGGGTTAGAGACCTTTGCTTGAAAGCCTTCTAAACGAATACTAGGGCTGCAACTAACGATTTTTTCAATAATCAATTAATCTTCCTATTATTAACTCGATTATTCCTTTGATCTATAAAATGTACGAAAAAATCTCAATTACCTAAAGCTCAAGGTGATCTCTTCAAATCACTTGTTTTGTTCGACCAACAGTCCAAAACCCAAAGATAATCAGTTCACTATCACAGTTAAGTTAAGAAAAAAGCAATAAATCCGTACAATTAAAGAGCTGGAACTAGAGAGTGGTTACCATTAAATCACGAATTGATTAATCAATTAACGTTTCAGCAGAGTCACACACAGTGTTCCTTTCAAATAAATAAAGCAATAACATTAGGTGTGACTGATATGTTAATTTCACAGCACAGGCACAATACATCCAAATGGATTACAGAAGAACTTGTTTGATGTTCTACTTTCAGTAAAGGAAAAGGATGTTTATTTAAGAAAGGTGTGGAAAGAAATTAGCTTTGGATAGAAACCTAAAAGAGAGTGTGTATTGGCTACCAAAATGTCAGTGTTGAAACAAACGTGTTATTGTAATCCGATAAACGGTGTAAGGGAGGGAGTGAAAGAGCACAGGGAATGTTTTTGGCATTCTCACAATTGCTGCCCTCATTTTCCGCCCCACATCAGCTGGACAATAGGATGGGTTCCCCCTCACCCCTGTCCCTCTTGGAGCTGGGACTGCGTTCTTCCTCAGTGACATAAAAAAATTAAACTGATGAAGAGATGCAGATGAATATTAAGAGAGGAAAAAAGTCTTGTTACTGCCTTACATTTACCTATCTGTAAGTCAGTTTGGCACGCTGAGACTCTACGGATCTCCCTGGTTAAGATCATCATTTCACATGGAATCAATATGTTCCTCATATGGCGTGTCTGTGGCACGGTCGTCAGTGCATGACATGTTTGCCTGACCTTGCTGTGAAGACAGTGGGCTGCAGACTTCATGCTCGGCTGCACAAATGTGTTGTGACATGGTGCTTCCTCTGTGGTTCCCAAAGGGTGGAGAGAAAAAAATCAACTAACTGTGCACCTCTGATGAGCAGTTCTGTCTGCGGACGATGCTTACGCACCATAAGCACACAGATTATCCTCAAAGGTCATTCATTTCATGTTGCTTCGCTCATTGCCAGCCCAGGACATTTTCCTCAACCTATTATTGCTCCAAAGTTGTTTAATATATTCACTTTCACAGCAGGAACATATAGGATTATCCGTCACTTGGCTCACTTTGCTGACTGTATCTTATTCTGCTCTTCTTCTGAGTGGCTTGGCTTGTTCTGGTCTGCGTCATACCGCTTCCAAAACCTGTATGGAAATATAAAAAATGTGTGTGTGTAGGCGTTCAATAATGTATGGGTGCATGTGTCAGTGCAAAACAGAGTTCTCTACTTGATGGTTACTTTTGTAGTCAGTCCTTTTGTGTGTATGGAGGGGGAGGGTTGTGAACAGGAACAGCTTGACTTTGGATTGTATCACACAAAGCACTGATAAGGGAAGAAAAGCTGAGTGTTTTTTTTCTCTCTTTCTCTCTTCCTCCCTTTCAGTCTCCCAGCCCACTTTCTGTGTCTTACCTCGGAAAGCTGTGGAGAGGAAGTAAAAGGTGCAGAGGTCAGGAGGGAGTGTTGTAATAGGTTTGAACGTAGTTTAATGAACCATACCAGTGTAATGACATGGGGTAGAGATCTCACGATGTGACCTAACACAAGGTATGATCAGTCAGTCAGATGTAACACCAGGAATGTTCAGTTCAGGACTTTATATTATTGCCGGTGGCAAATAAAGCTGGCCATAACTGAACCTTGACATAGGTGTGATCAGTTGAAATAGAAATAGTTTCAGAATTACTCATCAAGAGCTATCAGAGTATAGAAAATGGGATGATTAGGGAGTCAAGAAAAGCATAAAAGTGGAGAAATTAAAGAATGAAAAGGTCCTCACTAGTTGCTATGGTACCTGTCTGTATTCAAGTTTTGTTGAGGGAAATAGGTTTAGCATCTGGCTGGGAAACTTCCAAAAGTTGGGAAAAGCTTAGTTGGGCCTTACAAGGGGAAAGTGATATGTGGGTGTGTGCTTTCAGGTTAATGACTAATGGAGTGCACTGAGGTCAAAGTCCACACAAGCAGTCAAGAGCCAGAAACTAAGTGTTACTGCCTATAAATCTGTGTGCCTGTATTTGTTCAAAGCATGTTACGTTTGTCTAACAAGGTTTTAACATTTCAGGGTTGCATGCTAATGAGTGTCATGGTATTCTTTGTTTGATTTCCCAATTTGAGGGAAGAGCTGTGCTATGTTGACCTGGCAATTGATTGTATTGTAGCAGTCTTTTTTTTTTTTCTCTGCGTCCCTGAACCTGCTATTGTGAGTATAGCTCGACTGATACTGGATTTATCAGGCTGATACTGATATAAATATTCGAGAAAATCTGATAGCGATGTATTAGCTGATGGTAATCTTTTACCATCAGCTTAAAACATAAGCTCATACAGTAACATAAACAAAAAATCTTGGTACAGATCCCTTTAGTGTGATTTTTTTTTTTTTTTTTTTAAGAATTGTGACCAAGATACATAGTGGGACATGTTTCAGTGAGAAAATGAACTTGTCCTTGTTATCTGGTGAACAAACAGTAATGTTGACAGTTGTTTTTGAGTTAACTTAAACCTAGTTTTTCTCAGTATTGGTAATTCTTTTGTGGTACACCTACACACATATCTCAGCCAAACCCTGAACACACACACAAAAAATCTCTTCCTGTTGTTTTAGGGTGAATATGACTGTTGCTATAATATCATTGTACAATGATGTAAACAGTCTAAATAACCATTAATGCAGCCCTAAGAATAACGACTTGTTGTAAATCATTTTGTTCTGCTATGTCAGAGCTTGAAACAGAGCACTTTCAGGAGCGGCTGTAGCTCAGGTGGTAGAGCAGGTTGTCCATTAATCGAAGGGTTGGTGGTTCACACGTCGAAGTGTTCTTATGCAAAACACTGAACCTCAAATTGTGTGTATGTGTAGGAAAAAATGTAACACTGTGGACTAAAGCATCTGCCAAATGAATGTAGTGTACTGTAATAAGACAAAACATATGACTTTGGTTTAGAAAGCTAACATTTTGGGTATGAAAATATACAAGACCAAAGCAAATATGTAGCCTGTTGGTCAGGTGCAGAAAACTAGTCAAAATCTTCTGTGTGATCTAACCACATCCTTGCTTCCTTCTTCTTCTCCTTACCGTGCTCTCTGCTGTGTTGCCAGCATGAGCACACCATCTTCAGGTCGGAAGACCCCAGTGGACTATGGTGTCCAGATCCGCTTCATCAATGACCTCTACGACACTGGTGGGGGCCAGCCTGGGTCCCAGCCCAAGATCAAGACTCCCACCTCCAAGTACGGTGTGGCAGTTAGGGTGCAGGGTATTGCTGGCCAGCCATATGTGGTCCTGAAGGACGGGGAGAAAGGTGACTCATATGGGGTCCAGCTCAAGACCCAGTACCCCTCTGGTTACAGCAGCCTTCCCCGGAGGAGAGAGAAGGCAGAGCCAGGAACACAGGGGGCAGATGTAGGAGGAGGAGGAGGGCAGGGAGGCGCACTACGGCGAGCCCACTCCCATGGCTCGCTGCTGGACAGGGATGGAGAGGGAGGGGCAGGCGATGAGGATTTTCAGCTGTCTAGGCCACCAGGGGATGGGAAGTCTGGTAGTTATGGGAATCTGGATGGAGGAATTGGAGTGAGGGGGGAGAGAGAGCAGGTTCGGCGTGTCGGTGGTAGAGAGGGGGACATGGAAAGGAATATGTGGGATGGTTCGTACAAAGCAGGGCTCAACGGGTCAGTGGGGTCAGTGAGGAGCAGTCAGTCCTACTCTGAGCCCCCTCAACAAACAAACGAGCTTCACTCTAATCCGAGACAGATCCCTGTCAACAGACTAATAAACAGGTATGATGGTGGTAACAGTGGAGGCCAACAGAGAGGACTCCCTCCTGCACAACAAGACCCCAGAGCTATGTCTCCTCACCTCACCACCAACCCCTACACCTCACCTCCGTCCTCAACTCACAGCAGCTTGGGACGCAGCCAGGAAGCAGTCACCAAATTTCCTGGACACTCCGCTAATCAGTGGTCTTCGCCAGGGAGATATGTCGCTGTGGAGACACCGCAGGCCAGTCTGACGGAGGCACAAGTAAGAATAAGATATTTTATGGCTGGGCATTACTGTAAAACTGATTTTAAGTGAGCTCCAAACACCACATAGCATGCAACATTGCAAGAGTAGTTTTCTGATCTATGTCTCAAGGTGACTCCTGACCTTTTGCTGGACCAGGGTCAGAGTGCAGAGATGAGCAGTGAGGAGGAGCAGGTCATGCAGACTATATACAACATCCTGAGACAAGGGTACGGACCTACATGTTATCCTTGCTTAGCACACAGAGGTTTCTTTTAGTTGTCATAATACAATCGTAATAGATGATTACATTCATATAAAGTTGTTGTATATTTGGCCATTTTCCCCTTCCCTCAGGACCAACGAGAGTGATATTGTCATCAAGCACAAAGTCAAGGTCATCTTTCAGAAGATTCAGAATCTAAAGGTTTGTCCTTTTTTTGAAAATATCTAATTCTGTGAGGGGTTGTTCCTGCACAGGTTCATCTGTCAGGTTAAGAAATAGTATGAGAAAACTGCTTACAAATATGTCCCCATATACTTATTTCTTCAGCAGCCCAAAGAAAGATCCCAGAATGAGTGGACGAGGGAAAAGAGGGAGCTTGAAAGAAAGATGGCTGAACTACAAACTGCCCTGCAGGAGGCAAGAAGGGTAAGCACAGCAGAAATGAAGATGTATGGGCATAGAGGTTTTTTATATTGATAACAGTTTCAATAATTAAGAGTTTATTAGCAGCGCTGAAATGTTTCTCTATACTTTTCTCCTGTGGATAAGACAGTTTTGTTTTTAAATAGAATAAAAAGCACAGTTTCGGTTCCTGGACGACCCACCAAACCTCTCTAAATCCACTCTGCTGATTGGAACTGGCTGCCAACATTCAGAGAGTAACCTGCCACTTTAAATCAGCTCTAATGACATGGTGCACATCCAGTGCCACACATAAACACTCATCCAAGTCTCCTTGAAATGAGAGCACTGGTATCAAGTGAAGGAAATAGCTGTTGGTTGCTTGAGAGTAGGAAACTGTGCTCAGAGTTTTTAACTAATCTAACCAGGAGGGCTGGGGGTTCCTTGGAGTGTGCTTCAGATTAATCCTCAGATTAATCCTTAAAGCCCTCTGGGCTAGTCAAAGGTGCACACACACACAATAATCTAACTTCAATAATGACTCAGTATATATTGGTTTAAGGAAGGTGGGCAGGTCTTAATCTCTAATAGCTCCTAAGAACTTAATCCCTTATGCATATTGATCGGTGGGCACATGCTTTAACATTTCCTAAAAGCCCGTTGTTAATGGCGCCAGAGCTACCTGATGTCTTATGTTTCACTGCTCTCATTTATTCATCATGTCTGCTTGTGTGCAGGACTCTGTTAGCAATTCTGATCCTGCTCTGAAAGCTGAGCTGGAGTCCTGTCTGGATGAAAATCTGCAGCTCCAGGAGATGCTGGACCGGAAGAAAAAAGAATTAAATGAAACACAATCAGAGTGAGGACACAATGTCATACACACATTCAAACACACTCACACACACAGACAGAGGAAAGCAGGAAGGGGCATGGTACCATTGTCTGTGAGTCTTGGTGGGCAGGAGCGAGGGGGGGTGCACGACAAGTCCACATTGTTTTCAAGCACACACTCCTCACAATTTCATGAAACAAGCAGTTACTGTAATTTATTCACAAGGCAAACAAGTATGCCATTTGAATTAAAATCATTCAGCAGCGTGTGTGTCCTCTTTTCCTTGCAGGCTGACTCAGCTGCGTATGGACAGGGAGAACGCAGAGGCACGGGTCAGAGAAATGGAGGATAATCTGGCGGAGCTTCAGGATGAACTGAGAAGAGAGACTGGCAACAAGACGGTATCATAGAAACATACTGAAACGCACCCACACAGATATACTGGGAGAAACTATCTCACCCCACTATTGGATTTTTTAAAAATAAGATGAGACTCAAATCTTGACAGTTAAAAGCCAGATTAACTTTAATTCCTGTTAGGAAAAGTTCTACAGGGTTTGTGTAAACAAATGAGCAATACTCTACAAACGCTAGGCAGAGAGATCAAAAGTGTCAAGTTAATGCTGTATACTCCCTGTGTCTGCAGGAGCTCATGTCTTATCAGGCACAGCTGATGGAGGTATGCCAGCTGAAACAGAAGCTGGAGGAGACGCTAAGACAGAGAGAGAGGGAGCTAACGGCTCTCAAAGGAGCTCTGAAGGAGGAGGTGGCCAACCATGACAAGGAGATCGAGGTGCTCCGAGAGCAGTACAGTTGTGACATGGAGAAGCTCCGCAGCAGCATGGAGCAGGTGTCTCAGGTGTGTACACAAACACAGTAGCCAGCTCGTAATCACATTTGATATGAAAACTCTGAGAAAAGAAAGTCTTTTTCCTTTGCAGTGACAATATTTGTATTTTGGCTTTAAGTAGATTTTCTTATTGAGAGTGATTTATAAGAGTCAGCTTGTAGAACATCCATGTATCACTCAAGGATATTTTGACAGGATACATGGGTGCTGTTGAGATCAAATCTGAGCCCTACAGATTTAGTTTCACAGTGTATATAATTAAATACAAAGTCGCTTCATGTTCCTTGTGGTTCTTGGTATCAGCACATTGCTGGTAATTGGTATTCTGTGTGTAGTATGCAGGTCCAGCTTCTTCTCAGTAGCAAAATGTCAACAGCACCATACACAGAAGGGCACCACAGCGCCCAGATCCAGGGGGCTTTTTCACTCCAGTTTCACTTAAGGAAAACCCAGATAATGGTTCATTCTCACCTATGATTACTTTTATTAACGTGGTTAGGGTTGTAAAATCTATTTTACTTTTATAATGTAATTCCATTCTGCCATGTGCTGTGGAATCAGGATAAATGTGCACTACTTTAATTAATTTTCAAGTCAAGTCCACTCCTGTTTTCATCCCAGTTATTTCTACAGCTCCCACATTTACAGTAACCTGTTTTGCACATATAAATAGAAGAGTTTCATGTGAACTACCTTTCCGAGTACTGTGATGAAAGCTGAAACTTCCCTGATGAAAACCTAAGGACAAGAATGCAGGAGTGTCTGCAGAGGAGAAACTGCGTGCTCAGCCGAGGTGCACTATCTACCTGCAAGTTTAAAACCACATTTTAAACTTGATCTCTTCAGTTAAAACAATGCAGGGTAGTCTATCTATTTCTGTCTATGAAATGGTAGGATTATAATCAAATCTCAATTCTTCCGTCTGTTTCAGTCTCACGCAGGGATCGAGGCAGAGCGGTTGCGTGTAAATGCGTCGGTTCGCTCCCTACAGCAGCAGTTGGAAGACTGTAGAGACGAGAGCAGCCACTGGATGGAGCAGTTTCACGCCACCAGAGACGAACTTCGAACAACTAAACAAGAGTGAGTCTGTTGTAATACATCATATTGTTCACAAAGTGTACTCCTTATTGCCAACCTGCATTTGGGAGTTCCAGTGCTTACTTGGAGATGGATTTTGTCACGGTCTTTTCATGGTTTATCTTTGCACCTACCGTACTACTAATGAGTGTCCATCTCTTCTCTTTCATTCTACCTGGTCAATGTTTCTCCCCCTCTCTGTCAGAGAGCCACCCAGCAGCCCTGAAACACCGTGAGAGTCACTAACTGATCAGCATTTGTGTTTAGATATGCAGACCTGTAGATGTGGCTAGCTGTGCTAACACCTGTCTGACTAGGTCCAAGGCCATCCACACTTAGAACCCTAATTCATGAATGTCTACCGTGTCTACATGATCCAAGTTTAAATATGTACCATAAACCCTCAAGCGCATGGGTCCTAATGGGAATATGGACCATATTTAGTACTGTGGTTGTGCAGAAATGGTGCTGAACACCAGTCACAGTCTTCATTGTGGCCATACAATGTAACACTAAAACTAAAAAGATGCAGAGGAGTGTGTGGATGACCTGGATTTCTGTGTTTAGCAAAAAACGTGTTCTAATCTTGTTTTCTGTGAATATGTCTGACTGTTATGCTGATTTATTTCCTGTTATTTGAAGATTAAATAATGATATCATCAAAGTAAATTAAGCTCACTTGTCATGACTCACCTATACAATCCAACTGCTGCTGATCAGATAATCAAGCAGTACTTACAATACTTTTATATAGTACAATATGTTTAGATCATCTGTATTTGATCTACATTTTTTTAGGCTCCTGCAAGCCCGTCTGGAAAAAGAGGAATTTGAGGAGGAACTAAAGGAGCTCCAGGAGAAAGTGAGCACCATGAAAAACCCGATACCAGACCCTAGCCACACACAGACCCTCAGCCAGGTGCAGTAAACACACTCAGCCCCACATGATCACTGATGCACAGGTGAATTACCTGATCTGTTTAACAAAAATGAATCCAACCATCAAATTGTTCATATTTCTGTTCAGGAACTTGAGCGATCCAAGGCTGATCTACAGAAGGTCAAGTCTGAGGTGGAGAAGCAGAGGACGGAGTTTGACAAGAAGGTCATGGAGGTCATCTCCATAAAGAAATCTCACCAGAACCAGGAGGCAGAACTGAAGTATGAGATTGACAGGCTAAAGGGCCAATTACAGAGGGCCAGAGAAGATTCTGCCAAGGCACAAGAGAAAAACAAACGGGTTAGTTAAATCCAACGGTGAGGGGCTAAAGCTCCCTGAAGGGATTGTTTAAACTTTACCAAATTACCTGTTGGAAGTGTGGAAATGTGTATGTGGTAGTTTTGATGTTGATGAGGATGATGAGTTTTGCATTTCAATGACTAGTTGGTTAGAAATTCTCATCTTTAATCCCCATCATCTCTCTTGTATTTTTGTAATGTCATTCCCTTGTCTTCCTGCCTATAGCTCCCAGACCCAGCCATCATCTCAGAGCTGGAGCAGAAGCTTGATGAGACACGTAGTGAAGCTAACCAGCTCAAAGAGACACTCTTATTAACTGAGGAGGAACTGGACGCCAGTAAAACACGTCTCAATAGAGCTCAGATGGACGTTAAATCGTTCCAAGATGCCATGCAGGAGCAGGAGGAGGCCAACACACGTCTCAAAGAGAAACTTTCACGGTTAGAGGTAGGTCACATCCTCTCACACACCACAGTGGGGCATAGACCATCAGTGTGTTAGAAATCCTTAACAGTAGACCTATTTTAGCATAATTGGATATCCTCTGTGGTTTCCTCAGTCTCAGCTGCAGACTAATGCCACAGAGAGCTCAGAGGCAGAGCTCGCCCTCCACACTGAGGTGAGAGGGCTGAGATCTGAGCTAGATGAGGCCAAGAGAAAAGCTTCCAGACTGAGCCAGGAGCACCGTGAACTTAGCCTGCGTCTGGAGGATACGGAGAAAGACAAGGAGACTCTCAAACAGACCATCAACCAGCTGGAAGAGACCAAAGGACAGCAGGAGAGAGCTCTGGAGAAACTCAACAAAGAGGTAAGAAGGAGAGATCCTTTTTATACCTTTGCAAACATACGAAAGCTTCTGCAGCTTGGAGCATGCAACTGCTCATTAGAGGATACACAGCACACACAAAAAAATCATCCTCTTTGTTTTTTCCCCTCTCCCTCCCGGTCCCCCTGTCAGTATGAGTCTCTGACCGTGTCCTCAAGAGAGGAGGCGCAGGCTCTCAGGGTTCAGCAGGAGGAGCAGAGAGAGAGAGCACGCAAGGAAATGCAGGAGGCGCAACGTCTCGGAAACGACACTCAGAGTGAACTGGAAAGAAGTCAGATAAATCTGAGGAGACTGGAGGAAGAAGTGTGTGTTTTGAGTGTTTGTGTGCATGCTTACTCTCTTGCTTGGCCTGGTTGTTGTTTTTATTATGAAAATGATGTCTGGTCTGAATGTTTTCAATAGTTTTGACACATAATATTCATGGTGCATGCTTGACTTATTGTATTCATGTGTCTGTGTGTGATATAACATGCAAACCACACATTTTTTTTCATGATGGAAATACAGTCTGGCATTACTGTTTCTAATGTTATGGTAAATCTAACTAGATGTCACGACAGAAGAAGGAGCTTCTGCTTACGTGTGAGGAGAGAGACAACCACCAGCTGGATAAAGAACTTCTCACCAACAGACTGCGCCACCTTGAGGGAGAGACAGAGGCCAGCAAAAACAGCCACAATGAGAAAACCCGGGAGATTCGCATCCTGGAGGTAAGATATGTGCATCTGCTCACCATGACTACAGGGCTCTCTGCTGTGAATAGTTCTGCTCTCCATACGTTAGAATAACAGTCTGTAAATATTTCTGGACACATTTCTGCACATGTATTACTTATAGATCAAGAGTATTTACATGCTTACAAGTCCAAACTCAGCACCATTACATCTCGCACACAGTCTCCTTTCTGAGCATCTAATAAAGTTGATCTCATCTTGTCTCCGTCAGGACAAGCTGAAGCGTGTGGAGTTGGAGCTGGACGAGGAGAAAAACAGCGTGGAGATGCTGACAGACCGAGTGGCCAGGAGCAGAGACCAGATCGATCAGCTCCGCTCTGAGCTCATGCAGGAGAGATCTTCCAAACAGGACCTGGAGCTCGACAAGAACGCCATGGAGAGACATGTACACACACACACACACACACACACACGTCATCATCAGTAACTAAAGTCTTCCAGTCTGTCAAAATACACTTTTCGCTCTTTGTACTGCTGAAACAGTACAAAGCATTTAGGTGAAAGTCCGAAACATACCCACCCTGACCCCTGACCTGCTGTTTGTGTATGTCTGCCCCTGCAGCTGAAGGAGCTGAGGAGTCGTGTGGCTGACATGGAGGTCCAGTCTCGCTCCTCAGCAGGAGTCTCCCAGCTGGAGAACAAGATCCAGGAGCTGGAAGAACGTCTACGGAGTGAGGAAAGGTACAGTGCAACAGATGGAAAACATGCTGCAGTCCAGCAGATCTTCAGTCTGGATCCCATTTTTCACCCTTGTTTGTTTGTTTGTTTGTTTGTTTGTTTGTTTGTTTAACAACTGAATATCTCAAATGTACCTGTTAATTTTAACTATGAAAGAAAGTGAACTCCTTTTCCTAAGTGGACATTTTAAAATCTAAGTTCTAGAAGCCATGTTTTGGGCTGTGACATCAAGTTTAGTGTTGTTTGACTCTACTTGTTGAATTTATTTAGGGTTCCTGCTTATCAAACCAGAGCGGGTTTACTTAGAAATATTTTTGTTCACTAACACTCTGCTTCACATTAATTAAATTATGCATATACACACCTGAGAGTCCAGTAAAGCCAGACTTTAACACCTGGCTACAGAGCATCTTCATGAGAGCAGTGAGGTGGCAAATGTCTTGCTCAAGTGTATTTTGGCAGTAGCTGAGATGGAGAGAGTATTACTCATTAACATGCTTTAATGTCTTATGCTCTGTTCTTCTCTTGTATATGTAAAGGGAGAAGACCTCTGTGTTGGCGTCTCAACGACGTCTGGAGAGGAAACTGAAAGAACTCAACATGACGCTGGATGAGGAGAGACAAACGCACACTGAACAGAGAGACCAGGTATACACATTCACCTCCTACTGTATGCCAACATCTATAGATATATATCAGTATCAAACACACATACAGTCAAACTACACTTGAACCATATCCTCTGTTGCAGCTTGCTCTGAGAGTGAAAGCTCTAAAGAGGCAGGTGGACGAAGGAGAGACCGAGCTGGAAAGGATAGATGGAATGAGGAGAAAGGCCCAGAGAGAAATGGAGGAACAGATGGAGCTCAAAGAGGCCTTGCAGGCCAGAGTCACAGCACTGGAAACTGATCTCAAGTAAGCTTTTCCTTTTCAGTTTCTCATCCAGTTTGTTACTCACTGTGTGAGCTTTTGGTAATGATTATGCAAGATGCTTCCTGGCAGTCAGATTATCACAGCAATGTGTGTGAGTGAGTAAGAGAGACACACCATCTCCCCCTTCCTATGTCACAGAATGAATAAAACTGCATGTAAATGACGCTATTACCACTGAACCCAGATTCCTTGGCTGTTACACACACTTACCGACACCTGGTAGGGCTTCACACAGCCTCCCTGAGGTGCAGTATTTCACAATGTGATGTGTGTAAAACAAATCGGCAATCACCCACGTGTTAAAAGGTATTTCATTAAACTAAAACTGCACATTACTCATGTGCCACAGGGGAAATTAAATTCCAGACATGCTCCCAGTAGTAACAGGGAAACGCATGTTGTTCCCTTATATTGCCAGCAGAGGGAGCACTATGATCACCTGGCAACATTTAGATAGATAGATAGATAGATAGATAGATAGATAGATAGATAGATAGATAGATAGATACTTTATTGATCTCCAAGAGAAATTCACATTTCCAGCAGCTTGAAAGGTTGAAACATAAGGGCATGCAAGTAAATACAGTAAAAATGCAAAAAGAAACTATAATAAAATAGAAGGTAAAAATACAATATAAAATAACAATATAAAATTAAAAAATATGAAATAAAAAAAAATAATAATAATTAGCATCTGACAGTTCTTGTTCAAAGGTGCAGTTGTGCAAAATGGCAGTGTGTGACATACAGTTGTGCAGCTAGTCGGTTTGTACACACTTGAGTCCACATGTAGATGTGTGTGTGTGTGTGTGTGTTTATGAATAAAGCAGCTGATAAATAAATAACAGCGGGTTTCAACAGTTAATGATGACATTGATAATATCATTGATGATTATGTGTCACAGGAGAAAAACCCAGGCAGCAATGCGCCCAGTTTTGGATTCATCAGCCCTCAGCTCAGATGACGACGACAGCCTGTATGACCCCTCCACCATCACCTCCATCCTCACTGAGAGCAACCTCCAGACCAGCTCCTGTTAAAACAGCACTTCAGGGACGGGGTGAGGGTGGGAAAACGTAGCACTGTTTAGGAAAGAATGTAGGGAAGTGTAGATTAGCTGCTTCGTAGGCTGGGAATAAAGCCAAAAGGCAGAATAGTACACACTACAGACAATGAGGGAGGGGCACAAGTAAATGGAGATAAATGACATGTTGTAGAGGTTAGTAAGGGAATGATTTTCCACACCAGAGTGAATGGAAGGAAACGAAACATCCTCTGCATTTTAAGGAATTTCCTTCAGTCTACAATGTACACAGATGTACTCCATGGTACAGTTGGAAGGAAACACACTACACAAGGTACTCCAACATATAAAAACTCACCACTGCACAAAGTCGGTAACTGGATTGCGAGCAGAGTAATGAAGCTAGAAGCACAGAAAAATAGAAAATACCTCTTGCATATTTTGGTACAAATTCAGCATGTCAAACCATTTCAGGGTTGAGATTCTGGGTCAGGCACTTACGGTACCAAGTCTGGCTTTGACTGAATAATCAAAACTACTTTATTTTCTGTAGCACAGCTGTCAACTGACTGAAGTCACAAAATCTGTACCTCAGCATGCACAAATATACACAGACCAAATGCTGACACTGAGTGCATTCATGATTGCCACAAGTCATTGAAAGAGAAACTATAAACAATATAACACTTTAATTCTTACGCTGGTTTTCTGAAAGTTAATTTGCCTAACCAAATCTAATGGTTTCACTTCTGCAAATAATTTTTATCGAATGAAATCTGGAGTATGATCACGTAAAACAAAATATATTTTCTCATGTTTGTATATGTCATTTGTGTGCTCTAGGCTAGTTTGGGACAGCAGTTTATTCCACCATCCAGTCTGTCACACGGTACACTGTCTAGAAATCCTGAATTATAAAATATGGCAAAGTCTGACACTAATGGCATCTGAAATGGATTCTCTTGGACAGGGGCACAATATTAAATACTATAAATATGATACTAACCTAGTTTTGTTGTTGCTTGACCTCATCAGTCTTTATTCACTGTTTCTGAAGCAGTTTCCTGGTACAGACTTTTGGTTTTGTGGTTTATAACTTTGAGGACAGAGAGGTCTCTGCTCACAAAATGACTCTTTTGTCAGAATATCACATGCTGTATAAAAGTGGAAACCCACTTTAAAAAGCAAAATAATGGCCAAAATATCTTTCTGTCTGATAAAAACTGTACAAGTTTATTTGTAAAAGCTGCACAATTCCTATGCATTCCCTTATAGCAAGTCACTGAAATATTTTCTCATCATTACGATGCCTTAAAATTGTTAAAAAGAATTTTGTAATTGACTTGTAATTCTTATCTGAATGATTTTTGTGTTTGTATTTAACATTTGTAGATTTCTTTGAGTCTTGAGTTGATTTTTGTATACAGTTTGAACAATCAGTTGGAGCTATAATTGTATTACATTTTGCTGCAATGTTATATTACTCCCTATCTTTTCAGTGAAACTGGAAAATGGTACTTAATATGATTTGTTAGATTTTAAAGATGCTGGTATATACTGTAATTGTTGACTGGAAAAAGATTCACACTGTGACTGTACTTCACAAAATAGATCGTTTTTTTCCTATTGCATATAAATGTAGCAACAATAAAACTATATCAATTAAGTTAAATTGATGTTTATTGTCCTTGTAATGATTACAGAATGTTAATCACCTATTTTTCCTGCATAATATTGTTTTTGCACATTTCAGGATATACAGTTTCCTCATTGTTTTTATACACTGGCCTGTAACAGAATGATATAACAGATATAACTTGCTTTCTGCCCACTAAAGTAAAAGACTACAGTGGACATTACTCCCCCATGCCAGTAAAATTTGTAGGAAGGTCAGTGGCTTCATTGGAAAAGATTGTTGTTGGAGGAAGTCAATAAATCTTCAACGCAGATCAAAGTCGATGTGTAATAATAAACGCACCAATTCTACTTAAGTAAAATGCACTTACAGACTGCTCCCAAGAGGCCAAAAAATCATTTATGGCAGGTTTAATATTATATAATTTTCCTGTAGCCACAAGGAAAGACACATCCATGCTAAATGTAGTAAATGTGAGTTGTCTGAACAATCTGTGTGATAGACAAAAAGCTACAAACTAACTTTTAGCAGTTACGATCTGAACAGAAGAAACATTCACATTGAATACTGTTAATGCTACCTTTCCCATGTTTGAAGGAGCATATCTGACTATTTCAAAGGAACAAGATAATAGAGATGAGTCATGTTTGTGTTTTGGCAGCAGGGTGGTGCTTCTGTAGAATTTGAGGTTTGTTTTCACAGGAGTGTGTTGCTGAATGAGTTATTTTTGTGACAGTGTAACATCTAAACTGCACAAGCCTTCCCTCCATACTGCATGGAGTGGAAATACTGTACAGTTGGTGATCCACCAATGCAAGACTGTCCACCTTGTAGCTGCACAGGCCCTGCAGAAAATGAAGCTTCTTCCAGCTGTGTCACAAGCATGCTGCATTACCCCCCACAGACACAACACTGTATGTGACCTATGCTGTTATGTTTGCATCAGCTGTTCCAGCAGAGAAGCAGAGCATGTGTTGACGTGCCGTTCACTGAACCTGCAGCGGCCACGAATGAGTGCCAGTGTTGTTGTTCTGCCCTCTTATCTCTTGTTGCAGAATTGTTTTTGTTTATCATAACCGTGATGAGCATCGTGCAGGGCATAAATCAACTCGGCTGATGTGTTGACATAAGGACTGCGTTCCCGTGTGTGGATACGTTCACGTGATCATTGTGTTCACACAAACCTGGATAAAAATAGTTCAGGCCTCTAACCTACTTTACCTGCTAGACTTCAGCTTTCCCTGTAGCACAGCTGTCAACTAACTAAACTCACAAATTCTACAGTAATACACACAACTACCAAATGTTATGGTTTATAGGATGAAATCTGGATTTTGATTCTAACTGTGATAAGCATCATGCTAGGCAGAAATCAGCTGAGCTAATGTGTTGATAGAAGAGGCCTGCGTTCCCATTTGTGGACACATTCACATATTTGCACAATTATTATGTTCACAGACACCTGGATGAATAAAATGGGCCTCCACTTCTTCATAAATGTAGAAATATGTTAGCCTCCTTCTTCACTGACCTTAGAGAGGCCGGAAAATACTAAACAGCCCACCTGCTGCCACACCCTTGATAGATTTAAGACAAATTAATAATGTCTGTTTCCTGAAGCTTAAATTGTGTAATCAGGATGATGCCGTGAGATGCAGGCTGCTACAAGCAGCGGAGGCCTGTCTCTTGTAGTTGGTACTGTGGGTAGTGATGGATGGTTTGTTGCTGGCAGGAGCACCACAGGGTGAGGCACGTTAGGAGTGCAGGATCAACTGAGATCTGTGTGAAAACAGGTTAAAGGAAACTTCTACAGAACTACAAGATGTTAAAATGTGTAAAATAAAATCAGACATCAGTACACAGTAAATTCCCCAGTGTAAAATATGCAGTGTCAAAGTACATGGACTCTTTCAGAGTTATTACAACAACAGCTCGAGTAAGATGCCCCCCAGTGTTGGTGAAAATGTTCGTAGTTAAAAGACGTGGTGTAAAAAGTACTCTGAAAAGCCCCGCCCACCTCCTTCTCGTTTCAAACGGACCAGAATTTTCTCAGCTCCATTTTCTCCTCGTGGAAAGACAGCGGTAAGTTTCTCCTAATCACCTATTAAACCAATTATTTGGCATTTCAACATAAGCAGCATATTAGAATAACTTTATATTGTTGTTCACCATACACTCCAGCTGGTTTTGTGTCTTAAAATACCGAATTCCAAAGGGCTAACGGGACTGAGTTGATGGCTAGCTTAAATGTACGAGCAACATTAAGCTAATTAACGCTAACTAGCTAATGGCAAACTAGACTAATGTTGGCAAGAGGTAACATTAACGTTGTCAATGTGTAGAGGTGATTGTGTTGTATTCTTTGTAACGTCCATAGATTCCAGTAAAATAGCAAAGAATAATGTGTGGGGAGTTGGCTAAACTAGCTAACGTTAGCTAATGTTACGTTTGCGCGCGCGGGCAGTCCTACAAGGATTAACACTAACTAGAAGATGTAACGGTAACGTAGCCTTAACAAATTAGTTTCGTATGAATTAGTCACTGCATATAATCAGGTAATTTTTGGCTAGTTAAACTAAATGAGGAGTTTTCAAACTAGAGTTACTTTACTGTTAAATTACTTTCGCAGCCCTTTCTAATGTGTGTTTGGCAGTAGCTAGTTAAATTTAACTTGACAGTGTTTTCGTTACCACGAAATAAAGACAGACTACTTTTATTTCACGTGGACATGACAGGAAAATTAGCATCAGCCACCAGCCAAATGTTGGTCAAATATGATAGTGGCTGGTTGATTTCAGACACAAAATAATGATTTACTATTGAGTGGCTGGTGAATTTGAACATTTATCTGTTAGTGGTTGGTAGATGTTCACATTTTAAAAAGTTAGTTTCCAACCCTGGATATAATATTTCAACCACAGATGGTCTTCCTCATGTAAAAGTAAAGAAGTGAACACACCTGTATTTAATAGGCAAATAGGCAATATTGTTGCATAGTGAATTTTATCAATGTGTCCCTTGGATAAAAGTCAAAACGACAAACTGTGAAACAGGTAGAATGGCAAATTGCTGTGAAGCTAATGGCAACACATAGTGGTAGTTCTTTAAAATCAAAAAGTCAATGTATTTAATCAGGTTTATACCCTGATATAAGCTAGCTGACTTTATTTCCCCTTTATTCCTTTGATTTTTCTACTTTGTTTTTCAGATTTGTCCGTTATGTGCTATGGTCCGGTGATGGTAAGTAACATATTAGATAAGTTAATATTAACATTAGTCTTTGCTTACATGCATGTCAAAATGGTTTCTGCTTGCACATCTCAGAGACTCTACAAAGCCTAGTGGCTTTAAATTTGAAAATAGACTAATTCTGATAGTGATTTTTAAAGCCCAAATCGACCAATACGATTTCCCCGTCTACTGTAACATGCCAGAAGGAGCTGATGCTACTGTCAGAGTAGCTTTGTGTTGTAGGTCATACTACAGATTCAGTTTTAATGTTTTTACAGATACCATCATGTTGATTAAAACAAAGATCGATACCGAACAGAAATATGTCAAGATCAGTGAACCAAGCCTGGATGAATTCCTGAATTCTGGTAAGCCATCAGTAACACGCCATTGTAAATACAAAAGGAAAGTGGATGTGTCAGTTCATGACTTTTGTGATTGACGATTGTTCTACCGTTTGAAAATAATCTCTCACTTTCTGGCAAGCTACCTTTTGGGCATCTCCAGAGGTCACAGCAATCAAGGGCTGACTTTTGTTGGTCGGCTTAGTTGAGTTTTGTTTCTCACCTAACTGGTGTGGTATCTAGGGATCACTGTTTTTTTGAAAGTTGAGTAATGAAAGTTGGTAGGCCAGACAGTGTGACCAGATCAGTGGCATGGTCAAAAGGTATAACTGAGGGCATTTCGGGGGTATACCCTTTGTTAATCTTGAGCATTTCATATAGAATGACTCTCTGTGTTTTTTCCCTAAGCTTTCATGAAGTTCTCCATCCCACCTGTCAGTGAAGGCATCAGAGTTTATGATGAGACAGGAACTGAGGTGGATGCAGACGTATTTCAAGAAGTAGCACAGCTACCCAACGCTGGTGTATTTACTATCAGATTTGAGAACGGTAAACTTATTCTCTCTTGATTCCCATTTCTTTCAGCATAGTCCATGGAATGTTGACTAAGACACTTTTTACACTTTTAGATTGTGAAAAAAAACGACAAATGGTAGGTGTTTATTTGCTTATTTTTTCTTTCCTCCCTCTTTCTCCTGAACTGCACTTAGGTTCCCGGGGAACAACTTCATCCGCCAGTCCACTGCCTGATGTCCTAACCAATTCAGCGCTGGAACTTTCAGCCTGCAGCTCTGATGATACAGTCATCCTGGATGAGGATTACAGCCCTTCCAGAAAACGGCAGAAGGGGGATAAAGATGCCAGACATGTAAATTGATGTGTAAAATGTGTTTGTTGTGACAGCTTCCTTTGGGGATTGCACACATTTTTGATTGTTATATTTTTTTGGGTGTATTAACTGTCAATTGTTCAATATTGTTTATTTTTTGTGTTTCACAGTTGGTTGAATCAGCACTGACCAAGAAACCAGGTGGAGACCGTATTGTCAAGGAATACAACCGGACGAAAGGTCTGACTGACTCCTCACGGCGACAGATGGTTAACATCCTCGCTGCAGATATGACTGAAACTCATGGGTAATTCGGATGTCTTTTTTTTCAAGCAGAACTTTTCTTCCATGCTTGTGACATTTGACATGTGACAATACATTTCTTCCATGCTCGTGGGGAAAACATCAATATTTATTAAGTGCCATTCTTTAATTCTCATTGCTCTGAAACTTATTGTAAGCATTGAAATGAATAGACCTATTTACTTTGCTCTTGTCAGGACGGCACCGCCACGGCATGTGAGAGAGATGTATGCCCGAGGCATAGTTGCCCTGTTCCCTTACCTGATGGATCCATATTCCAAAAATGGATATGTAAGCCTTTTTAAGTGTTCTTGTTATTAGACAGTTGAGAGCAAATTATTCCTACTTTAGGCCATACTGAAGAAATAAAGAAGAAAAGGCCACCAACGCAAGTAAATATTATAACACCAGTGCGCCCGAATTTAATTTACGGGTTGCACAACTTAAAATTAGATTGCAGACTAAAATGGTTGCGCTTTAGAGACCTGATGCATACTATGAAAATAGTGAATTGCTATTTCCAAATATTCCAGTGTCCAAAACATTTAGATCACACAAGTTATCCTGTATTGCATTTATCCAACTTCATAATTTTAACCAACTGCTGCTGTTTTCATAACTAATGATCCTGTTAAAACTTTGAAGGAACATTTCTATGATGGTGAAAGTGGCAGTGGTTACTTAGCATGGAGGCTCAAAACCATCCAGAGGAAAAGTGCTTCATCAGAGAGCAGAAGGTCATCAGGTCAGCTGACTGGTGGAGGGCCGACAGCTAGAAGAGATGCTGCATTTAGTCCTGCGATGGCCCTGAGTGAAGAGCAATGCAGGGAGGCCATGTCCTTCATGAAGCATTCTTCTGATGAGGCTGCTATCAAGCAGAAGATGAAGATGACATTCGAATATCGTTGCAATATGGTCCTCGACGAAGAGAAATCCTCAGATGTCTTAACAGAATTTCCACGCTTCAAAGACGTCAAAGGCCTGGTAATTGAGTATTTTACAGAAAAATATGCATTAGGCTATACAAATATAAATTAATGTTAACGGCAACACTTTTGTCCCCTATTGGGAAAGATGAAATAACAAGTATAACTGTCTCCACTTTCCTACACATTTGGTGCCCTCTCGCCATCTTTCCTTGTGTTGCTGTACCTGATTGTATCTACAGTCTGGACAATTCAACTCCCATTCAACTCCAACCAATATCAAATTCCAAACTTAATGTAGTAATATAAAACCATAGAGATTTCATAAGGGGGAAGGTGACGAGGATGGGCCAGACTTGAACTGACTTCAGAGTATCCCTGTTTATACATTTTAAGAACAGAGAGGCTTTTATACTCTGTTGCCTCATCTTTATGAAACTGATACTGTTAAACAATTTGCAAGGCCCTACGGCTATTAAATTTTATAGAAATAAAGATTTCTGTATACCATTAATTGTTTAAAAATCCCAACATGCCAGCCCCTGAAACGCACACCTTGATGTAGTTTGCTTATCTAATCTTGAGCCAGTAGTTAAGTTTATTAAAAACTCCGTCCTGGTATTTCATTTATCTATTGCAGATCGAGCAAGACTTCATCCTGTTGTTTGGAGAAGATGTAGCTGCCAGGTTTTTGGAGAGGTTAGTCCCATCTCTATATTAGTCCTATCCCAAAAACCCAGTTTTGGGTTTATGAGGTCCTCCAATAGGCCTTTTTGTTGTATTCTCATCATCTCTGTATCACATCTACACTTATTTACTCCATATTGGGATACTCCAGGATGTAGCAGTACCGTATTTCCTCAGATAGTGAGCAGGGCCTTTATTTACCTGAACTGCAGAAGGTACCAGGCCTTTATCTGAAGCAGGCTTGTATTAGCTGCAGGCCTTTATTTCTAATTCCCTCTGTTTGATAAGTATAATTGGTCATATTTTAGTACGAAGCCTCGTTTTGATCCGCCTGATCCCGTTTGCCTTGTTAAACTTCCTGTATCCGTTTCAAATTAAAAGCCCTCTAGCATTTCAGTGGACAGAAACCCTTACCCTTTATTTCTTAACAAGGCATTGTTAAACATTTGCAGAAAACGTGTTGTAGAAACAAATTGACTTGTAAGGTTCCCATATGGCACTTGCAGTGTAGCTGCTGCCATCTTGTAGCGTTGTACATTACTACAATATACAGTTTGGCTGAGACATTAACACTCATACACCCGCAGTGACTGAAATCAGACAATAACTCTTTAGAGGAGTAATCCAGAACAACAGTGTTGAAAATGGCACGAGTGTATTGTTGAATTTATTAAAGCGATGGAAATATACATTATGGGCTTAGTTGGCATGCACATAATATGACAGCCACCGCAAATTTATCCAGCCTTGGTTTTTCCCCAGCCTATATTGGGGGCCGGCCTTTATTTGTATGTGTTGACCACACCCCCGGCAATTACTGGAGACCCGGCTTTTACTTGACTACCGGTTTTTATTTGAGGAAATACAGTATTATGTAATTTGTCCACAAGTTGGTGCCATGTTAGCATGGCAATGAAATATGGTTACTTGATATTGGAGACATTGGGTTTTTATTATTCTTATCACTGATAGCTTTATCTGCTTTTCTTTCTTATTTCAGCTATTGGTGTTTGAATTTCTCCATGATGGATTAATAAAGTATCTCTATCTAGGTGGCCTACTACCTTCAAGCAAAAGGTCATCCAACACAGCAAGGCTCTCCCTACCTCAAGCGACCTTGAAGAACTGATCCATTGCGCAGAAGCTATGTCAAATGAAGAGGAAATGGATAATGACACTCTTGCCTCTGGTAGTTTGATTTACTTCCTCTAGGGCTTTGAATTTTTCCTGTTTAAATTCCCTAGCTTTTTTTTTTGGTTCAGCTGTAGCTTTAAAGGAATTATGTTTTTAAATTGTAAGATTATAGTACCAATATAACTTTTAGCTCTTTTGTTTCTGTGTACAGGATGGGACAGTGATCTTTCTTCCATTATCCTCCTCCTCCACCTGATTCCTCCTTCAGCCCGTGGCCGGAAAAGACCAGGCAAGGTGTCTGCATCCCAGGCTGAGAAGCATCGTGTGGTGTTCAAGAAGGTTTGTATTGTAGCTTATACGGATGTCAAAAGTGTTTTTTTTTCTATTTGAGACAACCCGAGTGGACAGAAAGAAGGAAGGAAACCCAATATTTTTGCCTCATCTGTGTATGAAATCGATTCTTGTGTAAAAATATTTTACTGCAAAATTGGTTAAACGGATAGATACTGATACTGAAAAACTTTTTTTATATACCTTCAGTAATAATATAAGATTTTGAACCAGTGAGATTTAAACCATTTTAATCTGTGATTTTCATTGTTTAACTTTTACTCATTCTTTTATCCTCAGATTGGAACAAGCATCCAGGAACATGTTGATGCCATCAACAGCACTACTCAACCCTATCTACTTGCCGTTGGGATGAAGAGGAGCACAATCCATGAGTTCTTCATCGTTCTGGACAAGCAGGTCATACCATGCAAGTCAACCAGTTCTCTTGGAGCTTTCGATGAACTCTTTAAAGCACACTTTGTATTTGGTACCATTTACAATCAGATGCTCCACAACATGTACACCTTCATACAGACAACTGTATACAAGATAGATATCGGCAAAGTCCAGGAGAGCCCACGTGTTGTCGAGGTTAGGGCTAGACTGCTACACTAGTTAATGCATATGTTGACATACGGGGTGAGCAACATATTTGCCGCTTATCTATCAACGCAATGGTGGTGGTGTTTTTGTTTTTTTTGTTGCCGGGGGGGTATTGTGAGTGATTTTCTAATTTCACCCAGTCTTATTTGATACCATGGGGGTGATTTGTTTTGTTTGCCAGACTCATTTTGTGAGTACCAACATGCTTGTGAGGCATATGAGACTGATTCATGGTTTCTGTCCTGGTAAATCACTTCGCCTGAAATGTGCTCAGGCAGGATGTTGTCACGTTTTTGGTACCTTTTCGGGCTTCAGGAAACATTTAAACACAAAACATGCCGAGCAAATTGAGCATGAAGTCAAAACTGATGATATTGTAGACAGTGATGGTGTTGCAGATAATGCTCATTCACAAGATTTTGAAGAAGCAGCCAGTAGCTCTCAAGTCCTGCCAGTATTCAACATGAGTACTCGTGATATGTGTGCATCTGCTATTGCACAGCTTCAGGTTGCTGGTGTAGGCCAGTCTACTTTAAATAGTTTTGTATCATCCATGGAAGAAGTAGTACTGGAGGTACAGAGTCAAGCTAAAGATGCAGCTTTGAAATGTTTATCTTTTCAGGATACTAGTACGAAAGCTAAAATTGAACAAAGTTTTGAAAAACTTGAAAACCCTTTTACTTCATTGAATTCTGAATCAAAAAGAAACGTGTTTTTTGAACAGAAATGGAGAACTGTTGAACCTGTCGAAAAAGTACTTGGTGTCAGATTTGAAAACAGAAGAAACAGATGTACTGGAACTTACGATCAGGTAGTTGTAACTGACAAATTTGCTTATGTTCCAATTCTAGAAACATTGCAGTCTATTCTCAGAAATCCAAACCTCAGTGATATGTTTACATATAGCCACACTTCCAAGGACGGTATATATTTCGATTTAAAAGATGGGTTGTATATGAAGAGACATCCTCTTTTTTCTCATAAAAATGATGCATTGCAAATTCAATTATTTTATGATGACTTTGAGACTGCTAATCCATTGGGATCCAAAAAAGGTGTACATAAATTGGGGGCTATATATTTTACATTGAGAAATTTTCCACCAAAGTTAAATTCATCTTTAGTCAATATACATTTGTGTGCACTTTTTCATGCCCAGGACATTAAAACCTATGGGTTTGACACCATACTTGAGCCAATCGTCAATGACCTGAAAGTGCTTGAAACCGACGGGATTAAAGTTCCCATGTTCAAAAGTCCTGTTCATGGCAGCATTGTGCAAGTCACTGGGGATAATCTTGGTATACATGGACTGTTTGGGTTTGTGGAATCGTTCAGTGCTCGGAATTGCTGTCGTTTTTGTGTCCTAGAGAAAAGTGATTTTCAAACTGTGTTCTGTGAAGATGAAGAAAGTGTGATATTACGAACAAAAGACATGCATGCAGAACATTGCCATACTATACAAACAAATCCACAACTACCTCATGTATATGGTGTGAAGCGTTCATGTTTATTGAACTCTCTGCAATATTTCAACACAGCTGATAATTTTTCAATTGTCAATTGTATTTTACTAAGGGTGGTTTGTTGCATTTTAGCGATGGTTAAAAAGGATAGTTATTGTTATTCAACCTAAAGACAATTTTCTATCATCTGGCACCATACTGATAGATTCCAACCAAGATCTTCACAATTCAGCCACTAGGGCTGTCACTTTTCTTAAAGGAAAAGGACAGATTTGCAGATATTCAACCTTATCTCAATCTATCCGCATTAGGGATATAGTGTGTGGATCATTTGAGATGAGGATGAAAATCTGCGAATCTCTCCTTTTTTAAAAATGTAATTTGAACACCTGGTGGAATAGAAAGCCCACTAATCTGTGTCAAATCGTAAGTCGGATAGTAAATCTGTCTACATTCCAATTTGGAATTAAAACACAGTTACAGATACAACATTTTATGTAACCCTACCATTAAGTGAATTTTATTTTTTGGCACTTGAGTTGGCTGGTGTTTTTCCAGCAGCAGTACAATGTATGGAGGTAACAGATAGTCAGACCTTGTAAAGTCATGTCTCAACATTGGGAAAAAAATTCAGAACTTGGCCAGCTGTTAAAGTCAACACAAACGAAGGCAGGCACACATTCACATCACAACTCACTCAGTGGCCCATTTGATAAGATTTTGATTAGAATCAATCAGTAGATTCCAGATGATGGCGAAGTTTGTTCTAGGTTGAAGATGGCTGGAATTATCCTCTGATGTGTGCATCCTCTGAAATGCACTTTAAACACATTTTTCAGTGTTAAAATAAATGGTTAAGATTTTACCATTTTAAATGTACCATGTCTTTTAAGAACAATGTGGGTTTTTTTTTTTCATCTTTTAAACTGAAATTGAAGTTTAATTATGTAGCATGTGATAAGGGAGCTGTCACGGTTTCGTCACAAAACCTTGAATTGTAAACTAAACCTTGAGGGTCAGTGTTATTTTTAATAAATTGGTATTAAGACATGGATATAATGTTGTTTGTTGTTTTTTTCACCCTGCAAATATTTTAAGTTTTACTTGTTTTAAGTGTTAGCTGGACATGGTAAAGTAGAAAATTGCAAAACACTAAGAAGTAATTCTATTGAAGAGTACATTTTATTAAAAGTCCATTGAAAATCAACAAGATGTTGGGTAAGAATAACACTTATAGGGAGTAAATACACGAGTAAATTATGTTTAACACTGGCAGGAGTCAATTAAAAATCAACACTGTGTTGGGAGTAATTTCTTAATTAACACTTAGTGTTAAGTATGTTTAACACTCATGAAGAGGGAATTAATAAGAGTAAATTCTGATTAACACTTAAACTCTTAGTGTCAAATGTAAATAACACTATGGGTGTTATTTCCCTCATAGTGTAAAACTTGATTAACACTTCTCAGTGTGGTGTAGTGTAAAATATTAACTCTTACCAGAGTTGAATTGACTGAAAATTCAACACTATGTTCAGTGTTACTTTTACACTCTGTAGATTAGGACCATATGTTCACTGACTTAGTGTTAAAATTGACTCTTTAAGTGTTAAATTAACACTGCTGATTTTACTGTGTACGGATTTTTTAAATCCGTACAAAATTTGAGTAAATAGATAGATCAGAAACGACAGAGTAAAAACGATAAGTTGGGGTTTTACGGGGGATTATGTGCCGGACTATTTCTTGGCAGGGAGCAATGGCTTCCTGGAGTCTTGTTCCCTGAAATACACACATCTTCAGCAGCAGACAACAGATAGATCAATGAAGAGATTAGAAGATGGGATAATAAACAATGTATGATGCTAGTTAGCAAAACATGCTATAATAATTGTGTCATATTTTACAGACAAACACGAGAGTGGTATCTATCTTCTCATCTAACTTGTGGCAAGAAAGCAAATAAGTGTGTTTTCCAAAATATCAAACTATTCCTTTAAGTGAGATTGACTAAGATGCAGAAATGCAAAAATGTAAATTACATTTACACATGCTGTAAATGTGTGCACAGCTCCTTTGACTAGAGTTCAAATGGCCTTTCAGTAAACACACAATTTGCAAAACAACATTGTGGGAATTTTCAGTAACGGCTTTATTAAATTAGTGCAAAAGACAGACTTAACTCATTCAAAATGTCATCTTTTTCTTTAAGGTGGTCTTCCACACAAACCCACACACGCTACGTTCTTTTGATGAGTGCAAGAGAAAAAAGCGAAACTATCCACCAAAACCACAGCCTTTGTTTTCTTCTTACACTTCTTCTTGTGACTTGTAATGACAGATGGAGAGAGAACGGGAGAGGGCAGAATTGACTGGAGACAAAATCGAACCTAAACACATGGCAGTCATCAAAACAAGACTCCTGATTCTGCAATTAATCACAGATTTCAAAATAATAAAAAAACAACAACAAAAAAAGATGTTACAATAAAATAGTCAACACATCAATAGCATTAGAAATAGTGCCTAAAATTCACAGAAAAAAGGTTTCCTCTTTTTTATTTACTCACTGTGTGGGTGACCAAAGAACTTGCAATCAAAGTACATAAGTTAATCAATACTGTATATTTATACAATGGTAAAAAATAAAATATTTATATAATAGTACTTTTTTTTTAAGGTTTACACCGTTACTATAAAGATATACTGTTTTCCACTCCATGACAACTAATGCAATAAAAACAGAAGCAAATCGAAGAAAGGACTCCAGAGAGTTTCTGACTTTGAAGGCTTATGGCTACCACCTTGTCCTAAAAGACCACAACCACTGCAGACAAAGAAACGGGCTTTGTTCTCTCTGCTTAAAGAGGGAAACAAGATCAAACACAGTCTGTGACGAGAAAAGAAAGGAACACATCAAAAAGTCAATGTTCTTCCCCGACCAGGACAGTAGCTCAGCCTTCGCAGTGTTCTCTGGCCCACCGAGAGACAGAGAGAGGTCGATAGATAGAAGGGGAGACAGGGAAGGAGAGGCAGATAGATAGTGGGATGCTGTCTATGCATGAGGAGGGTGAAGGAAGGAAGGATGGAGTAGAGGGGAAAAAAAACCAGAGGAATAGAGGTAGCTATGAGAGGAAAGAGAGTGAAGGAGGAGAAAAAGAAAGCTGGGATGGAGCGAGAGGCTTCAGGTGAACTGAGGGAAAAGACCAGAGAATTAAGGTGAGGTCCAATATGAAACTGATTTATAGCTTTTGTTTTGTTACAATATCAATATACATGTTGTTTCAAGTATCTCCTACGAATGTGGCGTGTTGCCATGAACGCTGCTAACACCCAACGTTTGTCTGCCAGTGTAATGGTGCGGTGCCAAAATGGAATACAATGAAAACTGTAAAAAAGAAATGGGATAATCGATGGCAGAGGAAGTGTAGAGGGAGAGGAAAGATGGAGAAAAAAAGTCAAAGAGAAAGAGTCAGGAAAACATGAGGAGATGAGATGAGAGAAGACTGAAGAGGGGAAGGACAGATGCAACAAGGAAAGTAAAGATGAAGAGAAGGAGTGAGAAATGAGAACGCCGAGTGGTGTTATACAGCAGTTGTGCCAGTGAGGGATTGTGTGTATTTTCTTGTTTGATTTGTTGTGGTGAGAAGACTTCTTCTCGCTTCTTCATCTTCTTTTTCGTCTTCTTCTTCTTCTTCTTCTCTCCTAAGCCTGGGTTGCGTGGGGGAGATAAGTTGTTGCTTTTCAGTGTTGCAAACTACAGAGGTTTCAGCAGAATCTACAGGCCTGGTGGGAGAGGAGATGAAAGGAGAGGGGAAGACAGTAGAGGAAGGGAAGGGGGAGAGGGAATGAGAATGTGTGGGAAAGAAAGGAGAAAAGATAGGAGATAGTGTAAAGTCAAGGTCACCACTGAACCAGATCAATTGCAATCAATTACACAGGACAGGTGATGGTATCGCATCATTAAAGATTCAGTAAGGACAGAACAGAGAAGTTATAATTGTTCACTCTCAGTCCACCTTTAGGCAGTAGCAACTAGGTAATTGGCTTTAATGTGAAAGTCCACCCTGAAACTGTGTCAGCGTGTACCTTCCTCAACATCCTGGACAGCTCAATCAATATGGCTGAACACAAGCAACTCTCTCCAAACTTTGAGCGCACAGAAGTGCACCAAGCCTTTGATTTATCATGCCATCAAGAGACATTTTCTGGAGTGGCTACAGTGAAGATTAATTGGCTGCTGACGTGGACTTGTAGAATACTTAACTTTTTACCTCAGAATGAGTTCAGTTTATGGTACCGAGGACAGCTCTGAAGCCAAAAATATGGCTGTGTGTGCAACAAATTAGCCTGGACTGAACTCCCCACTTATTTCTGAGAGGAGAATCTGTTTCAATTCAAACAACATAATCTTTCACAAGAACCTATGAACTTCAAAGCATCACAGAGCATGCGTTCATTTGGAGTGATGCCGTGTTTTCCCTGGTGGTACAGAGGTTTAAATTAGTTTTTTTTAAAAAGCCTAGGGTAGGGTATGTTCTCTGGTAATGTGACAGTTTGTCTCATCACTCTGGGAGAATTGAACGAGCTGGTTCGAAATTTAATACAACAAACAGTCACGTAAATACACACAGGAGGCACGTGTACACACACACACACACACACACACACACACACACACACACACACACACTGCAGTATGTAATGTGAGGGTTTATTGATTACCTCTCTGCCAGCCATCTCCTCCAAGTCTGCTCCCTATTTCTGACGTGTTTGGAGATGGCTGAGCATTCGACAGAAACCCTCCTCACTCCTGCCCGCCATTTTGCTCATTTCTCTCCCCCCTCCTTTTCTTTCCCTGTCTCCTATTTTATCTGTTTTCTGATATGATTGGATTGGATGGGCTTCTACAATGTCCTTAAACTCCACTTTAGGCCAAAGCAGGAGTCAAGCAGTCAGACAAAATTGAAAAATATTTAAATGGTTACACAGGTAGGTCCAGCTGTTCACTACAAGTTCAGGAAAAGGTCACTTTGCCTCTACTAAATTCAAATTGCGCTGCAGATATGAGCACTTCTCTAGATTTACTACATACTTCACAAGTGCACTCTAGGGAGCAAGAGGCAAATCCGGGTCACTCATACTGCTGAGACCTTCTGCTCCTCTGTTGAACACAGAGCACAAATTCTCTACAATTTTATTTTTCTATTGGGCATTGCATGAACAAAAAGTAACAACACAATCCTTACTTCCAATTTTCTTTTTACAGTGATACAGTATGTTGTTTGATAATAAGCTGCTAATGGTTGTACTGTGGTTGTACTGTGGCTGTACTGTGTTTTTCAAGTTGCTAATGTTCTTCACATGCTCTATGTAGCAGATTTAGTAAATGGTTGCACCAGCTCTTTGTAAATTCAAACTTAGCCTAAATTAACAATGGCTGCACCACACCACATACCACCATAACTACCAGGTGTTAGCTGTTACGTACAGAGCTTACTTAACAAACTGACAGAGCTAACGTTAGCTTGCTAATGCCCCTTTTTGAGTGAAGAGTAAAAGAGGTAAAGTGAAATATTGTTGGCACATCTGACCACAACAGTAGACAACAGTAATAAAATGCAGTTTAATAATGATGTAAACTATGAAGGTTTTAAATTACAGTTCACATAAATAACACAATATAACTCAAATAACAAAACCTTCTGCCAACAATGTCATGATCAAATAACGCTAATATTGGTTAGCTTAGCATAATATTTCCCACTCATTCTAAACTGCATGTATAATACAAGCTCTGAAACACACTTATTTCTCCATATATCCAAATATGAATAAAACACAGTAATACCTATATTTACAGGTGAGCTAAGTTTGATATATTGTTTGCCCCCCTAAAACTGTTTAGATAGTTGATTGACAAGTGCTACGGATGTTTCCCAGCAACCGATTTATACATTGCTAAAGTCTTTACTAGCTCAGACTTTTCTGTCATTTTAATGGTGCAAACTGATTCAGTAAATCACTGGTTTGAAACTAGGTAGCAGTTAAGAACTTAGAAATGGCTTTTAGTTAGTTAGCAAACTTAGTAATGGATTCATGAATAGCTGGTTCAACTCAATCCAGGATTGATGAATAACAGATGAATCTGTTCAAATTTCAATGAGCTTGTTATCATTTAGGAGTGCATATCACAATGTGCCATGGGATTGTACAAAATCTGCAAGTGACTATGCATATGTTAGATATGTACACATTTCAGTAGCCTTTAGAGGATAAAAGTTGCAAGACAGTAATATGTACAAAATAATTTTGTAGCAAAGAAAGTGAGAGCTTACATAGCTTCACTACCGCAGTATACGCTTCTGATGACTGTGACTGTGTTTAAGTACAACTCCCCAGTACACAGATGCAGTGGTTACAGCGAGGAACGGATCAGGTGTACTATAAGCACTCTGCCTTACTTAACAGGCTTACCTTTAAGCCCTGCCTTTTACTGCTAATCTAGCAAAAAGCATGCAGCAAAATGTGGTGTAAAACAACCAATTTGGAGGTGGCAATTTGTCATAGCTGGCGTTTGTTTCTAAATGGTTTACTGTTGCATTATGCTTTCTGCGTAGCTATTGTGAGCGCACGAGTGGGTTGCACTGTTGCTCTCACTGTTGTGGTCACAGCTCTTATGTGTTTTGTTTAATAAGTTGGCAGTCAGCATCAGTCAGACAAACTCATCATGCGTTTCGACTGTTGACATGCCAATATGTCTTTTTTCTGTCTTTATCCTCCCCCATCTCCGCCTCTCTCTATCTCTCTCTCTATCTCTCTCTCTCTCTCTCTCTCTCTCTCTCTCTCTCTCTCTCTCTCTCTCTCTCTCTCCACATCTCTCTTTTTCTCAATGAGATTAGGGAGCGGTCTTGAGGAATGTGAACTATAATTTTCCCAGACATTCTGAAATGAATTGGACTGTACACTTCAAAAAATTCAGACGAGATCGAAGCGTGCCTGAATGGGGGTGAATATCTAATAGGGTGGAGGGTATGGAACGGGTGGGGTTGGGGCCAATTGATTTTTCTTTCTCTATTGTTTTTCTTCCAATGCCCCCCTTTCATAACGTTGAAGGCCTAAGTGTTCCTCCCCAAAAAAAGGAAATAAAAGTCGAGAAACACTCTGAGGCACTGGAGACTCAGATATTGGTTTTTGCAAATCTAATGAGACTCTGGCAGCCCTGCTTCACCTCACATGAAGAACTGGATATAAAAGAGGCAATTCTCCCCCTCTGGCTAAAAAGTCAAGGCCCTGACATGAAAATACATTGCCGAATCAATTCACCTCAGCTCTCTCACAGACACAGGCTATGAACTCATAGGTCAGGAGCAGATGAAAGGGAGAATTAGGTAGGAAGAAGAGGAAGCGAGAAAGCGAGGGATGAACAGAATATAATCACTATACCTGAGGTTGGCTGGGTTGTGAATGAGTCACTTTATGTTACAGCTTGCAGAATTAGCTTCAATACCACGCTGTGCTCCTATAGAGTCTCATAGAGGGAAGTTTTTATGAGATAAAGAATGATTCCTGCTACATTACATATTCTTTTTGATGACGTGTTTGTTGGTGTGGTATATAAGACTCTCAAACATGGATGCATATTTGAATGTGAGGTATGAGTGTGACATTTATCGCACCCAGCATAATGTTCTCACATCTGTCTACTGCTTGGAAAAGGTCCTGTATAATACAGTGTAAACAACCCAAAGTTCCTGTGTATATATATATAAACAACCTCCTCTGTCACTCTCCGGTTCTACCACTACATGAAAAACAGCTACCTGTGCCAGAAAATGAGCCTATTTCCATTTCACAACACCAGATAGAAAGGAATACATTTAGACCCAAACCTGTTTTTGCAGTGCTTATGAATGACCTAATGGAGTATCACAGCCATTCACTGATGTTGACTTATGTTACCGTCCCCACTTACTGTTAAGTCTCTCTGGGTAAAAGCGTCAGCTTAATGCGTAAAATGTAAATTTAACAAGCTGCGGGAGGCAAGGAAGAATCAAACGGGACACTGGAGGAAACAGTAACTGTTTTCTTAACCCTTTCTAATTGCTGAGAGGAGAGGAGGGTGACAGTTGATTAGCCCAGGTATGTCACGGCTGCTCGACGAAAACAGCGGCACTGCAGCATGAAGAAGAAACATTACAGAGGAAGACAGAGAATCTGTCAGGGTAACACTGACTGTAATGAAAGTTAATAGGCCTTACCAACCAAGAATGTAATGATGAATGAGTTAACTATATAAAAAAATCATTTTAGAAAAAATGTAAAATGTATGAGATTCTTAGGTAAAGAACTGAATTTCCACTGGATTATACAGTACATTATTTTATATTGTTGTATGTCGTTTTTTTTCCCATGATGTTGTTAATCACTCACAAATAAAGCTTAAAAGCTTCCCGAATTACATATCAATGTTAGAGGCCCAATCAAATCAATAATTTTGATTGCATAAATTACAGGTCCCATATATAGCATACAGTATACATACACAGTAATCAGAGATTTACTTTGAATATCAGACAAATCATTAATGAAAATACTGACTTTTCTTTTTTTTTTCTTCAGGGTAAATATACATTACCCATGTAAACCAAAAAGGTCATCATCAGAAAATAAAATAAAAATAGTTGTGTTGTGTTCTAATCCTGTAACTTTTTGATTTTTATGAAAATCGTTTTTGATAGCACTTCTTCAGCAATAACCATTCAATGTATTTATATTCTGTAATTAGCTCTCTGTATAGTAGTTTTCATTGTCCGCCATTTCCGTCTGGGATTCAAATTGCCTTCACACATGGGCAGTATGAAATCAGATCGTGGTTGGAAAAAGGCCAATTATTGACTTTTTTATTGAAACAATGTGAGTTTGTTTGGTGTGCTGTAAACAGATATGCATGTTTACTGCCCCCAGAATTGTGGGACTTGTAGTGTTGAACTGCACTTGCTGTTACCACCAGTAACCACTGACGTCGCCAAATCAACCAGGAGTGAAATCGTAAGGATTGGAACTTTAACATTTGTTGTCATGGTATCATCAAAATGAGCAGAACTGGAGAACTGGATTAATAAAGTTTAGTATTTAGTATTTAGTAACTTTGTCACAGTGGATATTTTGACATATGACGACCCAAAAAGCACATTAATGATGGCGACATTCCATTTAAGTGTCCCAGTGACATGACAGTGAGACACTATACCAAGGTCCTGAAACTGAAACTGGAACAGGTAAATGTTACACTGCCCTAATGATTGTTATTAGTTACATCTGTATTTGACAAGTCTAAATATCAGCTTTGAGAAAGATGCCAGACTGTAAATAGAAATCAGATACTTGGTACTAATGTTCACATTCATGTTGCCTCATCCTGTTGGCAACAAACCACTTTCTAGACTTTTATTTTTGGCAACTTCAGAATTGGAGCAGAAAAGTCCATGTTTATATCCCTGTATAACTATTTAACAGATGTACCAACAAATGTACCAACAAATCATTCATTATACATGAGTAAAACATGAGTGCAACAACTTTATATTCATAAACAATTTATGATGCCTTTAAGCATCACTTGCTAACGATCAACAAATAATTCATATATCTTTAGAGCAAATACGACAACTTATACATATTAACATGAGGTAGTAATGTACACATTATGTACTAGCAATGGAATTCTACAACTTGTCATTGTGTATTTCACCAATAGCTCATACTGTATTTTCTTAAGGCCTCTAAACGTTCATTATTGTACAGTGATAGCTTAGTTGGTTATAGGCTTTTGTCTTAAGAAACGATACACTTTGAATACCCCTGAGTTCATATCTCAGTTAAAAGATCAAAAGGCTTGATCTGAAGGCAGAAACAACCCTTGCACCATACACATTACTCTGGCATGAGGTCTCTTCAAAGGAAGCTGGGAAAAAGCCATATTTTTACAGTAAATAAGTAAATAGTAAATAAGCCCCTAAACATCCTGTCTCTATAGCTGGGAGGGGATTAGTGTAGAGCTGGAGAAGGAAGAGGAAAAGTGGCTGTCAGAGCGAAGCGAGGGATCAGAGAGGAGGAATAGTGTGGACTAACACCCCCGGGAGGATGGAGGGTAAGTTAGTGGCATCTGGGCTGGGAGTTGTTTTGTTGTGTTTAATGGTAAATGCTTTGTTTTTACTCCGCCCTCTCATTCTCTCCCTCTCTCTCTCCTTAACTCTTTGAATTGAATTATCACTCTTGCTGAAATTACAGGGAAACACAGAGAGAAGCAGTTCTCTGCAGTGCATTACAGACAGGTCTGCTGCTGAAGCCCGTAATCCTGCATGGAGACGATTTTAGCATGCAGTTTGAGCTTGTAGACCTTCCTAAATTGAGCATGTGCAGGGGGAATTGGCGCAGTGTAGGATGAAATGGGTGTGCATGTGTGTGTGTGTATATATATATGTGAAAGAAGAAGTAGAAATACAGGTAAGAGCATCACCATCCACTCGCCAAATTCACACATACGGCAAAACATACTAATCTCCAAAGTCCAGCAATGTCCACACAACCTATATATGTAAAATACACAATATTTACATACTGGCCAACTTATTGCCTGCACATCAACTTTGAGAATTTCATTTTGAGCAACAGTGAGGCTGCTGCAGAGAGATAGTGCATGTACTGTACAGAGCACATCAGTACACATGTGCGCAGATAGAGGGCAGTGTGGCCATCTGTGTTGGTTTGCCACCTGTGAGCTGTAGCACCAGGTAAAGCGGAGCCTTCCTCCTTGAAATTACTTCTAAAATCAGGAATCATTCTTATGAGTAGCTGTCCTTTTTGTATGTGCATCTGCAGCCTATGGGAGCATGTATTGACTGCACTTAGTTTGCCCAATTAGGAAGTCTTATCTCAGCTGAACAATGGATGCTTTCACATGGACATTTAACAGCCAGGATCTGAGTGTGTATGTGTGTTTGTCTTTATATATCTGCAAGCTTTTACCTCTACAGGACTGTAGGATAATACCGTAATTGTTCCTTACTTTATGGTATGGTATGTGTGTATGCGTGTAGTGGATGTGTGTGAGACTCTATAACACATTGATCACAAAAGAAAGGCTTACAATGGAGGGGAGTGAAAGTAGGCCCCTGCAAAGCCCTGGGATTTAGCTGCCAATCCCGCAACAGCAACAAAGGTCTCGTAAGCATTAGAAGACACAGTATATGTTGGCACTCTGCAAACACAGGCACACGCTCGCCCTCCCTCTCTGTCCTACAGGGTTGCATACATTATTTAAGGGTCTGAAAAGCAACCCCAGTCGAATGTTATATGGCTGAGAGCTAGGACAGAAAGCCAGTGAGGACGTGGCTCTGCTTTTGGCAGTGTTGCTGAGCTGAGCACTGCTGAAGGAGTCAGTGGAAAAAGTGTGGAGGTTTGGAAAGGTGTGATCCGACTGAGGCCGGTGACAGCAAAAGTACAGTTCCCCACCAGATTAACAAGGGGGCTTCACAACCCACGCCTCATTTGAATTCCTTTGGCTTCCAGTAGATACACACAACAAGAGAAAATCTGTCAGTGGGGGAGAGATGATCTTTCTCTTCAACAAAAATCTACTTGTTTCATCCAATTCTCTTGATTCCAGTGTCATTTTATGGAGACTCACAGACTAATCTGCCCCTTTCTGTCTTGTTTGTGTTTATATAAATATAGAAATGTAAATCACTTCAGTTGTTTCAAGGAAAATGTGATTTTTCAGATGGGATATGGAACTGAAGTACTTGTTTTCTCTCTCCTCTCATAGCCTCACTCAGAAACACATCAACATTCGGATACACCCACAGTGCAAACACACACGCACACACAAAATACTAACTGCTGCAGAGATTGTGGATTAGATGACCTCTAGAGGGTTTTAAATAGAGGATGCAAAGAACAACTACATGTAGTCCATGTCTTGTGTTACATAACTAAATGTTTCAGACACTAAACTCTTCCTTGGTTTGCCAAGGAGATGTAATTACTGCTTGGATTAAATTCGCTGGCAATTTCTTGCTTTTTCCATCCAGGAAGTGTGACATCCTTATTCTGCACAGAAATCACATGGACTTTGATATTGAAGACAGGGGTTCATATCCTGCGTCCCACATGTTGTAAGGTTCAGGTCAAACTTTTTTTCGCTGCAGATGAGGCCTTCCAGTTTGCTTCTTGTATCCTGAAAAGGCTGTATGCTAAGTAGCTTTCATGTTATAGTCTGATTTCAGTTCCAGCAAAGCTTCTGTGATCTCAGACTGAGTTGAAGGCTTAGAAGTAGCAGCATTTGATTGAGCTCCATTTACAGTGACACATCTTTCCATTGATTGCTCTGACAGACACTATTTTTAACGGCTGTGAACCTGGGAAACTTGTGAAGAAGTTGCAGAGAAGCGCGTGGGGCTACTATGACAACCAGCAATTGTGATATCTCATTGTCATATCTCCAATTTTATCTGCATATTGAACAGGGTTTGTAATAGGTACTTGTTTATTGCGCATTTCTTCTGGTTTGATATGTTTGAAAATGTAATATACAATAAAAATGTAGTCAATGTAATGTGGTGACACATTACTATTAGAAATGAGCAAATCTTGTGGTACCCTTGGCCCGTCATTTACACTTAGTCAGGTGGTGGTTTGAGATGCATTCTAGCCAGATGTTGAAAAGGTGTAAATGCATCCGTCTCTTCAAGACTCATTATGTAATCTTTACTCCTCCTATAGTTTAACTATGTCAGTAAGCAGTCTGTGGAAATAGCCACTTACTGTCTGGTTTTCTTAATACATCAATAATTGGTCTCTGTCCTTGTGATAATGGCAGTTAAAGTTACACTACAATTACACTGAAATTAGACATCGCTCTCTGCTTCATTAAAGCAACAATGAAAAAACAGCTTCAGCTATTTCTAGACATACGATCAAATACAAGGCGCACTGAGCTGCTGTAGCGTCTATCTGATCCCTGATCAGTTCATCCACTGAATGATCTGTATGGGTGAGGGAGCGGTGTGAGTTACATAAATACAATGAATTCATGTGTTTGTATTAGGTTATGGATAGTTGGTAGCTAATGCTGGCTAAACTATACTATTATTGTAACTAAACAGCTGAAGTGCAGAACACATTCTTCTACTGCCAGTTTTATCAGTTACCAAACAGCTTCAGGTGCATTACCACCTCCTTCTGGACTGGAGAGGAGCCGACCCTGATTTACATGTAGCCTGGGAAAACAAAGACGGATTGTAATGAGATTTGTGATGTGGCTGACAGAGACGCATACAGTATATATGTCATTAAGTGTGAATGAAAGTGTCTTACATCTCATGAAATACCTACGACATGAGAAAAGGAAGCTAAAATAAAGGGAGGGAAAGGTAAGAGAGATACAACTGCAAAGAGCCAGAGAAATTAAGAAAACTGTACTGCTGCGTGGCCATGTAGCCCGGTGGGCAGAAACAGAACAAAACAGAAGAGTTTAATCTCCACACCTTTATTCTCGTCTCCTTTCCCCATCCTTCCCCTCTGGCTCTTTCCATTTTTCTTCCCCTCATCTCACTCCTGCAGGGTCAGAGTTCAGCTTGGAGATAAGGGAATTGAAACAGGATCCTCTCTGCCTCTCTGTCAGACTATCTGACTATACACTGCAGTGATCAGTCCCCTCTATCTGTCCCCCAGCACAGGTCTCTGTGATGAGCTCGAGCAGGAGTCATCTCTCTGGGCGCCTGTGTGTGTGTGTGTGTGTGTGTAAAGATGTTCTGCACCTGAGTTGCTAGAACCTCTGTTGCTCAGCTGTAATACTATACTATAAGACACACATGCACACACACCGTCCTTCTTTCCTCTCTCGCTGTATTCTCCAACCTCCAGCTCCAGGGTAACACCGCTCGCTGTTACGTCTGTTCTGACTACGCAAACATGCTGAAGTCCAAATTAATGGACATGTACACGGGCACAGAACCAGGCAGCCTAAAAATCTGAAGCAGCTATTTGGTTAATGAATGCCACTGTCTATCACTGCACTATTTACAGTATAGTAATGAATGCTACTGTTGTGAAAGGACATCTGCGGAGAAGACTCTCCTAATGTCATCTTGGCATGTCAACCAATTATCAGGTTTTCTACTTCAGACACTGCGGCTGCTGCCATGGCAACCGCAAATAACAAAAGTATTTCTAAAAAGGAGAGCGTGAAAAGCTAACTGACTGTTCCAGCTGGGATGCTTTCAGGATCGCTGCCATGAAACTTTGCGAGAGGTGGCTGCGCGCCCGAGAACGCTGACACAGCATCAGCTTACACTCATGATTAGTGTGCTACAGTGAAACCCGCGACTAATGGTCTATCAATGCTGGAGTGGGGTGTGCTTATGCTGTTGCTTGCTACACGTTGTCGGTTTAATTTAATACTTTGTGTCCTGTGAATCATGAGTTTTTAACAGAAGTTGCAGGTAACTAAGTGCTCAAAACTACATCATGAACCTCGATGAGTTCTTCGAGGCGAAGCTTCAAACAAAGCCTTCCTGTACACAGCACAGTCATCTGCTATGAATGAGTGCTTGGAGAAAAGATAGGCATCAATAGACAGATTGATCCATACCCAGAGGAAGATTGATGGGTCATGCTAGATGCTGTGATTCACAGATACCCAGAGAATATGAGAAGATGAGACGCAGAGATCGGGCCTGTAAGCAAAGGATTATGGGGAGAGTGCGGATGTTTGCTAAATAGAGAGAAAGCAAAGGGAGCAGGAGAGGTGGTACACGGGAGGGAAAACAGTGGCAGAGAGGGCCGAGGGATGAGAGACAAAATATGCAAGCGGGAGTGAAGATCAATAGAACAAAACAAAGTCAAGAGAGGAAAGAGAGTTGGAAAGAGGAAAGGAGACATGGCTGTGATTTTTCTGATCATCTTCAGTGAAACATTTCACAGTCAAACACAAATCAGCAGAAAAAAAGATGATATAATTATCACTACACCATTTTTTTCCCAGCCTAAAATCGCAACCTCCTTTTTTCTTTTTTTGCTTTCTCATTTCCGTATTCCCCATCATTTCTTATTTTCTTTTCCCCTTATTCCTAGTGCTCTTCTTGTTCTTCTCCTCTCTCACCACCCCTCCTGCTGTACCCCGCCTCCGGCATACAGCGAGCCCGACTATAAACTACAGAGAACAAGCCCAGACGGGAGAACAGGATCTGGGGGCCTTAAAGTTGCAAATGATTTTTCTTCTCACCAAACTAGCTGTTGGATGTCCTCCATTATGTTTGTGTTGTGAAGGGAGGGGGCTGAATTATTCATGCTATCGCTAATGGCTTAAATGAGATATTCAGAGTAAATTCAAGTTTGACTTCCTGGGGAGTGCCCTAGGCATGGCGGCAAAAAATATAGAAACGTGAAATGCACAAGACATATTTTTGAAAAAATGAATGCAAAAAAAGCACACTTGCCAAGTGCATGAATGCAAGGGATGCACTTGTACACCCATAGGGCTTTTTATTATTCACTGAGAACAATGAATTGCATCCGTTTTAAATAAAATTATCCTGAAAGTCTCAACAAATGATAAATTGGAAGCAAACATACCATATCACGTCAGTATTAATCCACCTTTAAACAAGGCTACCAGCAAATAAAACATCACCTCAAGTTCTCATTTTTTCTGTGTTGTGGTTTTGATGGTACTTACAGAGTAGGGCGAGCAGGAGTGTCGCGAGCAGCACAAGAAGGCTGGCGTGGTGGGAGTGGGCAGAGCTGCAGTGCATCCTGTTCTTCTTACAGACGCACACCTGAACTTTGACCTCTGTGTTGTTGGACAAAGGTGGCACCCCCGAGTCAGTGATGAGCAACGGGAGCTGGTAGTTGGCTTTCTTCAGATTTTGCAAAAGCATGATTTGGGAGTGTGTGGCTGTGGGGTGGGGTGGGGGTGGGGGTGGGGTGGGGTGGGGGGAGGGAGAGAAGGAGGTTTAATAAAGTGGATGTACAATAAATCCCCCATCCTGCATGTATTGCCCCATCTGTTCTGCATTAACAGCTGCCCATTTTGCAAAGCAGAACTAAGTAGTATGTGTATTATAACACAAAACTTATATGCCTCAAGTAACTGTTTGCTAAGCCATTCCTGACAACGGAAGCAACAGAAATTGGCACCACTTAAGTTGCATAAGATTGTTACACTTTGTTGCATCACACTTTAAAATTCCTTAAGAGACACAAGGGAAAATACTGGAGCCAGTTCACTTCATGCTGAAATGTGCCACAATATGCAAATTTTATACATTTTACTTGTCTGCCACGGCCAGGTAAGGTGACTTTTAGTTTTGTATCTAATTAGAAATTTTACATTGTCAAACTGTGTGCTCAAAACAATGTCACAAGGTAACTGTAAACACTCTTTGTACAAATCACCCCCACCTCTCTGGCTCATCAGTGTATTCTGATATGGCAGAGTGCAGAGTGAGATGCACAATTTCCCGAAGTTTCTACAAACCCCGATCAGTGTGTGCACCATCAGATCTCCCTCAGTACAATCAGAAAGATGCCTCTATGGGTAGTTCATTTTAAACATACTGTACTTCTTGATCATGTAATTGTGTTGATCTGTTGAAGCAATTCTCATGTTACACTTCAGGCACTTTCAAATTCAAGTGATAACACATAGAGATGGGTGAGAAATTAACAGAGAAACCACCATAAAGTCTCTTAGTAAGCCTCCAGAACAGCTTCAGTGCTCCTTGGCACAGTTTTCTTTATTTCATAATCATTTGGTCCCATAGGTGTTCAATTGAGATGAGATCTGATGAATCACATGAATGATTCACATCGTTTTCATTATTCATTATATTTCTTCACTCATTTATTCAGGTTTATCCTTTAAAGGAAAAGTTTGTCATTTTGCAAATTACTCTTATTCACTTTCTTGCCTAGAATTCAATGAGAAGACTGACACCACTCTCATATCTGTCTCTTAAATATAAGGCTACAGCCAGCAGACAGTTAGCTTAGCTTAGCATAAAGACTGGAAACAGGGGGAAACAGCTAGCCTGGCCCTTGTTGTTTTTACACTTCCGTTTTTGAATGTTATATCTTGTTTGTATTAAACAATATAATAGAGATTTTGTTAGGCTATCTGTTTCCCCCTGTTTCCAGTCTTCATGCTCAGCTAAGCTAACCGCTGCTGGTGATGCCTTTATATCTATCCTACAGACATAGTGTGGTATCGATCTTCTCATCTTACTCTTGGCAAAAAAAGAGTGAATAAGTGCATTTCTCTAATATTTCACCCATCTGTATGTTAAAACTGACTAACTTTAACATTTGTTAGGGGGTTAAGGTTTTGTCTGAAAATAAAAATGAATAGTGTGCGTTTAAATGTATCTGTTAGTGTTCACAAACCAATTCATGAACTGTAGTAAGGATTAAAACTAGCTGTTGCATTTCAAGACAAAAAAAAAAAAAAAATTGAAGTTATTTTCAAAGAGAGATACACTGTCGAGGTATTACCACCAGCTCTCCTACCTCTGGTTCCACACACACACCCACAGACACACATGCACACACAGCCGAGACGAGCACAGTGCCAGTCCATTTCACTGGGAGCGGGCTCTTTCTCTGCTGGCCCTATCTGTCTCTTCCAGCGGTGGTGATTGAGGAGTGTCTGTACCTCCCTCTCCCGCTGTCAGTCACGGCTAATACCTCTGGGCAGGTTTTAGCTCTGCCCTGTCACTCAAACACACACAGACAGTGCTGCCGGTCATGCAACCCTGAATCAATGTCTTGGTTGTCTGTCTGTCCTCCTCCCCTCTTCCCACCTTGTATCATTTTACTCTTCTTACTTATCGTGTGATCCGTACTAGCATCTGCAGCTAAGACTTCTCTGATCTGTATTCAGCACGGACTCGTATTAACACTGTGTGACAGGATGTGAAATTGTACTCAGGTTAATTGACCCTTAAATATTCTTGCAATGAAATTTACTGTTATTTACCACAGCTTCTTTTATTTTATTTCTGAGAATGTGCTCAAAGGTCTTGGTGAAAAGAAAAATACTGAGGGCATAATAACAGGAAAGAAAAAGTGAGTCACATACACTAAAACTAATTTTGTGGTGTGGTCTATTAAGGTTATTGTTGGTGAACTCTTGTATCAAATATTTACTGATTGTTTAAAGCCTTGACGTGAAACATTTAATTTCTTAAACTCCATTATTATGTCTAAAACTGTTCAGTTCAGTTCAAGAGCACACAAATCTCATTTCAAAATAAAATACTCACAGTTGACTCTGGTAACCTTCCATGTTTTATCTAGGCCAGGCTGTTTTCCCAGTTCTATCTTAAAGGGTGCAGCATTGGGTGGGAGGTCCTTGTCCCGCCCCCCAACTATGGCCACATTCATATCATGGGCGTCTTCACACACTCGCGCTACCGATGGTACCACATAGGGGGCATTGTCATTGTAGTCCTCCAGGTGAATGACCAACGTGCCGGTACCTGTGGCTGGTGGGCTGCCTGGAAACACACAAAATATACACACATTAGAATATGGAAAACACAAAAGTGTTCATTGATTCACTCTGCCAAATGTAGCGCTCTACTGTAGGCCTGCATGCTCATCATTGTGTGGAGAATGGGAACAGTAATGATCTGGGCAGATGTGAAAAGAGCAATAACGCAATGTGGCTGCAGTAAAACATGGTGTAGTCATGATTATTCTAAAGTTAATTCTCCTTTAAATGCTTTTCATTCTGCAATGTCAAAATGCTTTTAGCAGAAATCAAAGAGCAAAGCAAGACCTGATGCTTTTCAAAAACCAAAATGCCAGTAAACTTAACAAGATCCACCCTGCTCTTTTCTACTCAGCTGACCTACTTTAACCGAAACAAAACAAAAACGTGTGTCATTTTAATGTCGGAGGAGCATGAATCACAGAGGCTCATGTTTTGCAAAAGAGCATTTTGACTTGGCACACGGCCGGCTTCTGTGTTTTGTATGAGATTACCCCTTATTGAAGGATGCTGGGTTAAAAAGCAGCTTGGCTCTTCTCTATTACTGCTCTCTGTTTCACTGCGATTACAGGTTATTAAAAAATCCACACGGCATTCACAACAGCTCCAGAGGTCAGTCTGCAATTAACACCTAAAGACAAGATCTGTAATTGGAAAATGGGTCTCCTCCACCTCTTCAAGGTAAAAAAAAATATTTGCAGACAATTTAGGGCAGAGAGGGGGGGGGGACAAGTTCAGATATATGTGCAATAAATGTCAAGTGATGCTGGAATGAAACTCAGTCTGGGATTTTACGGTGCTGTTAGAGAAAGCTGCACACGCTGAGCAGGAAATGTTCCCGCCATGAAATGCTGATTAGGTAAAAGTTAACTTTTTAGGACAAACATTAAAAAAGAAAACTGGGCAAAATGACTAGGATGTTTTAAAGCTTTTCCGATCCATCACTGAATGTATGCAGTTTACAGTGATAACTGTGGCAGATTCAAAATTCTTAGTAATTTTTGAAACAATGGGTCCTTGATTTCAGCCGGCCGCCTTTGTTTTTGCCGGCTGAAATTACAACCGTCTATTTACTGTTGCAAAGCTATGATTAGCCAATCGCTATTCAGGGGAGGGGTTTAGGGAATGGTCAACTGGCTGCCAGAATGAATGCTGTTGTATTACACCTGACACTACATACAAAATACTATGTATTACACTCCACTTACAAACGGACTATATATTAGAGAATTGGTACTTTCAAACCGAAAAACTTTTGACAGCTTGCTTTACACTGACTTAAAATGGAGAGCCAAGCGCAGAATGGTTTTCATTTAGATGTCATATACACATATTATGGATGTAAACATGCACTGCAATAGACTTATCCCACATACTGCAAGTCCTCTCTCTGTATATGTACAGAAACTACTTACCTTGAAAAAATACCCCAGGCTACATAAGAGAAATGTCAAATACGCTTGAAAATAATTCAGATGGAAAATTTCTCATCTCCATGCTTGGGCTTTTTATTCACACACAACCTTATAAACAGAAGCAACATAAAGTGTTGCCCAGGCTGCTAAATCCCTCTGGCAGGGTGATGGAGGCAAGTATCCAAGTGCTAAATATTTACTATTTGTGTAAATGCATGAGCATACTGTATGTCAAGTGTAGTGGAAACCTTAAAGGCATGTGTAGGGGCCCATTCTCTAGGATAATGGCAGTAATCCAACTTCATATACACCCATACAGACACCTGCCCACACACACAAGTGGCTACTCTTCCTCCCTGCATTCCCACCAACCCACATGCACTGGGTCAATTACAAAGCTGAAATACTCTCACTGTACCAGAACAAAAGTAGTAGCGATAACAGTAAGTAAATATACTTCCATCAGATTTTTTTTAACTCCCTCTAAAAACACCAGTTGGGTGCAGCAACACAAGATTTTCAGACCAAACAGAAGACACAAGAGAAATGAATGAAGCAGACTGTCCTATATTCACCTGCAACAAAAAACATTTTCAGCTTTATAACAGCAGTCTGCAGAGAAATCATTTCTACAACTGGTGAGTGTTTATCAGATAATCATCATGATCTGTTTGTTTGCTAAGCTCCAAACTTTAATTTCATTCTCAGCTGTGAAGCCATCAGGGGATTGTGATTGTGAGAGAAAGGGAGAAATCAAATGTAATGGTAACGAGGTTGGCATTTCTACTGTATCATAATCGTGAAATGACTGCTATCTCCGCACACGGTTGCTTTTCTGTATGCAGTTAAGGAATGAAACAAAACAGCAAACAGCCCTCATATACTGTAGATAAGTGCAGCTGTGACAATATCAGCAGCAGATCAAGAGCAGAGAGGAATTACTTCAGCAAAAGCAAACAGAAAATGTGTTCAAAAGCAAATCAAAGACAGTAGCTCTTCAGGCGAGACTCTAGATAATCTATTATCACTCGAGAGGTGAAACCAAGAGAGTGAGGATGGGGCTTGGATCCCCTGTCAGCGAAAAGATGCAAATTTCAGCCCATTTGCAGTGGGAGAGGCCGTCTCTGTGCTTGGCTAGCTTTAAATGAAGCTGTTTGTCTTCCTAAATGAACACTCCCCACGCTTAATCACTCTATTTCTCTGCTCCTCTCTTCTCCTACTCCTCCTTATCTCCATTGCATCATGCCTGTGTCATCATCAGCCTGCCTCGGCATCAATGGAGCTTGTCTGCCGGCCTCTACTTCACACCGCTTTGTCAAAAAAGTTCTGATTCAACACACGGCAAGTTTCTAAAGGAGACGGGCAATTTATGGATCTTTGCCGCTACAACGTGTCTACCCATCTCTGAGTGTTAGGCACTAAAAAGAACATAAAAAGTAAAGTAGGCGACATTTAAGAAAGAAAAAACATGCTGTTATGCCAAAAGAAGATGATCATTTTCAGGATGATGGAAACTCTTAAGTGTAAAAGACTGCCCTCTCATTGTCTTGTTGCAGTTGTTCAGTGTCAAAAATGTATTCATCGCCACATCAAGCTGTCCAGCAGTTATGGCTGGCAGCAAAGAGTTCCTGTCTAATTAACAGAGGTTTCAATCTCCATGTACATTTCTTGCAAAAAAATAATATCTGAGCCCAGAGTACACAGGGCCCAGGCTGGCCAAATCAATGTAAAACAAGATTAAAATGAGGACAAAGGTCTTTGTTCACTGCCTCTCAGGAAGTGTGTGTGTAATCCTGTAGTGCTGTGTTTTTGTGTCATACAAGGATTGACTCTCTTCCTTTAATAAGTCAGATGAGAATTGTGCTCCGAGTGACTTACTCAATTATTTAGTTGTTTTGGAAATTGCTACGTACACAAATTGTCAGTCTTAGTGGCCATGTTGGTGGACTCTGTATATAGTAATGAAGCAACAGCCACAGCAAATAACTAGTGTTTATAGCAGTTTAGTACACTGTAGACTTCCAGGTCTGTGCCCATATTTCCTGTCACCATGCACAGTTCCAGTAAAACTCAGAGCTGAATGTCTATGAACCTGTTATTATTAAGCTCTCTAATGGTTCTGTGTTATTCTATGTTAAGCCTGTTTATCTACTAATGGCAACAATTTCATTAACAAGACTAATGCCGTATCTCAACTCGGATACTTCTGTTAGCACACTTCCATGTAATACATTGTGTATACTACCTGCGTAGTGTGCGAATTTTGAAAGGGTAGTGTTGTCTCAAAGTGAACATGGCCGTTGTGCATTTACCAGAAATGATGATCACAACATTTGAATTCTTCTTCTTTTTAATGGCAAATTGCAACCAGGCGGAGCATTATCGCCAACATTTGACTGCGATTGTCGCCTGCCAAAATATCTGCCTGCTTGTTTGCTCACTTGACTTCAATTCAATTTTATTAAAAATGAATAAAAATGAACGTGCTTTTACTTTTAGTGCCGTGTTCATTGTAACAATCGCAACCACGGCCGCCATTTTCATAGGTTAGTGGTCCCTCCCCTTCCGCTACGTAGCCAAGATGGCAACCATTGAGGGTGAGAAGTGTGCAGCGTTCCACACTCAACTTTCTGACCGTTATGCTATGTACACCATCCGGGTACTCATAGTACACTGCTTTTTACCATAATTGTCTGTGTGAACGCACTTATGCACTTAAAATAGCAAGTGTAAGTATAGAAGAACGCACATTGAGACACAGCTTAAGAATCTACGTGCACGCTAGCAAACTGAAACTGTGCTAAATGCTAACGTCAGCATCCAACATACTCACAATGACAATGCTAACAGATGTTTAGCAGCTTGGTATTTACCGTTATTTATCACCATTAGTTTCCCCCGTATTTGGCCATAAACCAAATATTTGAATGAATTAAAATTTTGACTTGATGATGGTGCTATATGGGGATCTAACATTGTTACAATCCATCCTAAGGGGGACATGAATGGCTGTACAAAAAGTTGTGGCAATCCACCCAAAGGTTGTAGAGACATTGGTGGTGCTAGAGGAAAAGTCAGGGGTTCACCAAAGTCAGTAGGATTCATCACCTGGGGACCATGAATCTTATCTTATAGTACAGTGTTTGTTCATGTTAGGAGAGACATCTTTTTCTGCACAATCCTTCCCTGCTTGTCTTTATTACAGCCCATCTCCCACCAGCAGTGGTCGACCCTGGGCATTGCGATCTAGTGTAAAACTTAATCCCAGTGAGCCTGCAGGTGAATTAGGTTTTGTCAAATCTAAAGTAATCCAATCACCTTTGAGGCTCTGACATTTTGCATCTTTCTAACAGGTTAACATAATATAAATGGAGATGGAAATCCCTGCACTGTTTTGCTCTGCAGCCCTCCTATTTTTCACAGACTGCTCTCTTTTATTTAGGGTTTAATTAGGTTGGAGGGATAATGTCAGAAAGTTTTGAAACTTGCATAAGCTAAGTAACTTCTTTATTCAAGTGAAGAGTGTTTTTTTTGGACAAATGAGATAATTAATGATGTATTATTTTCACTGAAAAATTGAACAGTCCAAAGCCAAAATTAACTTTATACAAGTGGGGATTGATTCTGATAAATTGGTTTCAGAGCAGGAATTACATTAATTAACGAGTGAGATTAGGTTTAATTGTCTCTATAAAAGTCTCTCTTCAATATTAAAAGAACCAAAGCTTGCAAGCCAGTTCAGGCAGACAACCCCAGTAGCTGTGCTACACTCGTACATGACAAAGTCTACTAAATGCATCATATATATCCAATGCACCCTTTGCAATACGCGGCCTGATTTTGGTCTGGCATGCTGCTGCTGCTGCACTACTCATTTGCAAACAATTTCTTTAAAACCCTGCTTTTTTTTTTCAAGGAGTATATTCAAATTCAAGCATATTCCTAACCTTGAAAACAAAATGGTTAAAATTAAGCATTTTCCAAACTTTCAAGACTTTGTACGAACCCTGAGCAAAGTGCCACCGCCGCCCCGCAACCAACTGTAGGCTTTAATTGTAAGTTTCTCTGATCTGAGATTAGCTTGTACTTGTGGAGATGGTCAAAGCCTAGAAACAAACAATAACCCCGTACATACAGTACTACGTAAATACTCACACAGACTGAGTCTCCATTCAACATAAGTTGGCTGACTGAACTATGCTTAAGTAGATTCCTTAACACTGCAATAACAGATTTTTTGGCCACTTGGAGGTAAGCAGAAACAACTGCAAACACAACACTGACATATCCATCACCTTTTAATATGATATATGTTACAAGCAACAAACAGTTGCTTATTTATACATCCATCAGATTTGGATTTAAGTTTCTGGCCCCTTGATGAATGTAAGTCCAATATCACCAATTCCTGATGGAAATGTCTGGCTATTTAGCTGCTAAATGCTTAACTATGTTCACCAGCTAGTTGCTAAGTTTGTCTGTTTGCTGTTTGGCGCTGGGCAGGTAGCGTACAGTCGGCCTATCAGAGCCTTTTTGCTGAAAACGATGCTGATGAGAGCAGTGAGAATGAATCAAAACAGTAAAGTTGTGGGCCGTAAAACCACATTGTCATGTGATCCATTTTTTAATATCAATTATAGCAGCTTTAAAGTAATAATGTAATGCTAATTTAACCAATGAACATTTGATGGTGATGAAGAAGCATGACAAGAAATGTTTTGGGTCTGCTGGAAACGTATTTACTTTACATCAGCTCACTTATAATATTGAAAAGTCAAGCACATCTCACTCATAAAGTGTTGTGCTTCCAGACTACTGAAAAATATTGAAACATTTAAAACACCAGGCAATCACTTAAATTTGATCTCATTTTGAAGAACACACACACACACACACACACACACACACACACACACACACACAAAAGAGCTGGTACTGCATCACAGGAAACACATTCATGACTTGAATATTAAGTTTTGAATCCTAATTGACATAATGTCCATTGGCTAACAGAAAAACACACACAAAAAATGTTTGGATAAAATAAAAACATTATGGATATGAAATAATTTCATGTAGTGTTAGTTAATCCACTCAGCATAATCATGGGAGAAAAGGGGATATAATTTCCAATCAATTTGTGAGCACATGATGTGTTGCACAGGCAGATATTTTGTATTTGTACTATTGTAATATTTAGACCAGTATCACAGTATTTTCAAAATTTTAGCTTGCAGCATCCAAGTATTGCAGAACCCTGTCTTGGCGGGATGGGTGCAGGATAGATGTAAGTCGAAGAAATTCTGCAAAGGCCAAATTCATCACCTTCAACCTCCTCCTTTAGGCTTTGCCCTCCTGCTCCATCTCCATCGTCCACCACTACTCCTGACACCTCCACCTGCCCCTGGCTGGCAGTTAGACAGCCCTGTTTCTCCCATCTGCCCAGAGATGAGGGGAGCAAGCAGACTGATTGACTCCTGGGGCCGTCAGGTGTAATCCACAGCTACAGGCTACAAACAGAGCGTTCTTTCTCTCTCCTCCCTGTTTTCTCTTTATATCTCTGTATCTACCCCCAAAACAATCTTTTGCTCCCAACACTTTGGCTTTAGGCTAATGCTTTCTTTCTGTCTGACTGTCACTTTCTGTTGTTATCGCTTTATGTTTTCCTTCTGTTGTCTGACTTTTTCTCCTCACTGTTGTAGAAGAGGAAGGAAAGACAGGGTTGTGACCAGAAGCGGTTTGAAATGTATCAATTTCTGCCCCTGCATGGTGTGGTGAGAATAAAATCCATGATCTGTTTGCACTTGGACTTTCCTCTTGGGGAAAATGTGTTGTAGCAGTGAAGTTTTATGAGAGGAGGTGAGGGCAGGGAGCACAACAAATTTGAAGGGGGGAAAAAGTACAGCTAGTTCCATTTTCATTTTTGGCAAAGTCATACATTTGATCAGTTTTTCTTACTGTGAAATAAGTCTGGCAAGTGCATGGCCACCAGTGAATTCATAGGATTAAAAAAGGTCTACTTGTAGAGTTTATCACCAAGGACAGAGCAGAAACAAGACTATTCTTATCTGGCTACATTTCTTTCTCTCATTAGAATAAACAATAAATACCAGGACAGCTTAGGTACAAACAACCAGGGGATGATGCCCTTGGCCAAAAATATTCAGCATTGTTATTACTATGATTATTTTCCCCAGCCACATAAAAGTAGACGATGAAGGAAATGAAATAACAACAAGCAGGGACTAGAGGAAGCCAGGAGCAGGGCTCGCGTATGAGGAATGGCTCATTGGAAAATGTCACAATACATCATGCTGCAGCTAAACAGTCAGGAAGACTAATTCACAGGTGGACTACAGCAAGGTAATAGAGGAGAATGAGAAAAGATAAATGAAGGCAAAATCTAAAATGAGAAAGGGAGGAGATGAGAGCAGGACAAAGGAGCTTTGAAGGGGAGTGATTTTGGAAATTATATGATTATATGAAGTGTCTGCCATGTGGAAATTTTTACTGAAATCTAGCTTAATCTCTTCCCCATCACTTTACAGTGTCTGCCAGCAAATAGAGTGGACATACAGTCACAGCACAAAACTGAGCCATAATACACAATGTAGCACATGCTCTGCTGAATTCCTCCATTCTTGTTAAAACTGTTACATTTAAACACATCCAGCCGCAGTGTGGGCCAAAATTAGTACACATTATGTTGAGGTCTGTATACTATCACACTGGGATACTTCTATTTCCTTTGCTATGTGTTGAACAGCATTGTATTGTATTGTCCTCAGTTATGAAATGTCCACAGCCAGTGCAGACCATTACACCATTACACAGCCAGAAGAGGGATCACAGCACAGAAAATAAAACTACACACAGTAAGACACCAAACAACCCAGAAAACACAATAAAACGTACAGCACATGTAGAGATGTATGTGTTTTATATCAGGCATAAGGTAAACTAAGACATGGTGCAAGTAAAACTATTAACACTTTGATCTAGGTTGAAAAATATTGTCTTTACATTTTAATTTCAAGGCTCAGCTTGTACTGCAACAATTTAAGACATGAAATCCTACGGAAGCATTCTTAAAGTTGAGAAACCTTAATGAGACAGATTTGCTTTTATGAATTTGGTTTCTTTCTAATTTTTTTCTTTGGAAGCAAAATAAGAAAGATAGGAAATTCATTCATTTGAAAAATTGTATTCAATGAATTTCAGCACAACTTTAATCTTAAAACAAAAGAAATAAAAACAACTTGTCCTAAGAGAAACACTGCAAAGACCTTGTGGATCTGCCTAGATTTCTGACATGACATATACTGGATACTTGCTCCAATATTGATTAAACTTTATAAGTGTTTATATTCGATTTCTTGGGTTTTCTTCCCTCTTTCACTCTAAACAAAGTTAAGTCCTTATGAGCTTATAGTCCAGTCAAAAAAACCCAAAATACTAAAGGATAACAGAGTCTAGATTACAGTACATAAAAACACAACGTTACTCTGCCTCAAGATAAAAATTCTGGATACGAAATGGATTGTGAATGGATTTAAATGGTGAAGTCAGTATTCAAAATTGAAAAGGAGTCATATATGCCACTTCACTTTCCTCTTTCCTCTCATTGCATTTCCTGGAAAAACAGCTATGTGCACTTCACTGTAATGCTGAAGGATACGGTTTCCTATCTGGTTTTGTATTTTCCTGTTCCTCTATATCCGTCTCGCCACTGTATAAGTCCCAGACCTTGTTAAAACTCCCTTCAGATAACCCACTTCATTCTGTCCCATCACTCATCAGTCTCCTCAGGGCTTCGGCAAACACTATCACATGACACCCTGCTAATCTGATTGGCTGATCAGAACTGTAAATGAAACCAGCCAGAGCCAATTACAATAGGCACAAGTCATTAAGAGAGATGACTTCGGGGAGAGAAGCGGTGCTGGGGACAGGTGCATCGCTGCTAGTCTGGCAAATTACTTTCAGAATAGAGTTTGGGTTATCAGTTGCTGGCTATTATACCAAGTGATTGGAGAAGGAGGGCATTGATATGGCTTAAAGCAGGCTTACACTGCAAGCTCTTTTGTACTAATTAAACACCAAAATTTGCTTCCTTGGGAGATTTCTTGTTTTGGTCTGCTCCCAGAAAAACTCAGCTACAGGATATTTACTATGATAAGGTGTAAAAAAGTGTCTACACATCCAAGTGAAACAACTTTAATTAGTAAGTTTGTTAAACTTACACTATTCACAGCACTTAAGCAAGATCCAATGGCTTTCTAAGCAAATCTGAAATTATAAAAAGCTCCTTTTAAACAGTTTACCTGTTTTTATATTTTATTGTAACCTGCTTTCTAGCTACTGTGCAAACAGCAAAAAAAGAAAATTAGTTACACATTTAAAAATGATTAAGGGCCCTAAACAGGCACCTGTCCTCCCCCTGTCTACACACCCACTCCTCATTCCAAGATTCTCTATAGGCCTTTTTCACAGAAGACATTTTGACATGTCACAGGAAAAGCACAGGTGTAAATAATAAAAATGAATGATGACTGAATTCCATTTAGCTGCTTTGGCATTGCATTGTCATGGCTTACTGGGACAAGTGACACTGGGTATATCCCAGTTCCCTTAATTGCATTCATGTTGCCCTCACTTGCGTCTTGTCCTTGCATCTTTGTCCCTTCCACTGAAGATGTGAGGAGAGATGCAAGAAGAAAATATGAGAGAGGAATCGAGGAAACACGTTTTTAGATAAATGAGACGTCCTTTCCTCTGAACCACCGTCTCAAGAAAGATGGTTTGGAGTTTGCATTTGAACTGTCCAAATAATAACATTTGCCAAAAACCTGCATTTTGTATTGATGCTAAAATCAGACAAAGCACTGTGTGAATGGACTTCAAAGCTCAGACACTGAATGCACATGAACCATTTCTACTGGCAGCAACAGATGCTTTTAATTTATAATTATTTAATAATTATTGCCTTCTGCATTTAATTATATTCTGTTTGTAAACTCATTATTTAACTGTCCAGGTCTATGAGGCTGCACTTAGGCACAGCGGTGCTTTGAGTTAAATGCTAACACCAGCTTGCTAACATGCTCACAATGACAACGCTAAAATGTTGATTGTTGATCTTGATTTAGTGTGTTAGCATGTTTACATTTCCTAATTAGCACTAAACACAAAGTACAGTTGAGGCAGATGGGAATGGCATTCATTTTGCAGGTATTTGGTCATAAACCAAATTATTGGACAAATAAAAATTTTGATGTGATGATGGCGCTAGAGGAAAAGTCAAGGGATCACAAAATGTGTTACAATTCATCTGGAGGGAACATGAATGTGTGTACCAAATTACAAAGCAATCCATCCAATAGTCGTTGGGATACTTCACTTAAAACCACACATGCGAACCTCATACCGGCACTAGAGGAGAAGTCACGGATCATCAAATTCACTATGATTCATGAATGTGACAAAATTTCATACCAATCCATTCAATAGTTGTTGAGATATTTCAGTCTGGATCAAAGTAATGAACCAGTCGACCGACATAGAGCCATGCCACTAGCATAGGTCCAGCAGTCCTGCCAAACTAGTTTGCATATTGAGATCTGATCACAATGCGGGCAGAATCAAAATAACGAGAAACTTTATTAATACCAGGTGTAAATGCCAAGGCCCATGGGTTGACTGTCATTATCCAGGTAATATATCCAGATACAGATCACAAGTTAATACCAGGTGTAAATGGGGCCTTTGGATCTTGTTACCTGCCTGCCTAGCCCTCTTGATTTGTTTGCCTGTTTGGGCAGATCTCCTGAACTTTGTATTGATTCTTAGACACAGTAAACATGGTTTTAACTTAACCTGGATGCCTCTGAGTCGGGCACTTGAGTCTAATGGCTGTTTTGGCCAATGAGCCTGAGCCTTTACGGTTATTGGTACACTGACTTTGGTGACATCATTCCAGCAGAGCTCTGCCCAGCTTCAACCTGAACAGAGGTCTAATCCACCAGAGTAACTGAAAACACCTGTGCTTGACCTTTAATATTTCATATAAAATTCTTGAATTATCTGTCTACAAAATAAAATGTTGGATACAATTTTGGACAATGTTTATACAATACAGGCAAACCAGATCTCAAAGTATCTTACAACTTCCAAATCAAAGATTATCAACGATACTCAAGTTACTATGATACTGTTAATGTAATGTGTAATGTACTATTTATGTGCATGTATATCTAACACGAAAGGTGTTAATTGAGGTGGCCTTTGCAGCAACTTAGAAACTGTGAGGCTGTGTAATTAAAACACCCCCAAGCCCTGCACACTACACTCCCACCACTGCCACCATACAGCCCAGATAGATAAACACACATCCTAACGTGCACAGAGGGTGCCTCAAACTCTTCACTGGGAACTAAGCCTCTGACAGATTTCCCATGTTGGTCTAATGGCATACTTTCTAGATAAACTGAAAGACATCCTCCATCAGCCATGTTTGCCTGATTCCGTCATCTGACTTCATCTTTCATTATGTATCCCTCTCCATCTCCACTACCCACTCATCTCATTTCATTTGGATCCCTGTCATTAAAACTACACCCAAAGCTGTTCATATCTACACAGAGGAAGCTATCGTAGAAAATCCTGATAGAGATGTGCTGGGTGAGGTGGTGGGGGGCACTTTTAAAATTTTAATCATATTGAATATACTCACTTTCCACATAACCAGTAGTTTCAGTATTTTACAAAATAAATATCCTGGTGTCACTGCACTCAGACAGAGGCTCTCTTGCTGAGTGGGCAGAGGCGTGTTTGTTTCAGCGTGCCAGGCACAGCGATAACTTCTGATCTGTGGATGAATCAGTATTCCAAGGACACAAGAGAGGCAGGGCCTGATAACAGCCAACAACAGAGAGAGACGTTTCTTCCCCGGCAAAGCTGAACAAAGGTATTCTTTAATCACAGACGTAACGTGAGCCTGTTTACAAGGTGGCGACTTCACCAAGAGGTTCAGCTACAAGTCGAGAAATGAAAGACAGAGGCAGTCAGTGAGGAACAGGAAGAGAGAGACAGAGGTTGGGGAGATGGTACTAAAGCGCTAAAGTGAGAAAGACACAGAGTGTATTTGTGGTTAATGAGGCAGTGCTGCAAGACAGGGGAGGCAACAGAAGGCAAGACAGCGTCGAGCTGTGATCTTCTGCGCTTTCCAGAGCATATCCCATTACACTGCCATTATCCTGGGTCAAGATGCCTTGATTCCCTACCCTGCACCCTTCCCTCACGCAGGCTTCATCTCTGCCTACTGCCACACAGGGTCATAATTGATTTGGCTGGGCAAGAACACATTTCAGCATGGTAGTTAACCTGCTTGCCTCCGTGGCTGTCTCCATAAAGGGATTGACAAGAGAGACATATATAAATGGAGTGAAAGCCACCTTAAGACAAGAGGCGAGTAAACACTTCCAGAATTCATATAAACTTGTGTTGGTCAAATGCTGCCTCACAAAGCCTCCATCTTCTTACTCTCTCATTTTCCTCCCCCAAAATTTCACTTCATTTCTTTGTCCTGTCATTTTTTAATTTTCACCTTTCACTTTTCTCCCTACCTTGTCTCTTGAGCTTGTCTCATTTTTTTCCATGTTTCTCTTTTTGTCTCCTTGACACTGAGCATCCCGTTACTATATTTACCATTCTATTAGACACTGTCTGCTCTTTAGCTCTTGCTCTCTTGGCTCTAGTATAATGGATTCTTTGGAAAGTTATAGAGGGCAGTCATGGCTGATTTCTAGCATTCACTATGCCTCAATCTGCTAACAGCTCAGTCCCAAATCCCAATTAATCAAACATTGATTCATCAAGCGTTTCATTATACATTTAAAAGTCGGAGCTGGAGAACGAATAGCCTCAGCTATACGTAAACACTGACAATCATCTTCACAAATGTATGAGACTACTATTTTCTACTCTGTTCTATTCTATTCTGTTCTTGGCCTGAGGATTTTTGCGCACTGGGCTAACACACTGGCTCATCATGCTTTATTATTTCCCTGCTGTAGTTTGAGGCGGCCTGATCACAGCTGGCTAAAGACACAACATGAGTCTATCTATCTGCATTTAGCCTGCCAGGCTGCCTCACTGTGCACTGGTGACATGGCAGACACTTAGCAGTGAAACCATTGTATCTGGGTTGGCCTGAAACAGGGAAATTACTCAGCCCATTACGGCAATGAGCGGCACACTGTTCCCAGCACTTAGTACGGCAATGAGGCAGCACAGCGGCAGACATCACACACGAAGATGGACACATGTAGAGACCCACAACAGTACGCCTGCACGGACACACATAAAGGGTATCTCTGCTACTGACAGCCAGCTACCACTGTCAGTCTTTTTCTCTCTATTGAGAGAAGAGATGATGAACCTATTATACGGACCTGTCACACAGAGATGGACAGATACACACACACACACACACACACACACACACACACACACACACACACACACACACACAGTACTATTTAATTTTACATCCATCTGAGCACCAAAGAGCTTTGTTCTGTCACCCATTAGAATTCAGCATCCCCTCTTTCCTTTTGCCTCCTGCTCTTGATTTAAACCAGAGGGGATGTGATGTGACTGTGATGAATGCTGAGACTTATCACATTGCTCAGTCTGAGTGCGTGTATGTGTGTGTAATACTTAATATTCCTGTAATTAACAAAGCTCTTTTTGACTGTGTGGAGGTTGTCTCATTGTGATACAGATAGACACACGCACATCCTCAGTTCTGAGTCCAAATGAAGGTCTCTCCTCCATATGTCCACGTGTTCAAACACTGCTCGGCTCTTTGTGCATAACTTAAGAGTTTTTAATAACAGGTTCGATGGCAGCAGACATTGAAGACTGTGTGTGTGTGTGAGCATGTGTGCGTGCGCCGCCGTGTTTCAGATGACTGGGGCTTTGATAATGTATTCATGCCTCCCAATGACAAATGGCTCCCACCAGGAGGCGGTTTAACATTTAAATGAGGAGCAGGAGAAAACATTGAACCACAACACACAGCAGTGAGTGGATACGCAGGGGCAGGCCAGAGAGGCACTGCATGTACCAGGACAAAGACATTAAAAACCAGGAAGAACACACAACTGCAATCCACCCACACACAAACACACAGATCTGCTAACACAGAATACAAAAACTAATGTGAAGGAGGGAGAAGGGGGTAAGACGCGGGAACAGCTGGCGTCCCGGCGGGGAATCAGAGAGCAGAAGAGAATTTGTTGGCGTGCAAAACCAGAAGCTACTGCTGAGAGTTTATATAAACAGCCCGTCAAGCCCTCTGCTCAGGTTGGAACAATATCTCCTCAAACAATATCGCGCTGCTCCGCCGGCCTGCCAGGTGCCGCTGCCCAGGCAAAACTGGGTTGTGGCTTTTCAGTCATTAACTCAGAAACAGAAACACATGATGGGAGGAGGAGGGAAACAATGTGCACAAATACAGATGCAGGGATGAAAGTGAGCACCAGTGCATGTAAAAACCCCCCAGATAGATTACACTCACGCATTGCGCATGCATGTATGTGCACACGCAGTGACAATCACACATTCATTCAAGTCTACAACTTCACACATCATGGAGTGACAAATGGCTCTGTCTGCCTCTCCTGCAAGTGCAGTTGATTGCTATGGCAACCAAGTGTAACCTCCAGAATACACTCACTGCTGCAAATTATCTAGCTGAGATGACCCCTGACCTTGACATCAACATTATCATTACTTCACTATCTTGTTAAACCCCCAGATCCTGTGTGCTACTCTACACTCTACACTTCTCTTTCCTTTTTTCCTTTTGTTTGTCCCATTTCTGCCTACCATCCTGGCCTCTCTTTCTTGATCCTGACGTCCTTCCTTCCCTGTAGTATGTTCGCTCCATTGTTCACCATCTGTTGCTGCCTGGAGGGCTGCTCCAGCTGACCTGCCCTCATGCTGTTAACCAGGAGCTACGGTCAATCTGTTGCTAACCATGCAAAAGATTTACCAAGAGTATACTTCCCATTTCAAGCTAGCACACAAGGTCAAATCTGCTTAAACTGGCTATGGGACAGCCCAAGACAAAGGAGAAAATTCTTATTTCTGAAACACTCTTACCCCTTGAGTTACACACAACAAGACTTACGGTAACTGGCAGCATATTTTCTTTTTGAGAAATATTCAGTAGTGTAATGAAATATACCTAGAAAAATTGTATATAAACATAATGTAATGCTGTTAAAGACCTCTCTCTAAGCTCCCTTACTATCTGTTTCTTTCAATCGATTTTTATCCTATTCCAGAATATGTTTTCCCAATTGTCTTTTGTGTACAAGTACTTCTCACATACGCCTCTCCTTTAACCTCCTCCCTTTCTGTTTGACACAAGTCTATTTCTCCTCTCACTCTCACCCTCCTCCTCTCCAGTGCAGGTAGTAGATAGGTATTCATCTGAGGTCTCCACATAAAGATAAAGATGAAGATGTAAGGGTCAATCGATATCCTGCTGGTAGTCTACATAGGTGGGTTGTCATACAATCACTGAGCAGATTGCTGTGAGGAAGGAGCAAATTTGTCCTGTCAATGACAGAGCGTGCGGCAAAAGAGGCGAGGCAGGGGCTGAGCGGATATCAGTATTCTGCTCACATTTCAGCCATATGCACACACACACACTGTATGCACTCAAGCATCGATACAGTAGGTTGTATCATCTGGCTCTGGGTGCAAGACTCTTTATGGTTTCCCTTGCTTATATGTGTGTAGCTAGAATAGTGCTCTAGGAGCAGCGTGGACACAAGTGCATCTAATCTATCTTACATCTTAGACATAAATAGGACGGAGTACAGTTTGGCTCAATTTCGGTTGGTCGGTCCCCTACTTTGGTCCAGTCTGAAATACCTCAACAATTATTGAAATTAGTGAAATGTCTGGACAACTATTGGATGGATTGTCATGAAATTAAGTACAGACCAGACATGTCCCCCCTCAGGATGAAATGTAATAACTTTGGTGATCCCCTGACTTTTCATCTAGGTGTTAGCATTTAGCTGAAAGAACCGCTTTTCCTACTTAGGTACAGCCTCACAGAGCTACTTGGTCTTGTTTTGATACTAGCGCCAATATGATACCTAGATTTCAAGTACTGATACCAAAACAATACGTTTTTTGATACCTTACTTTAAAGAATGTAAACATGTTTCTTTTACAAAATCCATTTTTCACTTAGTAATAGAAGCCAAACCTCTCAACTTTTAAATGTTGTCTAAACACAAGCAACCATACAAGAACGTCAGGATCAATCTGGAAAAATCTGACCAATGAAGAAGTCAACATGACTATGACCAAGCATTTGCCACATTTTGGTACTTGACAGTTGGTGCTACTGACACATTTCGGACAGCAACAATTGTTGAGGTTCAATACCTAGCCCTAGATAAAAATGCACAAAACACTTAACAACTTAATTCGACTTAGCATTTTGGGGAATCCGTTCACTTTCGTGCTGAGAATTAGATGAGAAGATTAACACCCATTTCATGTCTGTACGATTTGAAGCTTCATTCAACTTCCTTCTTAGTTTAGGACAAACTGGACATAGAGGTAATCAGCTAGCCTGGCTCTGTCCAAAGCTAGCAAATCTGGCTAGGTACCTTAAGCTACCATAAAACCACAATATGTCGTTTTTACACTTTTGATTTTTGATTAAACAAATGAGATATATGGTATTAATTAGTGAGCTTTGGAGGCAGATTGTGTTACCTTCAGACAGAGTCATTCCAGCTATTTCCCCATTTGTGCTAAACTAAGCCAGTTGCTGAATGTAGCTTCGTACCGTACAGACATGAATACGTGTATTTCCTAAAATGTTAAACTATTTTTTAAATAGTCAAATACATAACAGTGTTGCAATCGGTTTCTTGAAAACCTAAAAATATCAAGCTGTACAGTATCTTCTTACCCTACCTCCTCTTCTGGCTCCAACACCAATCTTACACCCTGCCCTGTCCACTCATAATCTTCACCATTTCTCTTCTTCTCCACCTATTTCTTACCCACATCCCAGGCTCTATATCTTTTTCCTGTTATCTCCTCTTATGTTCCTTCCTTTCTCTTCATCCCTTGACCCTTCCACCTCCTCCACCTTCTCCTCCTGCCCCATCATTACTCCTCTTTCAACGGTCATCTTTCTAAGGCTGCCGAATTCCCCAGCACAACGGTGCTATTCTGCTGCCTACTAATAGAATCTCTCAGTTCCTCTAATGGATCTGTCAGAATCTCCCTGAGCACAGGAGACCAGATAGATTGATAAGGAGAGGGAGAGAGACAGAGCGAGACAGGGACAAAGAGACAAAGAGACACAGGAAGAGAGTAGCAAAGAGAAAAATGAGAGATGTGCCAGGGCACACTTCCGTGCCTTGAAAAGTCTCAGAGCAGCAGCTCCACTGACACTGCCAACCGGTGACCATATGGTCCGATATAAGCAGTGCCACTTAAGGCCATCCCATTGTCACCATGGGATACTGACAGTTTCACTGTGGCCAGGTGAAACTAACAGACTGGACGAGTCCTTTCCAAGAGTGTACCATACTTATATGCAGAGGCAGGCTTTGGTTCTACTTTTTCACGTGCTGCAATGATTCTGTACCGACACTCATCACCCAGGAGGAATTCTTTGTATAATGAGAATAAATCTATGGTGGGAAGCCTTGCTGGCTCGTCGCCACTGCATAAAGTAGAATTTCTATCACACTAATACCCTTAAAACACATTTAAACACCTTAAATGGCTTATAAATATAAATGTGTTTTGAGTGGTAGTTAAAGTGAACTTTGTATGCTTCATTGACGTTTTTGGTGCTGTGGTGGTTTTACACTTTTAAATTAAACAATGTGACCAGGACTGTTCTTCTGTTGAAGCTTCTCTATGCTGTGCTCTTTGTTACTTTATCCACCAGGGCTATCGCTGTCCATACTAACAATCCAATTCTTCATTTATTTGTTCCAAACAAAGCTTTGTCACTTTTTGTGCATCAAATGGTTGTTTCTTGGAAAATATCTACCAGGCACCAGTTTAGGAGAGTAATTTCAAAGCCTTTTATTTTTTAGCTACCAATTACTGCTGCATCATATCAGTGGAAAAGTAACAAAATGGACGTTTATTTATCTGAAAGTTTTACAGGTTATTTCAAATTTGTCACATACTGTTTATATCTAATTATCTTCTATCATTTTCATATAGTGGGGTATCTGACACTCACCGTTATCTGTGGCGATGAAGACAGCTGTGTATTTATTGTCATGGACATAAGGAGACTCACGGTCCAGCGAGGCCGAAGTGTTGACAGTTCCTCTGACTGGGTTCACACTCAGCCAGCCTGCTGGGTCTTGCAGAACAGCATACCTAGGAGACAGTAAATCAAATAAGTAAGAAGTTGTGACTATATAAGCACAAGAACATCAACTATACACTCTATCTTGCAGAGACGTTGTCTTTCCAGTTTATTTTGGTCCTATATTTTAAGGTTCCATGCATCTGACAGACAGACAGCTCCATAGACCAAACAGACAAGACAGGCATTTGAAAACTCTATATTTGTCCTGTAAAATGTATAACACTGAATTCCTGAGTATGAAATCTGGTTGAATAAGTTCATAAATGCAATTTCTCATGAAAAACATACATAAAGTATTTACACATCATCAATAATACTGTTGTTTGATCCAAACATCTTGTACACATGAGCATCAAGGCCAGATAACAATTACATGAAAAAAAAAAAAAAAAAACAACTAGAAGGAGCAGCAGTAGCAGCTATGGAGCCCCGGAGTGGCCATAGAGAGAAAAAAAATATATTTCAAGGCCACGTTTAACTACATCAAGGGCTCGAAATGCTATTGCATGCGCATGAGATACAATCTGTTACCACGTTTTGATTAATTCGTTACCACGTTTTGGTTAATTCGTGCGCACGTCTTAATCCAAGTATACCCACCGTGCGTAAAGACGCACACAACTCATTCAACAACGCCGTTAGCTATCCCTCGAAATATTTTTTTTTCTCTCTATGGCCACTCCAGGGCTCCGTAGGCAGCTCTTCGAGTTACTTTGGACATCCACTACAACATGGTAGGTGAGACCCCTTCACGCACTGTAAGTCTAAAAACAAGTGGCTTCAGTGTTTCCACAGTATGTGAGATATAAAAGATGCTACATAAAAAAGACAAGAATCAAATAAAAACAATAACAAAAGCTAAAATCAAACATGTAACACTAGTAAACTGCAGTTTGATGAGGTTTTACCATCTGAAGTAAGATACTGTACAGGCTACTGCTGATAAGTATGGAGATGTATTTGTGTGAATTTCAAGAATGTTTACTGTAAGATTATGACAGTTCTAGGACTAAAAATATATTCTTTCTTTTTTTTTCAGGAGATGAGGATTTCTTGAAATAAGTCATGGGATAATGTTTGGTGCACTTTTTTGCTGAGAATTAAACAATATCGTACTCCTTAACACGCTGCTGCTGGTGACAGTATGGCTATGAATGTCACAGAAGATCATGATGTTATGGACAAAAACCCAACACTTCAGTTAAGAGTAGTGTAGTCTGTTAGAGTGCTGAGCCAACGAGAAAATGGTGTGGAAATGGGTCCGGAGTTATTTCCTGTGCATAGGCTCTACCCCTGTGTGCATGTGTAGGTGACTGCAGCAGCAGCCCCTGCAGGGCTGAGGGTTGAAGATGATGGAGGACCTCTCCAAAAATCTTGTGGGCGAACGGCCAGGCCTTGAAAACGAGCCGAAGAGCGGATCACGACCCTGCTAATGTGGCCACTCAGCCGGCCACTGATGGCTGGTAGATGGTGATTGGAAGGGGCTTGCATCTGTGTTAATGTCACAAGTGATTGATTTAGGAGCTCTGGTGCACTACTTTTCTGTATACATACACAAATGTGCACACACACACACACACACACACACACACACACGTATATACTTTGAACACATGCTTACATATGTACGCACAAGCTTATATAACCTTATATAACCTTATATAAGCTATTGTTCTGTGAGACATCATTCATACATGCACGCACAAAAGGCACCCACAGGCAGCTGAAAGTTTCTCAAACACACACACACAGACACACAAGGCTACAGACTTTCTTCACCACAAGGCCGCTCTTTGCCAAAGCGCTCAGCAGTAGACAAATTGTCTTTGAAATGGAGCTCTCCAGCTAACAGAGCGCAACAAAGCCTTGGGAAATGGCTTTGCAATCAACCTCTGCTCACACCTTTCCCCTCTCGCTCTCACTCACACACACTTTCCCTGCCTGTGATTACTACTGTTAACCAGCACATATGTTTTACTGTAACAAAAGAGGCACTGCTGCGAGGTTAAATGCACTATTAATAATGACACATACAATATATCATTGCATGCTCTCTTTCTGGCTGTCTCGCTCTTTCTTACACACACACACACACACACACACACACACATTTATGCAAACACACATAGAGAACCTATATGATTCATAAGGCCAGTTCTTCCGATTAAACAGAGCCAGGCTCACAGTTTATTAACCTATATATTTGTCTCACTCTTCCCATCACTGACTACACTATCAGACACACACTCTGATCTCTGTGTTGCATAACTGTTTCGTCATCACCGCATTGTGACAGAGACACACATGCACATCAATACAATAAAGCTTAATGTCAAATAAGTAGGACCTACCAAATGTGTACTGTATATACACAATTTTTCTTACATAACAAGAAATTGCAGTGCAGAAATGCCAAAGTTATGTTTGAGGTCATTTAGAAACATTGTCTTCTCTCTTTATTTTGTTTTACTGTACAAATGTACTACTGCACATATCTTGGTCAAAATTCTTTAAAGAAATAGTTCAATATTTTGGGAAATATGCTTAGTCACAGCCGGTTTAGCTTAGCTTAGCCCAAAGACTAGAAACTGGGGAAAACAAAGGTAATATCTTGTTTGTTTAATCTGTACAAAAATCTAAATGTAACAATGAAACAATGTGGTGTTACGGTGCGTTATATACTGGACTATTTCTTTCTGGAGCTGCATGGCAATCTCATGGTGACGCCAAGACTGCTTCCTGTCTTTGTGCTAAGCTAAGCTAAGCTAAGCTAACCAGCTGCTGGCTTTAGCTTCACATTCAGCATACAGACATGACAGTGGTGTCCATCTTCTCAGCAAGAGAGCAATCTTCCCATATGTTGTTTTCAGATTCTTTTTAAGTCTCAAATGTCGATATTGATATTGGCCTCAAAAATCCAGTTAGTGTTCACACAATCTCAAAACAATGTGCTTTATAATGCGTACATTTTGACATTTTGTGCCCTACTACATCTTTCAGAGTAAAGCAAAAAATCCCTCTTGTTACCCAGAGACTGAGGTCTGGAAATCAGCAGAGCAGCCCAACCAGCCTGGATTCATCCCTGAAATCTTCCCTTAAATGTTCATTTTCATTCCACATAAACTCACAGCTTCACTCTAAAGCTCAAACCCTGGGAACCTCTTTCAGACGTGGGATATTCCATAGCTGGCAGCCAAAAACAATAGAGCTACGCAGACTGTTGAGTAAAATATCAGGGTATTATGTTTCTTCCTACAGTACAAGTTCTGAAGAAGTGTAATGCTTCTGTCTGCTTTAGTGCAGGCTCAAAGGTAACCACTAAATGAGTCAGATCCACTGTTCCTCCTCTCTGTGCAAACATGGGGACAGTCCATTAGAGCCCTTTAAAGGGCAAATTAGAAAGACATTAAAAAGCCATTAGGAATATTCATATCTGGTTATACGTGGTTATCTCCAAAACCAGAGAAGGCCCAAACAAATCAGTCAACAAATGAGACAGCGCACAAACACAACGATCACACATGCCCTCATTTAGCTGCAAATACACACATCCACTTTAAACATGCACACACAAAAGCAAGCAAAAAGTGAAACACAGAACTCAAAGCAAAAGTAGCCTGTATGTTCTGCTTGCACTGTGAAATAATTCTCAAGACAGCGAGGCGATTTGTCCAGGTTTTTGCTTGAGAGGCAGAAAGTGCCATGTCATGAGGCACACACTGTGACCCCAATATAAGAGAGAGCAGGCCGTTACTATTGCTTTCTCCACTGGACTGCAGAGCTATACCCTTAGGGACTACTCTGAGCTGCTATAGCTGACATCAGAGCCCAGTCAGGGGTTGTGTGTGCATGTGTGTGGTGTGTTTAAGTGTGTTTGTTTTGGTAAGGGACCGCCCTTAGCTGTAAGAGGACACAGAGGAACCTGGTTGGGGCTGGCAGGAGTCTAGTGCGTCTGTCTGACTGTCAAGGTGTCTCATTAGAGGTGACCCAGGGCCAGAGACGTAATACAATACCAGTCTATGAGGGATTTTAAAATTCCTTTACATAAGCCTCTATGAGAAGCCATCCTTTTAGTTTTAAGAAAAACAAAAGGTTAGTTTAAATTATGAGTCAAAATTGAAATGATCTGCTTTTAAGTTGAAAACACTATAATTTAAGAAAACTGCAGGCACTTGCTAATTTTTGTTAAGTGGTTAAAAGTATGTAATTCTGCAGGGGGACTGCTATTTTGCCAACATTAAATAAGAAAACAGTGCAAAAAAAAAAAAAAAAGAAAAGCAATGTAACATGAACACTACAAAACCTTGGCACAAAATGATGCTTAATGAAACTAAAAAGGGAGTCTAACATTACATTTTGAGGATGTAAATAATTTATTTTGACAGCTAATTCAGAAGTTCTTATCTGAGAGCAGTCACTCTTGTGGATGTGTTTAGACAGATGAGCTCTTTCTAACACTGATCTGTAGCCTTGTTCCTCAGTTCTCAGACAACTCAAAGGGATCTGGGAGCAGGAGGGAGAAACAGGCTTGCCGCCCACTTATAATCCAGTTACATCAGGAGCAAAATGTTGGCATACATTGTGTGCATCTGTGTGTGTTTTTCTGTCAATAGCAGGTGTGGGTGGGACACACAGAATAAGAGAGAGACCACTTGTGGTAAGAGCTAATTTAGAGAGAAGATAAATGTTGAGTAGTGAGTGAGCGCGGTAAAGGAGAGCTCTTTGCATAAATGCTGATTATTGCTCTTGTTTGTTTTCTCTTAAGTAAGATATGTTGCTGGCATCTCTTCTAAGTAGTAGTAATATAGTGTGGTTTGTGCACTTTCCTCTTTTAAATGCACATAGGTTTGCTGGATTAACACTATAAATTAATAATGAAGGTGGATCTCTAATGGGCTTAAAAAATGAGTTTTCTAATACAAAAGTTTCAAGTTGTTTCATTTGATTCCTATCATACAGTGTGTTGTTTGTTCTGCCTCTGGTTTGTACATCATGTCTGTGTCGAGACGCTCAATCTAATGACCTTAAATGGTTTGTCCATTAATCTTAACTGACTTATACTTTTCTTGGGTCATTAATTACAATACTAAATTGATTGAAATGTTACAGCAAATGTGAGCTTAAAACAAATGTGAGTTGCAATAAAGTACTTTTATTCTTATATAACATAACATATAGAACACATTAAATGTAGGAGAGAAGTTTTCAGGCATTAGTGAACACTGAGACTGTCCTCACACAGAAAAATGACAGTATTGGTCATTTGCTAAAATACTTAAAACGACCTACATGTATGTTACTGTTATCCTGACGAGATCCTCTCGTGGTCATGTGAATAATGACTGTCCATTCTAAGTAGTAAAGGCATAAGTAGCATGATGTTGTTATAACATTGCCAAATGTCCTAGGGAGGAGGTCAGTGGATGGTTGGGTGTACAAAGTAAGAGGCTGCAGTCTACATTGGTCCCCTTCCAGTATTCAACACTATCGTTCCTTTAACCTCTAGTCTCTAGGTCAAGCTTCAAAAACACTGGATCCTACATTTCCCATAATGCAACTCAACAGCGTCTTTCATTAGACCCTGCCTGCCTCTTAAAAATGCAATTCTTTCAACTTCCACACCTCCAGGTTGTAACGTGGGCTTTCTGTTAACAATCTGAAGTCTCAAATCTAACTCAAGATAACCCTGATGACATCACTATGACACCACCAGGGTCATTTTCTCACACTTTAAAAAGCTCCCTGCAGAGTTATAACTGTTTTCACAAGCTGAGCAGTACTCCATGTCGAGTAAACTGAACTTCAAGTGTAAAATTGGTTGATTGTCCCTTTATTCATGACCCCAGTCTTTTCCTATCCCAAAATAAAGTGGTGAGTTACCTGAACTTAAAGCAGCATTAATCCATTTTTGGCCACTTGGGGGCAGAACTCCACAACAAGCTGACACACATCACACACACAGAAGTATGACCTTGTATAGTTGTTATGTTGTTGTCTATTTTGACATCCTCCACACTCCTTTTAGCTCTGGTTCGTTCATCACAAATTTCTGGAGAAATATCTGCCTCTTTAGCTGCTAAATGCTTCACTGTCTTCACCTTCTCGTCACTAACTTTGTCTGTCTGTCGTTTGGTGCTGGGCAGGTAGCGTACAGTCGGTACGCAACAGCTACCTGCTGCTGCTGATAACGAAATTGATGAGAGGACTAAGACCGAACCAAAACTTTAAAGTTGTAGACCGTAAAACCAAAACATTAAGCTGAAAGACATTAAAAAGTTCAGTAGCGCTAATCATAATTCTCTGTGTGTTTGTCACTATGAGCAACTTAATTTACATTATACAAAGGCGCTGGACCGAATATTCACATAAGAAATTGATTAGTGCAGCTTTAACCAGACTTTACCCATATAGGTGATATAACAGAAAACATTTATATGTCATGTTTTGGAAGACAAACAATGTCACTGAGATATGAGGACTTTCTCTGAACAGCTTAAGTTATATTGTGATGCTGATGGCACCTACTGCATTGTGACAAGTGTATGATAACACCATCTTTTAAAGTAACACCATATATTTCATGTATATTAGACACGTCAATGAGATGACACAGAATATGATTGTGGGTTTTTGAAATAATTACAGACTGCCTATAACATCAGTGGTTGACTTTCAATTATTCCCATTGTTTTTCTTTTTCTCTTCTATCCAAGTCAAAATAGCACAGTGGTAGTTGCACACACAAACACACCTGCACTCACGTGCATGCACCAATTGTTCACAGCTCCCCAGTCAAACATCCAGAGCTACAGATCAGGTTAGAGTCCACATGAAACTCCCAAAGCAGACGCTGAATTCATCCATCTCTCCCTTAAAGCTGGCCCTGTTTTTCTGCTGAGCTTGTGTGGGTTTCCAGGGGGGTGATGGATATTCATGACCTCACCTCCCTCTCCGAATGTGCATCATTAAGTTTCACAAAACAGCCATAACCATCTAGGATAAATGGTCAGGTCATGCATATACTGACGTTAAGAGGTAAATTGGTTTGGAGTCGTGAAGCATTGGTTCTCCACCTCAGGGTCTGGACCCCCATCCAGGGAGCTGTGAGATGATTTGGGGGAGTCAAAGGGAGATTTACATATCGTAAAAATATATGCAAAGAATATGCCAGTGCTTGTTTTACTTTTAATCCTTGTATAATAATTTTACTTTGCTATTGGGCTTACTTCAATAATCAAATGAAATTGTGTGAAAAACATCCTTTCTTTCAGTGACAAAGTTCATTACCCACACACCTATATCAGGGTGTTGCAGGCAACACTTCATTCTCAGGGGGTTGTGAGATATTCAAAGGTATATAATGAATACAGGTAGGGGCAACGGAAAGGCTGGAAGCTAGACTACTGTTTTGCTGATTAAATTGCTCAGCAGTAAGGTGGAGATAGTGACGCATAATGAGACAAAGATCAGTGTCAAACAACACCGGCGCAACATGTGATTCCCAGGTGTTTCTACGAGGCTTTAAAGCATAATGATTCGACCTGTCTGAGGCAAAGGGAAATGCATCCAATTTGAATATTTAAAGGGCTGTAAGTTTGTGTATATAAAGAGAGGAGAAGGTCATATACCTCTGCTCTGTTGGGTCACTTGATAAGCTGACCATTTTGTACTAAAATTGAATTCAATTTACGCAACACTTACTTTAATGCAAACTCTATTTTCTCTCACTTATACCCCCCTTTACAGACACACACATACACCACCAGCACCACACACAAGCTTAGTCTTGCTATTTTAAGCGTCAGTGTTCCCCATTTTCAGTTTTCTGCAGTGCACTGCAACTTAGACAAGTGTACACTCATACACTTGGATGGCAATGACAGCATATTACAGGAAAACCTATTATGCATTTCTCTCAGTCCCCCCTTCTCTTCCCCCCATTTCTCAGACTTTCTCTCTTGTTCTTTCCGTCCCAACTCTCGGTTGGCTCTTACTTTATCTTACTGTCTTTATCTGTCCCTCTATCACTTTCTTCTCTCTCTTCTGCCAGCAAGATCTTCTGATTGGAGTCTAACTTACTGAGAGGAAAGGAGTCGGCACAGAGCCAATGCTAATAGCGTGTTTCTATCTGAGAGCTGCTGAGTGTGTGTGAGCAATAGATATGAGAACATCAATCAAGCGACGTGCAGTAAAAGTGCAGTGGTTGTGCCGACTTGTGTTTGGCCGTAACAACTGTACACTTCATCCAAATTTGCGGCTAGAAAAGCAAGAGGAGGAGGAAAGGAAGAAGGAGGAGGCAGAGCAGGGAGAGCGAGATAAGGAGAGGGATCGAGAATGGAGATAAGACAGGGACGCATGAGACTGGAACTGTGAATAAGTGTGTAACGAAAACAAATTCTCTCCCCTCTTCATCACAGACTCCTCCCCATCTCATTTTGGCTCTACTTCTTCTCTGGTGGTGTCATCTGAGTTGCCATTTATAAAAGACAAGTGACCTGACCTGTCCTGTATTTAAATGGGTTCAGTGGTCCTAGGGAATCATAGGGGTGCATGACAGCCTGGGAAAATAAATAAATGATGAAAAGAACATGGATTATGTGCACTTGCATTTAGTGTGCTCAGACCAGCACCTTGCCAGAGGCACAGACTCAGAACTCTCCAAAGTCATGCGTAATGTACTTGCAGCTTGCACAGCGTGGGTACCTCCATTAAAGCTGCTATGATCAATATTATGTTAATAATGCATCCCATGACTCCTTGTATGTGACAGGTGTTGTTCGTAGTGACAAACTCACAGGAAGCTATCATCTGACTCTGTAGTTCCCCTCAGCTCTACACAACATGTTAGCGTCTTTCAGCTCATTGTTTGTGTTTTTGGGCCCACAACTGTTTTGGTTCAGTCTCACTGCTCACATCAGCAGTAATTCCAGCTACATAAGGCAGTTTTCTTTCAGTGAAAAAGATCTAAAAACAGCCTGTACGCTTCCTGCCCAGCACCCAAGGGCAGACAGACAAAGTTAGCTGCTAGATAGTAAACAAAGTAGAGCATTTAACTGCTAAAGAGTCAAATATTTCCCTCAAGAGTTGGTGGAGGCTAAAAACATTCTCCACTCGGCCAGAAGAATGACTCCCAACGAATGCTAATGTTGCTCTATACCTGCTGGCGTGACCAAACAATCAGTTACTGCAGGTTTAAGTCTTCCGACAAGATCAAATGGTAATCAAAATTCCAAGTTTACACAGCGAGATGAAAAGTATAGTGGTCAACTTCTTATTTTAAACAAATCTCAAAACTCCAAATGGTGACTTAAGTGGCCAGACAATTGCTGACTGTCTGGATTAATAAGATCATGCTAGTAAAGATGAACATAAAAATACTTATTTTTATACCTTTCTCCAGTTTATTTGACCTGCAGACCCCCTGCATCTCCGAAAATACAGTGAACAAGAAGTTACCCATCTCATTACAGGACTCTGGCACCAGTTGTTCAGTTGGCATGGGGCCTTGACAAACCCTCCCACTGACAGGGCAGCAAGGAATAGAAACAACCACTGCAGTCACTGAGCTGAAGTGGGGCATTTACTGTAATATAAGTCAGAGGGCAAAAACATTTGCATTCCTTTTGATCTGCGGCAATAAACTTAGAGGCATATTGAAAATTCTGTCTCTTTTATTATTTTTTTCTTTTTTCTGAGAGACAGAGAGAGAGAGAAAAAGAGAGAGAGAGAATTTGGCTTTGAAGCCATTGTGCTTGAAAAATAAGGGACTCCTTTGGGGTCGCCTACAAAGACCTTGGTCAGCCGCTCTGGGCTGGATTTCAACTTTTAACTGAGCTGAGCTGCCCAGTTTTGGCCAACCACTGCTCCAGGCCATGTGGACAAATTACCCATGTCACACCTGTTCATATTTCTGCTCTGTATCAGCACGGTGCAGCAGGTATATACAGAGGAAATAAATGTGACAGCGCTGAGAAAGGGGAAAGCAAACGCTGGCGCATGTCGCATCAATCATCTGTCACAGAGATTCAGTTGAGGTTTGTCTTTGTGTACTTGCCAGTGAGCAAAGTGTGTGAACTTGGAAAAAGGTGTAAAAGAAGATGTGAATGGGGGTGTGTGAAGGTGTTTCAATTAAGGTATGTACAGTGCCGTATGTGCATACTGTAGGCATGATTATGAAAAGGCTGAGGACTTTAATTGGCAATAATGGAAAAGTGTCACAGCATTTCTTCACAAGAAAAGCATTTCATTAACATGTGGTAAAAACATTCTTCATCCTTAAAGGGAAACTCTGGTATTTATAAACATGGGCCCTATTTTTTACAAATTTTGAGGTCAAAATGACTAATTCTTACCAAAAGTTTTGGAATTGGTCCAGTAGATCGCCTCCGCTGGCATCTGCGAACGGGCTGCAATGGCTGCAATGTAATCCTTTGGGGCAATTGCACCCCTGAAAAGTACGTCCACTAAAAGTGCTTGTTTTTGCCGCTGACAGGCTCAGATTGTTATTCAAAGTGTCTGACAACATTATGGAAAGGATCCCTACAGAGACGGACCGTTTTGTTAAAGAGTAAGATCCTTTTTATTTAACCAGAAACAGAAAGTCTCGCTCTGAAATCTCGCGATAGGTTGAGTTGTTGCAGGAAGACGAAAGGATCTTACTCTTAAACAAAATGGTCTGTTTCTGTCTGGCAAAAACAAGCACTTTTAGTTGACAGACTTTTCACGGGCGCAATTGCCCTCAAGGATTACGTTGCAGCCATTGCAGCCCGTTTGCGATCTACAGGACCATGCATCTATAACTTCATAGACAGTCGTCTCCTGTCCAAGCCTGACCTTAACATATGGGTATGCAGGGAATAACTTGTAGGACCATATGAAAACAGCTAATATGAATGGCTACATTTATATATAGCGCTTTTCCCAAAAAGCCTCAAAGCACCTCTTTGCTCTTTTCAGCCTGCTGAATATTGTTTGCTGTGAGCCAGGTAAAGTCTAGAGGAGGCTCTCTGCCAACTCCACTCAACAACTGCAGACGCTCCGCTGAGTACGCTGAACAAAGACCCACTGTGTCGACTTAACAGCAACAGTGGAGTGAGCGCAGGGAGATGGCGGGCTGAAAATCAAAGATGAAAATGAAAGGTCTGCCTTGTCAATATTTGGCAGGAAAAGAGAGGAGTGTGCAAGGACACTCCTTTGACACATGAATGCACAGAGAAGGCACAGCAGCTATGTACAAGAGTGTATCTGCACATACACACAGAGCGACACCAGTGTGTCGTCCTCGTTGAGCGCAACATCATTTTCATAAATTAGCAAGCTTGAGTAACACAACACAGGACAAAAAAGTTATTATCATAATAAGGTGCAAAATAGCACCTCCTTGCATCAGTTGAAAACCATAACCCTGTAATTAACAGGAAGAAAAGCAATTTACTCCTGCTTCACAGCACAGCATCCCTCTCTCCCTGTTCCTCTTGGCATCTTTTAGAGTTGTTTTAATTATTTCTTGGCATACCGACTGTTTGACTAAAGCCTCTCCCTGCCCCCACTCTCCGTCTCTCTCTCTCTCTCTCTCTGTCTCCCACACACTCGCTCTTCCCTCCTGTACCACGCGTTTGGCATGCCATTACTCAGCTGCTAGAAATGAGAAACAAATCTAAACATCTGATTAGCTGTAATCAGCCCCTTCACATCCCAGAAGGACAGAGGGAAGGGAGAGAAGAAAATGGAGGAGACTGTGTGACTCAGCCTGTTTCGCTCTGCAGAGTGAAGTGTTAAAATGAAAAACCTGCAATGCATATCCTTTAACTTTCTCTAAGACAGCCAATCAGATGATGCAATGCTGCCTCAAACAGAAGCTATGTAGCCCTGTCCCATATTGGGTGGCAGTGAGGTTTGAAGAAGTATGCAGCGTATCTGCAGAGTAATGGGGTAACTTTACACTGTTGGCTTATGCCAGTTTGATTCTATTTTAACATCATTAAGCAAGACAGCACTGCACACAAAGGACACAATGAAAACCAACTCAAATGATTATTATTGAGATTCACATTTCTCCCTTCCAGCCACTTAGTTGAGGGTATATTAAGGCTATACACATGGGCAAATTACATTTTTCTGTATACTGGTTTCGGATGACAAAGGACACTATTTGGGAACTGTAATCACATTTCAAACTGTCCTCTTTCCAACAACTGCTTCGCTTTGACACTATTGATTTCTCTTAGATTTCTCTTATTGACGCCTGTGCATTGCAAACAATGACTTAACATCTGAAGCACGTTCTCCAGTGCACATGCTCCCCTTGTTTGTTTAAATGTTATAGACCTGAGCCATGGCAGAAAGAAAAGACGTCGGTGCATTTTACCAAACAAAATAAAAAGAGCAAAACAAAAAAATGTTACAAAACATTGATTTTAAAGTGCTGCCACAACGGTCAATGTTTGAAGGTATTAAATGTCATTAATTTCAGAAATACTGTGTTTTTAACAGTTTACATGCGAGTCCTGCTTCAGCTTTTTCTAGTATCAGTTGAGCATCTGTGGGAAGAACAAGTGACCATTCAGGTCCCCAATGAGTTCAAAGCATTCTCTTTTATCTGCCCCTAGACTGAAAAGTTTGCTTTTATCAAGGTCTTTTACAAGGTCTCCATTAGTCTGTTTGCAGGTTTGCATGTCTGTTCTCATGCGTTTTGTTTCATAATGATCTCTATGTATTTATTCTCCCAACTTACAAATAAGCCTGATACAAGTTAGAAAATGAGAGATGCAACAGAGAGAGTGAGAGAGTGGGTGAGGATAAAAACAAAACTAAACAGAAATTATAACCTTTTTTGGGGGGGGTCTGTACTTTATTGTGGTTACTTACTAAATTAAGAAAATACAGATGAACTTCACCAAGTTCAAGGTAATTACAGCAAAAATAGCCTTTTAAATGGCCCTAAGAGCAAACTGCAGTAATTTGGTCAAAGTGAAGTTAAGTTGAATTTGACGTTTTGACGCCTGTTTTATTGCAAAAAATATTATGCCAAAGAAATGTATATTCAATTTTGAAAATAGCATGAAAAGGTTACAGTTACTACAAAATTGAATTACAAGCCAGGCCAGGCTGCAACCCACCATCGCACAGAGAGACGGTCAACTAGACAGCTAAAGCGAGAGAGGGGGATAGCCACGGCTAGCCCGGGATAAATGTGATTGCCTTAATTTTGTCCTTAGACATAATCTGTACTTGAAAAATACCAATTTTGATTAATGTACATATGGGTAATTCAGTTTGTTATCCCACATAAGTTACTGAAGCTAAAGCTAGTGATGAAGGAGAAAGAAATGGTATTGTAGATTAATTTAGTATTAAATCAATTTCAATATAAATATTAACAGTGGATGAACAGACAGACACAGAGCAACAGAGATACATTTAATTTCTATAAACTAAATAACAGAATAAATAGAATAATAAATAATCCAAACACACTTCCTTTACTACTTTACTTTACAAACTAGTCATAAAGGACAAGAAATCTTTCTATCAGTCACTCAGTTTGTTGTCCAGACCCGAAAACGTCACTGGTTCTGTAGTTATTGCTGTTTGCCTTGCAGAATAGCCTATAAAGTAATATAATTGTGATTCATCTTTTTTTGAAAAATCATATTTTTCAGCCATTTTCTTGCGGCCCAGTAGAGGATTTGTCTCCAAATGTGGGTTATCGTGCTGCGTGATTAACAATACTATAACACCACAGTGCCAAAGAAAGTGAAGTCTGGGTACGAAAGGAAGTGTTGGGAAAACACTGTTTATAAAAAGGTTTTTATTGGTATGTGGATTGAACTGAGCTACTAACTATAATCTAATGTAAACTGTCACAAACATGCAGTCATCAAATTAAGGTAAAATGGTGATCATGTGTAGTTTTTCAGAAAGTTGCACATATTGTTATTGATGGCTGAACAGCTGTTAAGATGATGTATGCCATTAGGTTCTTTTGCAGGGTTAATTTTTAATGTGTTGTGTTGAGGGAAAGGGAGAGAGAGAGAGAGTGGTTGTAGGCAAAATCCATTTAGTTGTATGTCACTTCTTTGTGGCAAACTTCTGGCCAAAACAAATGTGCTCTGCTGTTGTCTGTGCATGGCCACTTTGAACTTTGGGCTAACTTTTGGAATTAGTTAGCAAAAGTTCAGCGAGAGTATTATTGATTTCCTCTTTACTTTGCTTTCCCGTTTCATCCCCGTTACCTTGTACTTTGTGCGCTTTGCAGCGACCAGAATATTTAACTGGCCCAGCGTATCTGGCTGGACACGTTTGCAGGGCAGTCTCAGCCATTAAAATCATTATTAATGACTACTACTTGTATTATTAAAAACTTGTGACAGTCAGTGGGTGAATTACTCCTCGCTGGCTCCTTCCCAGTGTGCTCTCTTGGTATGTCTTGCTGTCATCTTTCTCTCATGTCCTGCATCCTCTCTATCTCTCTCTCTCTGCTTCTGTCGGTTATCCTGTGCAGACAGGGACAATTTCAGCCAGATATGAAGGTGATCACACTGTCTGACCCCTCACAGGTCAGCCTTTGTAGCATTCGACACCTCTCTCCTTCACACACACGCTCTGTCATCCCCACAGTCTGTCCCTCTGTCCGACCGTTGATCTGTCTCACCCTCTCTTTCCTCGTCTCTTCCCTTACCTTGGCTCCTCAAAGCTACCTGCCAGTTTTCGTGGCTGACATTCCAGCTCCCTGTCCCTCTTCTTTCAAGTCCCACCTCTTTTAACTTGAATATGACCAGAGTGAGAAGTGAAGGTAGACAGGTAGCTGCTGAATAATGGATGACCCAACCGTTTTTCAAAAGCAAGGAGAAGAAAATAACTTTAATGTATTTTGGAGGAGATGGAGAAGTAGTCGAGAGGTGGCTAAGTCTGAAGACCTCTGAGCGTAGGCTAAACTGGGACAGATAGTGAAATGTGACAACATACACTTTCAGGAACACACTGGAATATTTTTATTTTCATTGCTATTGCCATTTTTTCCCCCTCAGACTTTCTATCCAACTGTCATTCAAAACATTCTGTTTTTTCCGTCTACAGCTTCTCCATGTGGTGTCAAAAATCTTTGGAAATGTCTGGTTTGTTTCGACCGGTTGACTGGTTTCAGTGGAGAAAGGCGGCAAATATTTACTCTGATCACTTGAAAGAAAAAAACACTAACCGCTAACCACACACACACAAGACAAGAAGAAATTTCAAGAAAACAAATAAAAGAAAAGCACATTATTGTCTCCAATGTTAGTATCAACTCTGCACAGACGCTATCCTCTATGATTCACTGCTGCACACTGTGTTCAAACTATGGCCATTAGGGCAGTTAAGGTCTGTTACTTTTCTGTTGAAAACACAGCCTCCTTTTCCCATCAAGCATCAATTACTTCAGTGTAAATAGTTATTTGACAACTGAGAGTCCTGTCGCTGGAAATGAGACCTAATTTAATTAGCCAAACTTTCTTATTAATGACACTTTAGATTATTTGCTCCCCTCTTCACAGCCTACTGGATTGGCACCGGAGCAGCGTGAAGAGTCAAGTTCAAGATAGGATTTGAGAAATATCAGGGTAAACTTTCTGACTAAACTTTCTTCAAAATTTCAGGGTACAAAACTACCCTGAAGTGCTATATATATTTCCTCGATGTCAAGAGCCCACGCATTGAGCAAAACACTTCTGTAGTCAGAGGTTTACCAGAGATAAACTTTTGTCCAAAGCAAATCTAACTCTCTCCGTGTCTTTCTTCTTCGGCACTCTCATAAAACCAGTCAAGAGGGCTAGAAAACTTCTTTGGCAGAAACGTGAGACAAATCCCCCCAGAGCCTAATAGTTTGGCCTAAATACTGAACAGGATTAAAACGACTCGTATTTGCTGTAATTATGTAACTTGTCTGTTTATGAGGGAGAATGAGAGTATGGACTATCTAAGGTCAGTTTAAGTGAAAGTGCTGCATTTAGTGTGAGAAAAGGCAAATTGCTTTGTTGTCGTTTTTAATTATTCTTTTCACCACTGTGCCTAGTAAGGTAACTTAACAACATGACTCTTTCTGCCCCGAGCATCTCTTTTGCTTCACATTATCAACATTATGAAAGGAAAGAAGACAGGCGACGAGATCACTGACGACTGCAAGACCATTCGGTGCTCATGTTGGCTACTTCAAAGAAGTGTTTGTGGTCAAAGTGTTAAAGACTTCATTTATTTATTTGCTGAAATGTTACACCCTCGCAGGCCGTTTCTCAACAACATTAAGAAAAAGAAAAAAAAAAGGTAAAGGAAAGCTTTCTAATAACCTGGATAATGAGATAGCCCCAGTTAACCCTGCTTGGTTGTGTTTGGCTGTGAGCTACAAACCAGGCTAAAGAGAAGATTCACAGCACAGCCTGTTCCTATACTCACTACAGCTTCTGAAGCATAATCCTGCAACTTCAAATAGAATCAATAATTGTTGTAATTTTAGTGATTAGACCTCCAATTAACATTTCCATTAATGTTCATGGAGGTAGTAAGATGTCTTAAGGCTTGATCTTAATTCTGTCATCCTGTGTAAAACATCAGACTGAAACTGCAGAGATTAATACCTCATCAAGTAGTTTGTAACGAAATCTTTACAGTTTATGGACAAGGTGTCATAAGGACTCCCACTCCACCTCTTTCTCCTTTGTGTCCTCAGTGAACTTCCTACAGCTGCAAGTCACCTGATTGCTGCGGTGATCACCACCTGCCGGCACACCTGTCTTGCATCAGCTTGCATCAGTGTTGCAGTATGTACAAACGAAAGATGCTCTCTATCATTCTCACATCGTCTGCGAATTAGTTCTAAGCGTTCTAGCCATTGCCGTTACCTTCCCTGTTCTTTATTTCCTGTTATGTGCCTGCTGTTATGATGCTGACTCCTTGACAATAGGCCCTTTTCATGGCAAACTATTTTACTTGTCATAGCAGGAAAAGCATAGGTGTAGCTATTAACATTAATGGTGGCTGTGCTGCATTTAGGAGTGTTCAAATAACAATCATTTCAATCAGTTACATACTTATATTACAAAAACGTGAATCTTTTCCATCTAACTGCTGCTTTACAGACCAAATAAGGCGATATACCTTTTCGTCTTTGTCAGTAGGGTTTAAAATATCAAGGAGTGAATATATGTCGCTCACTTACCAAAATGTGCTCTGCTGATTTCATCGCTCTTTTTCCACTACGAATAAAGTCAGATTTTCAGAAAAAGGCTAATTTATCTCTAACTTTAAAGGAATAGCTCCAACATTTGGGGAAATACGCCGAAATATAGATCGACACCACTCTCATATCTGTCTGTTTAATATGAAGCCAGAGCCAGTAGCCGGTTAGCTTAGCTTAGCATAAAGACTGGGAACAGGGGGACACAGCTAGTAAGGGCTGAGCCCAAATGTAAAATATCTGGCCATAAGCACCTCTATAGCTCACTAATTAACACGTTATACCTCACTTGTTTAATCCGTAAATTTGTGGTTTCAAAGTTTTTTTTTATACATCCCTTTCTTATCCCTCTCTTTTGTCTTCCTGTAAAACACTAAAATATTTTCAATAAATCATCTTGAACTTGTGGGCGTACATACGTTTTTCCAGTCAATATGATTTGGGGAAACTAGCTAACCGTGCCCATCATATAAAACTGCACTATAAAATTAGTTATTGGGTTGTAGCAGCTGCAAGGCAAAAGCGTAGGAGAAGGTATGTGTTTGGATTTAGATTTAGGGATTTAGACAAAAACTGTATTTACATGTCAAAACAACATGGTTTATTCATTTTTCCCTTGTCTTCCTCCTCTTGATCTAACAGTGCGGGTGATGGAGGTGTGGGTAAGGGCCAACCGTCCTCTATAGCTCCTTATCACGCTGCCGTTGTATTCATAAAGACGCCCTTACTTCTGTTTCACTGTTACTTTAACTACGATTTTTTAAACATCTCAATTTAACAGACATCTTGTATTGTAGGGCATCTTTAAGAGTATCTTAGATGTTTTGTGCGTGAAGACCTTCGATTCCTTTTGGGATGAACCACCTCCTGTAATTTGGCATTGGCTAAAATGCCACCTGCAAGGATGAATTTAGCTGAAGCAGCATAGAATTGTTTTATTACCCATCTCCCACTGGAATTTTAATCCTGTCTGAATGGGGCCTGAGTCTGCTTTTGGGTCAAGCTGCTGTCCAGAAATGTCACACATGGCAGATTTGCGCAGGTTTAAGAACACGATTGTACGCTGCAAATATTATAAATCACAAAGGACCCCAAGTAACAATAGGCCTGTGCAAATAGGGCTTAGCTGCTCAAAGTAATGCAAATGTTTATTAAATTGAGTTGCTTAAACAAATTTAACAGCTGGCTTCTTTGTGTCACCTTGTTTCTCCACATGCTGTTTCTTGTCAAAAAGTGCACACACCAGACTGTTGGGTAAAATGTAAAGTAGCCATGGGTTGGCCTATCTATGTGCATTATTCCTCCCAATGTTAACATACTGGTCCATGAGTTAATGGTTAAAGAATTAATGTAGTCCTCACAAATATACACATACAGTCCTGCATGTGTGTGTGCTGGGCACTGTGTGCTACTGTCTCTGACCAGCGAGTCACACCGATTGTGTTCCATGTCAAATGCATTTGACCTACACATCCCAGGGGGCAGACACACTGAGACCCACACACACACACACCTATACACACAAACAAACACACTCGCACAGTTATGCAGAGATAGACAGGGGAGGAGAGGAGGGTAAACAGATTCTGTGCACGCTCTCTCCCTATTTCCACCTCTCCAACTGTCTGTCTTTCACAATGTCCTCAACCTGTCTGCAGGTCACAGTCATGACACTTCAAAGTCACTGTTGCTGGCAAAATGTCAGAGGATGAAATGACAACAAACACAGAGACCATGAAATAAATACAGAAATGTATGCCGGAGAGGAGCAGAGCAGGAAGGATAAAGTTAGAAAGATGCAGATATACGACTTGGAAGATCAGTCAAAGATGCGAAGAAGATGTCAAAAACATAGAGCCCTCCGTGGATATAGATCATCACCAAACATCACCAAAATCTTTGGAGAAGGCCTTTAAGTGATCAGCTTAAAAATCCAAATGTAAATATCAAAATTGTGTGTCTGTGTGTGTGTGACAAAAAACATCAACAGACAGAAATACATTCTTTCATGCTGTCGTTCAATGACAACATACTATTGAAACTTGCGTCTTGCGTCAGAGGGAAGTTTTACTGTTGGAGTGCTATTCAGAGGCAGTGGATGTAGTAAATGAGTTAGTGAAGACCAATATCTGCTGAAGGACAAGCGGATAAGGTGCAGTCAAGACTGAATGCAGAATGAAGAAAAACAACTGCTTTCTACTTCATATTTGGTTTGGTGAAAACCTTTTTGGCTGAGGCTCCCTTCACTCCTGAATAGTCTGATGCATGATATCAGTGAAGCAGTTTGGCTTTTAACTTTTATATCCCTGTCTCTACATTTCTAATTTAAGTGATATTGACTGACTCTTTAGAATGAAGCTAAGAGGTACTACTTATCAAAGATCCCTTAAGCCTACAACATTTTTAACCACGCTTGCGGCATGGCTCTATGGACTGCAATGCCAGTTGGTAGGTCCACCATTTTGGTGTAACATATATCTACAATTATTGGATGGATTCCCCTGAAATTTGGTACAGATATCCATGGTGCTCAGAGGATGCATCCTAATGACTTTGGTGATCCCCTGACTTTTCCTCTAGCGCCACCATGGCGTTGACATTTGTGGTTTAGAGTGAAATTAACTGACAACTTTTGGATGGATTGCCATTAAATTTGGTACAGACATTAATGTCCCCCTCAGGGTGAACTGTAATAAATTTGGTGATCCCTTAACTTTTCATTTAGTGCCATCATCAGGTCAAAATTTGTATTTGTCCAATACTTTGTTTTATGACCAAATATCTTCTTCTAAGTAATGTCTCAGCTGTACTTTGTGTTTATTGCTAATTAGCAAATGTTAGCATGCAACACGCTAAACTAAGATAGTGAGCATTATAAACATTATACCTGTTTAACATCAACAGGTTAGCGTTGTCATTATGAGCATGTTAGCATGCTGATGTTAGCATTTTATGAAGGTATATTTAGCATAGCATTTAGCTCAAAACAAACACAAGTACAGCCTCACAGAGCTAGCATGGCTATAGACTCTTAGGCTAAACTGTACATACTTCAGATACTGTCCAGAAGTGTGCTTCAGCAGTGACTATTGGTGAACTTTTATCCACATTTTCTACACATTTTCTTTCTACATTTTTCTTCCATTTCTGTTTGCTTTTGATGTACAAAGTTTGTTTTAGATTTGAAATCAAATTGTGACCATTGACCAATGTTAGTACAACTGTCAAGGTTAAATAATGAAGGCAAGGACACCAACCACAAAAATACAAACAGAACTTGGCCAACCACATGAAACTACTGGATATATTTGGTCTTCCTTACAAAAAACCCAGAACAAAACAAAAAATGCCCTATATAAGTATTCAAGTAGCATGTTGGTACTTCTGAGCAAAATTTGTATTCAGAGACCAATTCGTGCTCTCAGACATTTTGAAATTTGTATGTTCATGTGACCTGACTTATGATCTCAGACCACCACTTGTCAAAGCTTTATGGGCACAGGTCCTGACTCGTACACAACATTCAGTGGAACAACTCCACGTTATGTAGCATTTGATAGTGACACAGTGACTAGGTTTTACAGCACATAAAGCACCATCAATAATTTGAGCAGTAAAGTCACGATCTGGTGAGTTTTATGTCCCTGGGCCATTATTATCCCCATGTGTTTACTTAACACCATTTTTACGTGATATATAACTCCAAGGGTGCAGAAAAAGAGCAATCTAAATTGAGTATAAATTAGGCCTGAAAGCCAATAAATGCAATGATGAGTTCTCCATCTTGTAAAAGGAAGTGCGGCACACGCTATGGGGCTCCCTCTGGCAGCAAGAGGAATAATTTTTATTGTAGCACATAGTGAAACTAATAGCCTTCCTGTTATGATGATGGTAATATTTGAGGGAGGGCTTTTTCTGTAACAGAGTTAAAGTTAATGAGCTGACCCAGTCTGTGACTTTTCAGTTGACTGGGGTGAATGGTTAGACCTATGCCAGTAAATTGCAGATTGTCCAGGCAATATCTTTCATCTGTTTACACAACGCAGACAGATAAAGCAGTCTAACGGGCAAAGAGAACAATTGCGAAAGAGGATGGAGCAAATGTGAATCAGATGAGAGGGACAAAAAGAAAGAATTAAGACCTGGCATGCTAAAATTTGGATCATTGACACGTTGAAACCTTCCAGATCACCTTGCTAGCATCATCTGAAAGCTCACTGACATAAGAGAACTTCCCCATGTGAAAAAAAAGTAAGTGCTGCTCAAAGTCCCATTAGCAAACAATACTAAACAGAGTGAAACTGAATGGATATCAGAAATCTCATTACTGACAATACTGAGCTGTGAGCTAAAGCAGATGACACTCAATCGCACAACACAAACATAGCTCTCTCCAATTCTTTCTATCTTCTCATTTTCTTATACACAAGACAAGCACAGTTTTGCAGCTCGATTTCAATTGTCCTCACTACGACTCTGTCCCTTTTCCACATGATTTCACCCCAAGCTCCTTACCTGATGCTCTGTATCTGTAATATATCTGGATCTGTAGCGTTGAGTGAGGCCACAAAGGTTCCCACAGGAATGTTCTCCATCCTGGTGACTGTCAGGGGGTCGGGGAAGAAGACGGGGCCCTCGTTGATGTCCAGGACTGTGACATGGACAGTGGCTGTGGAGCTGGGGCCGTAGCCAACATCAGGAACCAGATGATCCTCGTTCTCTACTTTGATGAGTAGCGTGTGGAACGCAGTGGCCTCGTAGTCCAGAGGCTGAAGGGGGGAAATGATTCGGAAGGTAAGGAAAGGGTGATTATGTCACCTGCTGCAGTATATGAATGCATGGGGCAGTTTCATATACTTTACCTTGACAACAGACAGCATTCCCTCGTTATTGTCTGGGTTGGTTTGGATCTCAAAGCTCTGCGTGGGATCTCCGTTAATTATAGAGTAGGTAGCTCTCCACGCCCCCGTGTCTGGGTCGTCCCTGTCGTCTACTGTCAGGTTGACCACCACACCCGTCGAGCCTTCATGCACAGACGCCTCAAACTGTTAGAGGAGACAGGGAGACAAATTGCATTAATGAGCAAGAAGAACTGAAGATACCTGTATCTAGAGACTACTGTATAACAGAACAAATCAGACTGGAGACAGACAGGAGGGCATAGATGAAGACTTTCTATTAGAACTTGACTTAAAGCAAAGGCGTCTGCCCGAGTTGATAATGTTTCAAACAAGTCAAAGATTTGTGCCTATTCCAAATCTGCATGACTCCATTTCATGAACGTACAGAGACAGGAGGAAAAAGCAGAGTATGATGGAAAATAACAGAAGAAACTCTTGGTGAGTTTTGTGATCAGACAGTGCCTTTTAGCTTTCCCGCAAATGCACACAAGCATACTTAACACTCTTGGTGTGTATATTGCTAATAAAGTTAATATCTGTACAATACATTAGGTGTTTGTGATGAATAAACACAGGCCGCACAAACAGCCCAGTGGGAAAATTTGTGCAAAGATAAAAAAAATAAAAAATAAGGGCAAAAATGTTCGCCTTCAGTCTGATCACCCTGTGGAGTTTTTGACCACCACAATTTTGTGTGTTTTGTGTGCAGCTTGTGAGTTTCTTGTTATTTCTCTGGTGGTAGTAACGCAAAAAGAAGTGTAGAAATGTCTCAACAAAGACAAGGAGGAAGACTACAGGCTAGCAAATATGGACATAAACAATGGAGGATTTAAATAATTCAAAAAATGTGGCTTTGCAGATGTTTTTATGAGGAATGAAATGCATTCAACATGTTTGTTAGACCTCAAGCATACAAACAATGCATTCTGAGAGAAATACTGAATGTAAACAAGAAAACTCATGAGGGCACCTTTAAGTCTTCTTCCTCTTTACATATTTATGTTTGGTCCCAGTCTTTTTTAAATGTTGTATACAACAATATTATCATACTCATCATTAAAATAATTAGTAAAGTTTCTGTCCTCATGTTGGTCCTTTCCTTAATTTTCTGCTCACAGTCATACAGTTGTAAAAATGCCAAATATTTTATACTCAGAAGCTACAGCTGAAAAGAGACTATTTCTGGAAAGAATGAAAGAAAGAATTAAATAAAAAAGAACGAAAACGCTAAAGAAAAAGTATGTAAAGAAATGTAACAAGTAACAGACTGTCGAGTCATATATTCTGCAGGCACATCCAAGAAACAGCATTTGCCAAAACATTAATTCACAGAAGGACTAATAAACATATGAATGCATGGACAAACAGCACACATAACAGAATAAACACTATTTGTGTCCTCCATTGTCGATTCTTCACAGTGCATCTCATTTATTTTTCAGTGTCAATCACTCCCCACCTCTCTGCTCAATGTTGGCATCAGGCCTCAGTCAGATTCCTATCAATGCATTCTGCCAGCAAGGCGCCCACTAAACACTACATTGTGAACACGGGTACCCTTGCAGAAGCTGCAGATGGGCAGAAGCAATTCTGTGAGTGTGTGTGTATGTGTGTGTGTGTCAGGACCATTATGGTGTCAGAGCTTACAGTGTAATCTTTCAGACACAGAACACTCTGTTTAAGGATAGCGCTGGTCCAGCCTAGATTACTGCGTCTCCTGTCAGCCCACGGTATTGTTGTTTCACAGATTACCCTCTTACCGCCTTACACTGCCTGGCTCCATGCATTTATCTGAAGAGAGACAAACATTGATTTCTTCTCTTTCCTTTCTTTTCTCCCTTTTTTATTCATCCAAAGCTTGTTTAAAAAAAAACACTTTGAACCACTCACAGTCATTTAGGGCACAGAGGATAGAAACGCAATGTTCTTTAAAGAAGGAGGTTATGTTTGTAACCACATGGGCATTGTTGGTCTTTTTGTCCTGCAAGCCTGCGGCAGTCTGGTACAAAAGCATCATGTGAAAATTAGGAGGCAGTTGAAAACATAAAAAAGCCCAGTACTCATTTTTTTAAACAAGTGCGTTGCACTGGAATTTAAATTTAGACAGCAATTGCCTTAGCTTTAGCGAAGAACCCTGAAGCAGTGAAAGCCATTTTACAAACATTACCTACATGCCCCCACTGCACGTTCTCAAAGACACAAGCACTGCGATCAGAAACAAACGCACATCATTGGCATTCCCATGCTCATCATCCTCCTCTGGACTTCAAACTGCAGATAAGACTCATATGCAGCATTTGCAAGCTCTCTCTCCTTTGCTCACACACACACACACACACACACACAAATATACAGTACAGACACACAGACAACAGCCGGTCAGATTGGGTTTAATCATGTGGGGCAGTCATGCAGTTGGAGGAAACGCTGTATTCTGTGTGATGTGGCCACTGGGCTCCTGCCCTGCTGCTGATAAGGCCCCAATTCCACCTGGAGCACAAAGCAACCAGTCACCTGAAAGACTAGAAGGAAATGACTAACTACGAGGCAGAGCTTCTGGCCTGAAATGACTTAAACACATTATGAGAGAGAGGGGAGAGATGGCGAAAGAGCAGAAAAAAAGGTCCACCTTCAAGTTTGCTTTTATCCATGTGTGTATGTATGTGTGTGTGTGTGTGTGTGTGTGTGTGTGTGTGTGTGTGTGTGTGTGAGCTGTGTTCTATCTGAGACTCACAGCCCGAGACAGAGAGCCAATTACAGTAGTGGTTCTTGCTTGTCCACTCTCAGAAAAAGATGACCACATGACCAGGGCAGCTCAGGCCAAGAGCCAAATAAAGTCACACACTGGGAGCTTAAACAATGAACACACAACAACACACACATGCATGCACATTAAGTTATACACTTGTACAGAAACACACACAGTACGATAGACAGACAGACAGAGCCCTACACTTCAGACATTTAAGATTCCAAGGAATAAAAACTACAGTGTGGCAATGATTTTCTGTTTTCCATCTCCTTTTCTGCCTGACTCTTGCAGTAATCTGTCCCATAAATTGTCAAGGTAATGTCATGCTGCCAAAAGATAACTGGGTGATAGTCATTTGAGGCAAAACAACTTAAGAAGAAAAGATAAATAAATGGATAATGTCAAGTGACGCTGGCTTTTGCTTGTTTGTTATTACAGTGTGTATAACCCAGTAGGATTAGCGTTAACGTTTTTAGCCATGCTAATGGCATGGCTGTAGGGATGGCAATGTCACTCTGTAGGTCAGTCAGTCGGTCTACCACTTTGGTTCAGACTGAAATATCTCGGGAAATATTGGATGGATTGCCATAAAATTTGGTACAGATATTCATGGTGGATGCATCCTAATGACTTTGGTGACCCCCTGACTTTTTCTCTAGCGCCCCCAACTTGACTTGTGGTTTTGAGTGAAATGTCTTGACAACTATTGGATAGATCACCTTGACATTTGGTGCTCACATTCAAGTTCCCCATGGCAATAACTTTGGTGATCCCTTAACTTTTCATCTAGTGCCATCAAGTCAAAAAGATTCTTTGTCCAATACTTTGGTGTATGACCAAATGCCTGAAAAACAAATGACCTCCCAATAATTCAGCCTCAGCTGTACTTTGCACTTGGTACTAATTAACAAATGTAAAATAATGGTAAATGGTAACATACCTGCTAAACATCAGCATGTCAGTGTGACCATTTTAGCATGCTGACGTTAGCACTTAGCTCAAAGCACAAACTACAGTGTAATAGTGTAAAGGTTTGTAGTAATAGCTGGTATCAATAAGTAAATTGCCTATGGTACAACAAAATACATAATTTGTCTGATCCATTTACCACCAATGCAGATCAATCAGCTGAAACAATACAGTATCAGTATTATCATTTACAGGACCAATGAGGCAGGGGCCTGGGGTGGAACGGACCACCTCTGAAATCTGATTGGCCACACCATTCGAACCAACTGCTTGACAAGTATAAGGCTTGTGTATTTTAATTTTGTTGGTACTTTATACTGTGACTGTATTTTTGAATGTGCACTGTTTTCTTCTGTATGTAGCTGAGTGTTGGAGGTACAATTTCTTTTGGAAGTCTTACGGAATAAAGCTATATATTACATTTGTATGGTGCCACTCTGTTGTGTTGTGATTGGTAGGTTACATTAAAAATTTAAACACAGGAATGTAAGAAACTGTAAGATACTGTAATGTTAGTAATTAAAGTAGATATGAGTAGTGGAGACAAAAATGGTAAATAATGCCATTCTGACGTGTGTGTGCATAAATCAGTGCCCCACCTGGGCAATGTGGAACCATTTGGTGCTCCAGAAATCAGTTAATAACAAAAAAAAAACAACAACAATAAAGGCAATTCAATTAGAATTTAGCATTCAATAAGACAGGATGTTTTAGAGCACATCCCGCCACCATGGCCAGACATTTGCCATACGTAGTAACCCTTTCACTTGCTCACTCACTCTGGGACGTTGAGTGGACGCTGCGTGACAGTGATCAGCCTCAAAGTGGTTTCCTTTCAACTTCAGCTTTTTTTAAGAGGACTCAGAGGCTAAGGTAGTAAACATCTGCAAACCAAAGCGAAACAGCTGGTTGATTCCTGAAAACACAACATAATTCCACAAACCCTTCATCTCGACAATGCCAATAACATTCAATGTACCTCTTCTCCAACAGATGGGGGTGCAAAGGAAGCCTGAAATTCTGGCAAAGGGCCCGAGAAAGAGATGTGAAGCCTTGGAAGAGTATACACATCTGTCAGCTTTATGGAGTAACACTAAATGCTCTCTGCCTCATTAACGCTACTATGGAAATTGCCTCCTATTTCTTATAAAGGTTTTTAATTTGTCTTTCATTGCCAGCTGGCATTGTTTGCTTGTTACAAACCAGTGACCACGACCTTTTCCTTCTAGTCTGACTGTTGTGTGCACAGCTATGGCCTTAATATAGAAGGATAAAGACTGAGTAAAAAGAAAGAAAAAAGGGAATAAGGCAGAGAGGCAGATTCGAGAGAAAGTAAAAAAACGTGGTTGTTTTGAGTGTGATACTGGCTGCTATAAACCATTAAATTTATCAATCAGAATTTTCCATCTTGTTCTCCCTCTCACAGACATACACAAATAAATACAGAGACATGCACAAAATTACAGTCAAGTAAACACACATGCTCACCATATTCTTCCAGATAGTACACAGCACCATCACACACACATGCACACACAAACAGAGACGAATGGAGGTCAACTTATTTTATTCCTGGATGTCTGTCAGAATGTGTTATGAATACAGATGGCAGTTAGGGCTGCACTGACAGGCAGCCAGAAAGACAGTCGAGCAGCTGTTCATTTGTCCTAATGGAAAGTACTTTGTGACACGTCCCCGCTGCCCCAAAGATTTTCTCTGAAAGGGAACACACGTAACAGTGGCCCATCACATTAAACCTCCCGAGACAGGACTATTTTGGCTCCGAGTAGCATTTGCTCCATTGCCACATCACAGCAGGGAGGTGCTGCAACAAAGGCATTTAAAATTTGTCTTCCTGGGCGTGTTAGTTACTTTTCCAGCATATTTTTCTAAGCATCTTTATCACGTTTTGGAACTGTCTTGAAGTCTCTTCTTTCTCGCTATGTTTTTGATCCTCCCAAGACGGTTCTTAGACAGCAGTACTGTAAGCGGATAAATAAAATGCGTTTTGTCTCCACTGTTATACTCACTTCACAGAAATTACTATATGCCCCAGTCCCATTCTGTTAAATTGTTAAAGTTTGCAGATGACACCACATTGGTAGGACTAATTCCACAATGAAACAGCTTACAGAAATTAGGTTTCATTCCTGGTGGACTGGTGTTTACCAGTGTGCAAATTCTTGGGTGTAGCAATCTCCTCTTCTTTAAAGTGGGAAGTCAACACAACATCAGTGTTGAAGAAAGCGCAGCAAAACATGCTAGCCGCCCTCAGCACATCATAATATCACAACTACCGTTCCCGAGTTGATTCTATGTTTCAAAAACTAATAAATGGTATCAACACTTAATAATGCTCTCTAGGAAAGCAGGAAAACAAAGACCTGCATACTCTGTTCTGTCAGGTGGAAGTGATCCAGTTACTCAGAGCTACCAGAGCTTCTCAATGATCAACACAAGTCCAGTCAGAGCTTGAAATGTCTTAATTATGGAAGTGCAATTGACTAACTCTTGAAACGGAGGACACTTGGCTGTTCTTTAATTATTTTGGATGTATTATGAAGCAGTTTTTGTGTGTAGTAATAAAACTAAAAAATATGTTACTGGCATAAACAGTAAACAGAAAATATTTCAACAAAACGTACAGTAGATACATAGTCTGTTATTAATGTGTGGAGATTGGCCTCGGCTGACGTTAGATTCCCCGCCTGAATTATTATCCACGTCTGCCCCTGTGGGAAGGTATGATGCAATTTTATCGTGCTGGGATTGAGAGCATCCTCACTTTTGGTATAACTGTGTGGTATGGAAACACCTCAGCACAAGACAGGAAATGTCAGGACAAAATGGTGCAAACTACACCAAATAGGCCAGTAGCTACCATCCCTTGCTGAAATCTACACCATTAGACTATGGAAAAAGGGACACAATATTCTTCATGACTCTTCTCACCCTGCTAACCTTCTTTTTAACTTCCTCCCTTCTTTTAAAAGAATGAAAAGTATCAGAACTACCAAACCAAATTCCTATCGAGTCTAAAGCATTGAATCCTTGAATTCTGAATCCTAACACACTGTCCGAAAAGAAATGCACGAATCTCACAATGACGCGGAACCTTGAACATAAGATCTCATGCAGTAATGTAGTATCTCTAGGCTCCTTTGTGAAAACAACATACTGAGGAAGACGTCACGGAGGTAAAAGTCAAATTTAGAAAGAAATCCCCCAGACTGAAACAGGAATCATGTACATTTTCAAGCAGCCACTTGTCTTTCCTTTATCTGCTTTCAAAAGCAGCTTAACTCTCAGCAGAACGAGGTGTAGACAGACCGCAAATCTGTAAAAAAGGCACCATTTTCATTGTACCAGCATGAAGCTGAAATGAAACCAAGTGCACATGATCACTCATCTTCCCACACAATCCTAGACACAGTGTCTGTGTATAGGATTGGCAACTTACCTCTCTGTCTAACCCCCTATTTGCTTTTTACCCTTCCCCCCAGCTTTAATCCTGCATACAGTAAGTATGCCTGGAGAGTTAATGAGCTTACCTGTGTCTTTATTAAATTTGAACAGCTTCTGCTCAGGCTGTTTCCAAAGATAGATTTTCGATGAATCTGACATTCAGCAAAGCAGCTTTTCTACGTTTGCAGAACATGACAGCCCTCATATTCGTCAATGCAGCTGAGTTTTAAAAAAAACAAAAAGAAAAAAATCTTCAAGGAATTCAGGCACACAGTGTATTAAATAACCACGTGCTTCAAAAACACAGACAGCCATTCAAGTGTTGATGATTGCATTGGATAGCACCGGACAGTCTCTCTCTAATGGTCTGGAGAGTTCTGCCTGCAGGAATTTTGTAACCTTCCAGAAAAAAAAAAAACAACAATCTGACAGTCCAGACCTATTTTCTGCTGTGAAAGTAAGAGTTTGTGTTGTTCATTTCAACACTGTACATCGACCACCAAATAGACTGCTAAACTGCTCATCATGACTAACTCTGAGGAGAAAGTCCTCCTTATAATGCTCACCATTATAACTCCTCACCTTTTAAAGTTCAAACTTGCACAGCTGGTGTTCAACACACACCAAGAAATATGTAATGGACAACTGTGGAGCTGACATCTCAGTTTTATTTTGCACTGTTTTATTTTGATGGTTTGCTTTGAAATTTCCTACACAACCTAGATTTTATATATTTATACAATTCATAAGCCAAGACCATTCAAGACAATTCATATATTATATCGAGACTGTCCTCCCCAAAAATATGTCCGTATAGGTCGTCTGTGCAGCAGCTTATTACGACCCATATTCACGTTTGTATGTATGCCGTCCTCTAGTGGCTGTAGTAATTATGACAAGAGCAAAGGCTGGTGAGGTAGAATAAAGAGGGACAAAGTCTGCGTAGGGAGAAGGGAGAAGGGAGCAGGGAGGAGGTCGGGGTGGATGGGTCAACAACACGTGACTTTCACTCAGGAGATCGCTGTTCGTGTCCAGTGTGAAACCAAAAGTCAACCTTGACTTATTTTAACTTAACTTACTAAAGTACTTATTTTACCCAAACCATGATCTTTTCCTAAACCTAACCAAGTAGTTTTGGTGCCTAAACCTAACCAAACTGCAACTGCTTCACAGCATTAACCACATGTTTATTATTGTTACCGTGACGACGGAGGTCCGGTACACCTTTATATATTGTTTTGGGAGTCACTGGAAAACGACCTGTTCTGACGTTTTTGGAGTCATATCTCCTGCCACCGGTAGGGGCGCTAATTTAGAAAACACTCCTGTTGAGGACTTGTTGATTATATCATATATCCCTTGTCGAGTATTTTTTTGGCAGCTTGCAAACAACAGAATGGCACATTGCCGCAACCATCTGGTCTCATGTAACTCATACCTGTTAATAATGCCAACCCTAATTATGACAATGAATTATTGCCCCCTCTTAACTTTACAGTGGCTAGGAACGAGAAGAAGAGTTTGTCGGTCTGATGTGTTTTGTTTTGTTTTCTTTCCTTCCTTTTTCTTCAATTTTGAAAGTCCAATTCTGCCAGCTACACTGTGGGCCAGGGGGCAGACATGTGCGACGCCCGTGATGTATCGTGCCACAACCACCCTATTGTGTTTGTCACAACAGACGACTAGCATCATCTGTGTCTGACATGGTTAGATGATGCATCCTACAAATTCGTTAATTTGAAGCATGCATAACCATTACTGTAAGTATCTATTAAGGTGTCCATTGAAGTGTTTCAATACAGTCCTGGTTTTTGACTTACAAAATACAAATCAAACTCACTAGACGACGTAGATATTCACTACAGCAGCAGTAAATAAATAAATAAATGAAAGATAAAATATACGAACAAAGAATGCAATAAAAACACATTGGTTTTGTTTTGGAACAAAAGACATACTAATTTCTCTCTGTTTTCTACACTCCTTATCTACAATGGGATGTAGATTGGTATTTATTATGTATATATATATATATATATATATATATATATATATATGTATATATTTTTTTTTTTATGTAAATGCCAATCAACCAGTGGCATCAGTGTATCACATCACAGGTTTAAAGACTATTAGGTAAAGTTTCATTCTGCAACCTCAATAAGGGGTCCCACAATTTTGGCAGGTGTAGGAATAAACAGGTGATATAAAAATATTAATAATCTTTAATAATCTTAAAGTTCTTTATTTGTCATATGCACAACAATTACAGTGAAGCAGTCGTTGGCAATGGAATTCTGGTTCTCAGGTTCCCTCCAACAATGTGCAAGAAAACGAGTAAAAACAAGTAAAATGAGAAAAAGAGAATCTAAGACAAAGACATAAATAGTGCAGTTACAATACAGGAATAAAATATAATATACTGTATAATAGAATAAAATAAAATAGAATATAAAAAAACACTGAGGTAGACTGGTGTATTACCATAATACCATAATGATACCTAATATTGATCATACCTTTGATGTTGGACCAGAAATCTGTGGCCAGGTCCTTTGAGAAAATAGAAAACTCTGAAAAGCTTGTAGCTTTTTCAGATAAGCCCATTGTGAGTTTGTGTGGAGACAGGCAGGCAGCTGGCCTTGTGGTTTCTAACACATTAACATTCTTCTGAGCAAACTTCACACTTGAGGGACAATATGACTGTTGCTATTTCAAGTGGTCTTTCACACACTTTTTTCTATTCCTTCTTCAGTCTTTATCGGAGAGACTGGGGGGTGTCAAGAGGCATCACACAATTAACCACATCTGAATAAAATTACCTTGTAATACCCTTCATGGGTTATCTGTTTTATGCAGCATGCTTGCTTGACATGACGTAATAAAAATTATTTCATATATGCATATATGTGGATCAGAAATGCTTTTTTTATTCTTAAAATGTGATGCTTTATCTCGAGGAAAACTAAGAAGCTGACCAACAGAATCAAATCTTAAATTGCAAAAGTTTCAAGGACATACCACATCTTACTCTAACAGTCGAATAACACATCCACACATGCACACACACGTACCTTCGTCCTTCGTAACGTGCCTCTGACCTAACATACAGTGCACAAATCCTCGCACATCCCTTCCCCTTTGTGACAGAGATTTCTGGCCAACTGTGCCACCGAATCACCCAGGGTAAGCGCCGTGTGTATCTCAGAGCTAGTGAAGCAATCATGCAAGGCCTGGACTAATCCGTGACACCCGTTAGCCATCCCCCGAGACAGACCAGCACTGACAGGGCCCTGCTGCCCTGTGTCTGGTGCTACACCCATCACCGCTAACGTCTTTATCAGCGGGACAGATGGATTGCAGGTGAGCATATTCTCCTGGTCATCATAGAGGAGAGAGGGGAGGAAAAAAGAGACAGGGAAAGGGGAAGCAGACAGAAAGACAGACAGGCACAGAGAAAAAGCGCAAAATTGAGTGAGAAAAAAAAATTCACAGACTGGCTGTCAGGGAGTTTGAGTGACAGGAGTGATAAGTCCATCATGGTCTTATTATGAGGAGCAGGGAGAAATAGGCCCAGTCAGACATGGCGTAGAATTAGCAGAGCCAGAGAAGAGAGGAGGTGAGACGAGGAGTGCAAGCGCAGAGGAAGAAAATGAAGGGGGGATCAGGATATTGGAGGAAGAATGAAATAACAGAGAAGGAAAGAGATGTAAAGGGCAAAAGGTGCTGGGTGTGGAAGAAGACAAGGGCATGTCAGCGTCTGCTCTGATACCAGCATCAACTGGTACAAAAGTTTAACAATATCCACAAAAGTTCCCTAGTACAGTGTGAGCAAGACAGTGTAATATCAAATTCAACACAGCACAAAATCCCAGAGACAGTGCACCTAAGACTAAGAATAAACACATGGAGATAAACCCTGTTTCGATTGGCAGATAAAATTCATCAGGAGAAATATTCATCTTCGTTACAGGAGCATACATATCTGGCCTTTTAGACGACAGCGCTACCCAGGGATTCCATATCTTTTTTTTTTTGTTTCCCCTCCTCATAAAAACAGGATTAGACCCCTTGCTATAAAAATTAATCAGGTCAGAGCCCAATCCCCTACAGAAGCAAAATGTAATAAAATTCCTAGTAAGAAAGGATACCTTAGCTTATGATTTTAAAAATGGAAGATAGATTACAGTGAGTCATCCATCCTTAAAAAGAACTTACTAAGGGGAAAAGAAATGACAGTTTGGCATGCTGTTCAGCTAATTCTTACATTTTTTTATGATTGTTTTTTCTATATTTCAGTATTGCATCAGCGATTATCACTGCAGGTCGTATTGCAACATTTAAATCTCCTTACTGATCACTTACAGCAGCATTTCACTAGCTGCTTTAAAGTCAATCTGAAATTAAAATTAATTTTTAAAAAATTCAGTATATATCTTTAGTGTTTGCTTTGATGTGTGATATAATGAAGATGTAATTACCAAAAAGAAGAAATTAAAAAGAAGTTTTATTTGTTTTTTTGCAATGATAGCTCCCCCTGCATTAGTGTCCTCTAGGGGGCATATCTTTTCGTTTGCGAATGACAATGAGGGTACTGTAATTTGATTGGTCCAGTATGTGTGTGGATGGGCACTAAAAATCGTCTGTAATATCACTTGAGTTAAAACAGCCAAATGGGCAACTTTCTCACAAGTTTTGGCAACGTTTAAGACCCTTTTATCAACTTTTTTTTTTTTTCATCTTGCAATAAATTTAGCAACTTTTTGGGGAGGCCTTAACTTCTCTCCCTTCGCCAATATTTCTAGGGTTTCAAATAGATAAAAATAATAATAGCTAACAATAAAGCTAGTTCAAGTCGGTCAAGTTTAACTTGACCTTTAATTTTCTAAAATCTCGTATAGTCTATATGTGAACAGTTATGTAGTGACGTCACAGACATTGGCGGATTATGTAGGTAATCGAGCTACATCTAGCGACTTTATAGGCAAGCTTTAGCTACTTTCCATTGAAAAGACTCCAACACTGATGGACACACAGGCAATTAACGAGCTGTTAGCAATCTTTTAAGAAAGGACAGCTAACGCTAGCTAGATCCTCTTCCTTTCTATAATGCGGGAAACAACACTGACTGTGCAGGAGCTGCCCATAACTCAGCAGGTGTTGAAATAACATAAACAAAAACATCTGTTGGAGTCGGTGCTAACTTAGCAAGCTAAGTCACAAAGTCGTTAATGAAGGCTTCCTTCACAGCTGTTGTCTCTGTCCTTGTGGATGTCAATATACTGCTGTGACTCTACAATACAAGAAGCTCCAAATCCTTGATAATAATTTTCAAAACAACACAAAGAAAATGAGAAAGCAGTGGAAGAAGTGGTTCCAAACTTGATTTTTCCCTCTGTTTACATTAGTCAACCATGTAATAACAGGAACAACAACTAATGACAGCATATGTACTGTAAACCATATTCAGGAGCTAAACATTATTCCTTTTCAAAGCACAAAACTGATGCTCACTTGTTTTGTAGTTCTTTCACATGAAGTATAATTTCAACAACTTCACCGCAGAAAGAAGAATTAGGGAGGAAAAGGAAAACAGATTCCCTGCTGGCTGATCTGAGGATCTACACAGTCTGGAGTGGTGGTCTGAGGCAAAGACTTCACAAGCTATGAATAGCTGTCTTTATGCATAAAGCTGCGGTAGGTAGGTATGAGGAAAAACAGAGGCACCCTACGTGGGGATTATGTTTGCTGAATTCAAACAAAATGCCATCTCATAAAACCCTGCTATACTGGATTTAATGAATAATAACAGGAAGGAACACATCTCTTGGACATTCATGCTTTTTTCTTTTACTCTCTCTCTGAATCCTTCTATGAGACTCTTTCTACTCATCTTTTCATCCTTCTCTCCATCTTTCTCTGCTTGAGTTCTGCTCACAAGCTGGAAGACGGGCTTTTAAAGCTTACATATGGTCTGCAGGAGGTGGTGTCTTCAGAAAAAGACAATTCAAGATTCTTCTGAAGGAAGGGATTTTGGAAAGTTCTATGAAAAGACTTGAATATTTAGTTGAATAATTTATATGGTGAAAGCTTGAGAGCTGCAGATACGCACTCGCATACACACTCACAATGCGATGGCGGTCATCTGAGAGGTCATAGATGATTCATGGGCAGGTTGGAAGCGGTCAGGGAGAGTGGAGGGTAGAGGATTTATATGGAGAGCTTAGCGCCTTCAAACACTTGTTTTTTAAAAGCTCCATTTCTCCACGCCGTTAAACGGATCTCTTCCCAGTGAGAAATGAGAACATTAACTGGGACACGGACATGGTGCACTCTGCACGGCCCTGCCGAGCCCTCTGAGCTGTAACATTTCACATCTGAGCTGCGCTCTTTACAAGCTCCCCTGACACCCCAATGCATCATGGGAGGGCTGTAGGGGAGGTTTTGTTGGGGCAAAGCGTGATGTGTCTCAAAACCTGACAACAGCTGTGGGCGTTTCCATTAAGAACCACACAACTCAATGTTAAAACTGCACCTTAAGGCACAGGGAGGGTCTTTTTCTACAGGACATCATTCTTTTTTTCAGTTTTCTCACCTCCAGAGGTGAGACGGAGGGATGAAGAGGGAAAAGAAAATGGTAGCATGGTAGCAGCTTTTGACAAATTTGTACATGTACATTTTATTTTATAGCGTGACTGGCAGGCACCAGTTTAGTCTGTTAGCTTTTCACTAATGCCTTAAGGCATTGCTGACTAAACAAACCATCACTGAACCACAACACGTCTACTCCCACTCCTGCTCACAGATTCCCTTATCTTGCCTCTGCACCCATATCACCCAGATACAGTGATGTGTTATTACATATTCACACATGTTCTTTGCACACACATGCACACCCTGTGACCGGTGCTGGGCATTTCCTGAGCTTTATCTTTAGCAAACAAGGACAGAAATATTCTTCATATGAGAAAGCTACTGAATTATAAGACCTTGAGTGGGTGAAAACATGTGTAGGTGGGGTTATGTGTGGTGGCAACTGAGCGTGGTGCAGGTGACTCGTCTCCATAAAAGGTTAGTTGTGTGACTGTGCAGTGACGTTTGCTGAGGATTTGAATGGTAAGTCCATCTGTCAAGCAGTTCCAAAGTGTGAAAAGTTTTACCCTGCATACGCCATTGCTACAGTATAAAGACTAAAGTCTGATTATTACATGAATAATATTTCTACTTGCTTGGTAGAGCATAGGTTTAGCTCTAATCCTGTGTGACTGTAAATTCTCAAATACCTTAACTGCAAAGAGAACCAGGCCTTTATTTAAATTATAGGTTCATTTTAGAGACTGGCCTTTATTCCTCATTTCCCCTGCTTTTATTGGTATATTTGATCATATTTTAGAAAGACCTTCTTCTTCCTCCTTCTTATCTGCTCCTGTTTCAATTTGCTATTGGTATGCAAGCTTAACACTTCCTTCATGTTTACCTAATGTCTTGATAAACTCAGAATAAAGTACAACACTTTCAACAGCACTACCCAGAGGAAAGGAAAATTCTAAATAAGATCTCTCTCTCTTTGTCCAGCCTATTTCTCCTAGACATAACTGAGCTCAGTTTAACATCAATATGAGATTTTGACCATTTCCTCATACTTCTTAAATTCAGCTCCTGAGAAATAGCCTTCTTCTTGTCTCAGCCCAATCCTAAGTTAAGATCTTAAAGTGCTCTTTTTTGTCCCTCACTGCACTGATCTTCATTTGTCTGAAATAATCAGCTCTTGAGATAACAGTAAGATCGAAAAGAAAACTTGACTGGCTTATAAATGAGCCTGCATAATATCAGACATTTGTCTCAGTGTCTCAACTCTGTGGATTTTATTTGTTCTCAGAATTGTCTCACTTCTATTAAAAAAAAGTCAAAATAAGATGTAATAAAACTATACATATAAACATATAAACTTCAGATTCTCATTGATTTGTCACAAATGCATTTCAAATTCCTTCTAAACAAGAGCATGACCTTTAGATCAATAGTGTACTAGTGTAGTCTAGTGTAGGTGGCACTAGAGAGAGGGTCATGGGGTCATCAACATTGCCAGGTCTCATGACAACATGAATGTTGTCACCAAATTCCATGCTGATCCAACAAATATATTTAGATATATGCTGCTTTGGACCTAGCTGCTGACAGACCGACAGATCTTTCACTTCAAGGCCCCCGCAAAACACAATGGGAAGAAGAAGCTGAAAGCCTTAATCATATTTATTCATTCTTAACATTTTCCAGTGATAAGCATAAACATCCATTTGATTGTAGTTACCAGGTTTTTTAAATATACTCAATAGTTTGTCTAATAACTGGTCCATACCCGTTTGTCCATTTTGGCATTTTGATTTGCAATTTCGGGTAAATTGCCATAGGAGGAGGAAAATTAGGGCACTATAGTAAGGTCCCAAAGTCCCAAAGGAGAAAGATCAGAATTCAGTAAACTCAAAACTTTCTCCACGTTTTGTCCTTTTGTCAGAATAAAGTACATTTCATCAGTACAACAACAAAGTCACCAATCCATTGCTCTTAGTTTCTCTTTTTAACAGAAATACTGTCCTTACTCACTAATTCATACCAAATGTGCTACTTTGCTGTTTTTTTGATCAGTGTTGAGCTACTTTCAATGAAACTTAACACTTCCTGCACAGGTGTTTTACATTAAAAGCAATCCGGCGCATTAAAGAGCATTAAATGTCAAACATCTGCAGGAAGTTCTGGGTGTCATTGACCCTAATACTGATTGAAAGAATGACAAAGCAATAATTCTAGTAAATACATTACTGAATGAAAACAGTATTTCTGTTAAATAAAGAAACTCAAAGCAGCAGATTGGTGAGTATGACATGACTGTGTTGTTGTACTGATGGAATTAGTGCTGTGGAAATTATTCTAAATTTAGCATGTGAGCCATTACTGTACAGTTAACACTGCCCCACAATGTATTTTACCTGACTTTTATTACCTGGCCCACCACACCCCTGGCTATTATTTGAATACTAGCTTTTATTTGAGAATTTACAGTAATTACTGTCATATCTTATTGTGCTTGACCTCTTTTCTGTTGGGGCAGTGATCGTAATGTAAGTGTGCCACCGAGGACCAGAAGCCACCCACAATCTGAACAGTATGGAAATCTGCTAATAATCTGCACAGTAATAACTTTCACTTTAATGGCATATTCTCTACCAAGCAATTAATACCAAGAATTTAAGTAGACCTGACTGCATTTTTGACTAAAATAGCCTCACAGTGCTCACTACATTCCTCAATAATCCATCTAATTAGTTAGAGAGCCCTTTCGTAACAAGGAGACCTTGGTTCAAACTTGCTATTGGGAAGTATCTTCCCTGTTGATGTATCCTGCGTCCTTGAAGAAATGTGCTATATCTAACAGCTCACTGACTCTGACCTCTGACCTCGCTGGAGGGAACAAACGCAATTTTCCCACATAATGTCTGTAGAAGCTACATGCGAGTGACAAGGAGGTTAAAACAAAAATGCACCGTTCAAAAGAAGTAGAGAGGAAGAAAAGGGATGTTTCTCACCAGTGGATGTGTGAACTCAGGGGCATGGTCGTTCTTGTCTGTGATGGTAATGGTAGCCGTGGCTGTTCCTGTTAGGCCCACCTCACTTCCTGCCATGTCCTTGGCCACAATCTCTAACTCATATGTTGTGGTTGGCAGTGTCTGGAAAATACAGTGATGCAGAGTTAAAAAAGCAAGATATACAGTAGATGTGTACATTAAACAGAAATATATATATACACGGAAGAGACAAGAAAAAGTAAATAAAGAAAGGATAGGGTTGTAATGTCTGGAGAGAGAAAAAACAAGGGGAATAATGGAGAAAGTAATACTTTAGACAGAGGGCTACCAAGGAGAAAACAGGTAGACAGAAAATGAAAATAGTAGAATGAAAGACAAATTCAAGGTCATACAGTAGTAGCTTTTGCATCAGGAAGGACTCATACATACAGACATGCACACACACTCAGAAAGGAAGTCACAGTGTTACAGTGAAATATCCTCTGTGATTATCAAAGTCTGTTAATATTAGAGAATCTATTTGGGAGGCGAATCATGGAAAAATCATTACTAGATGATTAGACATGCGAGTGATTAAATTAATCCACCTAAAGCAAAAGCTAAGACTTATCGCCATGTTTTACATTACCGTAAGACCCCTTAACAAAGCTTGAAAGCTCTTATAATTGTCCACTAGAGGCCTGAACCTACCATCAAACTGACTGGATAATGGCTGAGAAAAATCATCGTAGTGTAAATATGCAACCTCACGCACGCATACCGGTGTTAAAGGCTCCAATAAACACTCGCAATCCACATTTTGAGATTCCTACACGTAAGAACAGATAGGGTGGTAAAAGAGAGAAAAAAAGGTCCCTAAAGCTATGCAATATGGGATCAACGTATAAGCATACTACGCAAGGTTTATGCTCATCCATTTTAAAGATTCCCGAGGGCTCAGAGCTGGTTTTTACACACATCTTCCACAATGCTTTGGGGCATCGAAGATCAAGGTTCCTAGGAAAAGACAAAAGACAAACTGTTTTCCTCAACATAATCTGTAAAATCATAGTGATCATTCAGGGAATTTGAGATTTTGTCTTTGCCGTGCTTTTAGAATCTTCACACCCATTTTCAGTCATTTTTGTTGTTGATTTTATGTTGGAGATAAAAGAACAAGTTGAAGTCTAATGATTCTACATTTCTACCCAAGCCAGGGAGGGGAATGTGTCCTTGATTGCAAACTAGCTTTCTCAAAGCGCAAACCTCCAAATTAGATATGTAATTCATTTACTGGCCAGCCAGCATCTGTAATCTATATAACAATTGGAGAAATATAGCTCCATATACAGCGAGAGGATGGCATTCATAATGATCATAGCAGCAATAATCATTTGTTGCCATAATTCATGCGTAATAGAAATGTTGACTCTAGTGTATAAATAACAGGAGGTAGGGGCTGGTAAAGCCAACATTTATTTATCCGCTGCAGTGTTGTCTCCCTACTGGGGGTGTTAACTGTCACATGCTTAATAAACTTCATCCATCTGTCTCACTGAAAATGCTGCTGGAGCTCTCTCCTGCATTGTAGACTTGCCTCTGAGTGCATGTATATTCCTCCCATCGACCCCTGGTACAAAACACAGAGGAGCACATGAACACAGTGGAATACACACTTACACACATACACACACAAAGAAAAAAAATATCATGCGGCCATTTGCTGTTTTGAATAAAAAACAAGAAAACCAAACCATTCAAAAATCTTATTTTATGTGAGAGATAATCACAGGAATTCTGTCATTTCTTCCTCTTACTTTTCCTTGTTTTGTTTGTCAGACAGGATTTTCATTAGGCCCTAAAACAAACTAAAATGCCTATAGGAGGGCATTTATGGGCCAGCTGATGGCCACTAAGGTACCGCTCCAGCTGAGCCTGTTTTACAGTGTAGTTACATTAGACGACTATAAAAGTGTTTTGTTAGCGTGTGACATTTAATTTTCATATCATTTTATAGCATAACATGGTTGGATTTGAGCAGTAGCGCCAGTAGTAAAATAGTATTTGTGATTTCATGTTTATTTTTCACGTTTATGCTTTCATTCATGCCGGCTCGTGGTTGGCAATGATAAAAGCTAGTTTATAATTGTTTAGAATATTAATTTCCTTCAATTGCATTTACATTGCTGTTTACTACACATGCTCTGACTACCCTAAACCCACCAGTGAGTTTTCATCATTTTCCCTGCCTCATCATGTCTTTGATCTTTAAACTCGTGGACAGTCAACCTGATTATTGTAGATGATATTGTTTACTGACAAAGAGCAGTGACCCAGTATCCCCTCACGCTGTACACAAATCCTCTGCTCTGCTCAGTGTCAAACTGACTCAGTGTGTGTTCTACTTTTGCCTGCTCTCATCATAGATAGTGCTCTAATCAATTTAATCTGAGGCAGACGGGGAGATCAAATGATTAATGCCTAGACACCTTGAGGCTTGTTTTAATTATCACATCAACTAGAACACAGTGAAATACTATTCACTGTTACGACATTTTGAGGTCAGGAGCAACATAATGTATGGAAGACTTAGGGTCAAAATCTTGAGCGTACTAATCAAATTTTCATTTTAAAAACACTATGCTCAAGAGTGGACTTTTGAATGGAAAATGGGCGAGGTCCTTACATCATTTACAAAGAACTCAGCATGCAAAGTTACATGGATCAATACATAAAACCCCTTAAATACCAAACAAACTAAAAACAGGAGACATTTGAATGCTTTTAATTGTCTGTTCTTATTTACAGGAGACTTTATATAGAAAATAAATTACCAGCACAGAGGCTAGTGCTGCCTCCTGCCGTAAACTCCATCCATTCAAGCAGCTGCTCCAAGGGAGATTGTGGAAAGAGCAAGACAATAAACAGGTGTTTCTATCAATAGTTTGTCACACATAGTGGGTGACAGGGGTGTCCCTCACAACCAGCTCCTGCTCAATCAAACATTGTGCAGGCAGATGGTGCTCCATAGACCTGTGAGTTTATTAAACCCATGCACACAATCACACATGAATAGACACATGCTGACTCTAAAACACACACACACACACACACACCTGTACACAGACGTACACTTTTGCCCTCCAGCTGGAGAAGAGAAGGGCTCTGGGATACCTGCAGTCTCAGTGGTGTCTAAACACATTGAGCATTGCCTCCTCTGGCGACTGACAACATCTTAATGAGTATTTCCTGAGTCTCAACTCAATTATAAACTCCCTGGCAGTACCTGGCCAAGAAAAGATGTTCAAATTCACTCTGGGCTAATGTTACAGCAACGGGGAATTTTCCCTCCAGTTGTCAGAAAACTTCTACTGGCATAGTGTTGATTGAGACACTCCTCTCAGTCAGCCCCGTCATTTTTCAGCTCCTTGTTAATTTGTCTGGAAACACTTCATTAAACTTTTGTGAGCAGCAGTAGTGTTATAGTCAGTGGGAAAAGTAACTTTCTCCTGTGTGCTTTAGAAGATAAAATCAAATTTATGGCAGCATTTTCAGTATGCAGCTGAAAGTATATAAAGCATTGGTGGTCAACCTACTGTAATACTCTCTCTTTATGTTGTTACAATGTTTTCATCTAACTCCCAGTAATTCCTCTTAAGTAGTCTAGCAGGAATCAATATCACCACTTCATAATTAATCATATTGTGATTATGATCATATTGTGTTATCTTTTTAGAAAATAGGTGTGTGTAAATTAATGGTTTGCAATTTGGAACAGGAGTCTAATAAGATTAGTTATTGAAGTGCTTGTTGTACATGTGTGAGGAGTTTTGTCTGATGTATTGCATAACAGTGGAACACAGTTAAATGCATTAAACATTAGTTTGATTACTTTGTATGTGTTTTACATATGTTTGCCATACTTTCTTTCACATAAATATCAATATGGAAACAAGGCTGGGAGTGAAAGAGCCTCTGTGAAGGCTGTACCGAAGCACAGTGGTGACGCTAACGTCAGCAATGCTAACATGCTGGTGTTTAGCAGATGTAATGTTTACCATGTTCACCATCTTAGTTTAGCGTGTTAGCATGCTAACATTTGCTAATCAGCACTAAACACAAAGTACAGTAAAGAGGCTGATGGGGATGTCTGTTGTTTTGCAGGTATTTGGTCATAAACCAAAGTATTGGACACATTTGACAATTTGACCTGATGATGGCGCTAGAGGAAAAGTCTTGGATCATTAAAGTCATTATAATTTTTCCTCTAGGGACAATGAATGACTGTATAAAACTTTCATGCCAATCCATGTAATAGTTGTTGAGATATTTCAGCCGGCGACCAAAGTAGTGGACCAACCAACAATGCCATCCCTAAAGCCACGCCGCTACCATGGCTGAAAACCTTCTCATTTATATCTCAGTACTGGTACTACCTTTGAACCCAGCCCTACAGCAGAGTTTACTGTTGCATGAAGTGCGTGTAGGAGAAGAAGTTTAACAATGTCTGCACTGGTACTACTGTTCCTGAGTAACTGACTAAAGGCAGCATAACCTTTGTCCAGTCGAAGCGAGTTTGCTTCATTGAGGACAAATGTGATCTTTGGGGAACTCTTGGACTATAAGAGGAGTTCCAATGAATATCAAAGTGAAAGAAACCACTGCATCCGCTTGAAGAATAGCACTGCTTTCTCTCTAATGTACGGTATAATTTTCTTTGTAAAACATAAGTGGGAGAAAAACTAGGAAGCCACAAGTGATTTCATTGAGCGATTGTGTTTGTGAAAGCTGACGTGAAACTGAACAAAGAGCTAATGAAGTTGAGTGTACCAAATGATATGACAGGCCTTGTTTCAGAGACATCTGATCTGAGAATGACATTTCAGTCCGTCACATTCTGCCTTGAAAGGATTTCATCAAAGACCCTTGAGCAAGGGCTGATCCCCAGCACAAAGCAAGGAGAAAGAAGAAGACGAGAGTAAGAGAGAGAGAGAGAGAGAGAGAGAGAGAGGTATGGAGGGGGATAGGTGAGGGAAGGAAGAGAACAGAGTGAGAGAGAAAGAGAGCAGCCTGACATCTGAGACACCACATTAACTCTCTGAATAGGTGTGATATTATAATCAAATTGGCAGTGGATTCTTTGTTCTCCTCTGGCCCTTCACTAGTGCTCGCTCTCAGCACCAAACCACTGGCTATTCTTCAGGCCTCTTTTCAAATGCTTAGAGAAATGATGACAGACATAAAAAGGCTTAGAAAAAAAAAATCCAACCCGGAGTTATATGAAAAACCACTTGTGACTGTATTTCTACAAGAGCAACATTATTCCTCTCACCTTTATGCCTTCATCTGCTTCATCTTGCTACCTCTCTTCCTTCTTTTTGTCCGGTGGAGGTCTCTTTTCACTAAAATTCATACATTTTCTTTTGTCCTTAGCCTTGAAAAGACAGTCTCATTTTGTGACTGCTAAACTGTGTGTTTGAAGGCCTCCAAATTAGGTCTATCCCTTCAAGTTGTATTTTCTGCTTTTCATTCTTGGTAGACTTTCGTTTTAGGATAATAAAAACAAATACATATAAAAGTAAGAGTTTTTGGGATTCATGAATCTCTCGAGATTGTTCCTTCTGGTGTTTCCATCCATCATTGTCAAAGCCCATTCATACTCATTTCTATATCCCTGTGATGTGTGGGAACTGTTACAGTAATATTTATGAAGCTTTTGGACTGAAAGCTTTAACTGGCCTGTTCTCTGTCAGCATCACTTACAGGATAGGTTCACAATTTTTCCAAGATCCACAGTTTGTTCCATACAAAAATGTATTTATTTGTCTTTATTAACGTTTATCTGAAGTTAGTGCAGCTTCAGCAGTCAGAGTTAATCGAATTGAGTGGGTATCTTCCAAAGTTACTGTCTTTTCAGTACAAAATTCTCTCTCTGTGTTACTATCCCTCCACTGCAGCTCAACAAGGAAACACGCAGGGGAAACAGAAAGAGGGAATTTTATACTCAAAGAACAGTACCTTTGGAAGATATCCACTTGATTTGACTAACTCACACTGCTAAAGCTTAATATTAACTTCACATAAACTTGGAAATACATTTTTGCAGAGAATGAGAGCAGTGGATTTTGTCCCCTATCACTTAGCAAAACCTATTTCAGTGTTCATATGGGCACCTGACTGTTGTTTTAAGACAGACTTGAAAAATTGTGAACCTATCCTTTAAGCAAGAGCAGTGACAGAAACAAGATCAAGAGTCAACAGCAATGCTAGCAGCTCTGTTAGGCTCTACTACTACTAGCACTACTAACATCCACACTGCATGCTAACATGCTCTCAATGATAATGCTAACATGTTGATGTTTAGCAGGTATAACCGTGCTATTTACATTGCTCATCATCTTACTTTAGCATGGGACCATGCTAACATTTGCTTATTAGCACTAAACAAAATGTACAGCTGAGGATGATGGGAATGTCATTAGTTTTGCAGGTAATTCATCATAAACCAAAGTACTGGACAAATAAAAACTTTGACTGGATGACGGCACAAGATGAAAAGTCAAGGGGATCAGGGACATAATTATCTGTTCCAAATTTGATGGTAATCCATCCAATAGTTGTTGAGACATTTCACTCAAAACCACAAATGTCAATCTCATGGTGGTCAAAGTATCACCAAATACATACATCATCTGGAAACCATGAATGTCTGTACCAAATTTTGTGTTTTAGATTCACGGGAATAGTGAAATCTTTGACCTGCTGATGACGCTAGAGGAAAAGTCATGGGCACCCCAAAGTTATTAGAATTAATCATCTGGGCACCATGGGTGTACAAAATATCAATCCACCCAATAGTTGTTAAGATATTTCAGTCAGGACCAAAGTGGTTGACCGACCGATCGTCAGGCCGACCAACTGACCGACCGACCACTAGCATGGCGAAAAAAAACATCTTGATTGATATCCCTTATGAAATTAATATTACATCAAACAGATAATACTCTTTGGTCTTAAATATATCCGTCCTTTTTCCAAATGCTCAGAACTTTTAGTGGGGGGTACTGCTGGACAGTAGAGTAGAGAGGTAATTAGGTAATGGCATGCTGTCTGCAGCTGGCTACACTGCTATGCTCAATGGGGTGCAGGCCAGATTGTAAGAGAGAGGCAGCAAGATGCAGATCACAGATCAACTGGAGCAACACCAGTTTACAGTAACAAACTTCAAGCTGGGATCACGAGGGTGCTGTTCCTTTCAAGTACTTTGCAGGGGCTCGAGTCTGGCACACAGCAGGTGTGTGTGAATGTGTGTACTCAAGTCACAGTGTGAATGTTTTACAGACATTTCTTTTGTTGTTTTAACCAATAATTAGATTTCAAACTTTCTCTCTCTCTCAAACATTTTAGCTCCACTTCACCTCCCAGGTCGCTGGCAGCCTCCTGAACCCCACCTCTATAGACATATGATTAATCACTGTGACAATAGTTAATTACAGTAGGATGGCAGCCACGTGAGGCCCTTATCTGGGCCACTGCAACCTACGCAAGTGATCTATTTCTTTCATCAGCCTCTTAAGCATGGTTAGCATTCACCCAAAGGTGAGAGTAAGAGACGTATGGGGGTGGTAGTGGCAGGGTGACACATTGATAACAGTGTTTAATTTTAAGATTTTTTTCACCCCTCTCCTTTCTTTTGCACAATTCAAAACAGGAATATTGATAGCTGCTGCATTGTGTTAAATCAAAACAACCTAAGTGGGCTGGTTTTTTATCTAAAATGCAGTAAAAGAAACTTTCTAATGATTCAACTTTGACATTTAGCAGAATTCATATAATTGGATAACATTCAAGAGTGAGGCGAGGCCTAAACTTTATAATAATATAATTAACCAATAAAGGTATTTCAAAAAAAGAGTCACTCCAACTGACTGCATGTGGAAGTCTTCAAACTGAACTCAAAGAAATATTACATGGAAAATTAATGATAGGACATTAATTATTTTTAAGTCTTACATGTGCAGAACAGGAGGAGCATGACGTAAAAGGTTGTCGACTGTGAAATGCTCGAAGGTCTCAAAGGTGTGTAATGACTGATACATCTTTATGGACTCCCTCTACTGACTATGATGTAGCATTTGCTTTTTTTGTCCTGTAATTATACATAGGAGAGACTACACCTGTGGTATATCAGTTTAATAAACATGTGGTAACATTTAGCATACAGATTTTAAAACTAGACCATTTACTGCACAGGGTTTACCTGACATCTCATAGGTAGAATTCACAGGCTATTATCTTGACATCGGCCTCCATAATTTGTAACTAACCTCACTGCATACAAATGAGAGAACAGTTAATCGACCATAAGAATGAGCCAGGCTGATCCAGCCTCGATGCTGACACTGATAAACATTACATTGAAGGAGTGAATCACTGTTGCTTGATTCTGTTTTCTTGGCTCTACAAAAAGCATTTTTCGTACTTGGTCCATGCCATCTTCCCCCCGGGGACATCGCTGTGCCAAAAAAGACTGATACATGAGAGCGGACTGGTCAAGCTTTTTCCCCCTAGGTCCTTCCTTGCAATTTGTGGACTATCACTCCCACAATGGGGTGATAATAACTGACAAATCCTGCAGCAATGTCCTTGCTGATACTGTATAACACTGTCTACACAGGAGGCGTAGCGTGAGCAGCACGTTAGCAGAACAGCAGCAGCTTCAGTCCTCCGTCTGTGTCTACACAGGATGCATTCAGGCACAGTATTGATTGTAGGTCACCTGCGTTTAGGCAGTGCTCGGACTTGGATTGTAAAAATACGCATTTACGTGCGTATAGTGCAAGTGAAACTCAAGCTGTTACGCGGCCTGTGTAGACAGCTGGATTGATTAAAACAGAAGCATATCTGTTCTGTCAGAAGCTCGTGAGACGGACGACTGAAAAAAGCAGCTGAAACACCTCCTGTATGGACACGACGTAAATGTTACTAATAGATGCTCACTAGTTGAAAGGTTTTTAGTCGAAAAGTACAAACACAAACTACAAGAAGAAAAGATCATGTAAGTTTTATATTATCTCTTATCAGTATTTCTGTATGTAGGAGCTCCAGCCAGCAGATTAGAAACAGCATCAGAGTGTGCACACAGCTCTTCAGAACAGAGGATTGTATAAAGATTGTACAAAGCCCACAGTACCTGCAGTAGTATTAATATTACCTGGAGGACATGGAGGGAACTTTCAAATACCAAATTAATGATTTAATACACATCTCTGACTTAATTCTAAGACTCGCTCAGGGATACTCATAGGATAACTATAATACAGTAACGGCTTTTTTAGTTGTACACACAATTGCTGCATGTTCAATAGATAATCATAACTGCATCTAAATTAACTAACTTTTGTCAGACCAACTACTGATCACACTCATTGATGAAACTTTGGTGCCAAAAGATTAGTTGATTTTGCTAAATCCCTGTATTACAGTGTAAAAACAGAAGAAACACTGGTCAAAACCTGCCGCTGATTTTGGAGACTAAAGGTCATGGGCAGGGATGAATACAGGGATACATGTTTTTCTTTGATATACCTGTAAACTTTGAAATGATTCACTCTTATCATTTCCTTAGTATCAACAATATGAGGATTCTGTTATACCTACTTCTGTCGCATATCATCTTGTTGCAGTGCATAAAGTGTGTAAGTTCAGTACAATCTTAAACTAGCTTAACAGGTAAATAAAGAAAGGTATTGTTAGAGGGACACAGGAGTCCCAGTATCATCTCATTCACCTACAGTGAATAAAAAGTACTACAACTGTGTAGAAGATTAAATATGTAAATGGGCCATGATCCAAAATGACTAAAACATAATTTCATGGATTTGACAGAAGTGCAACTTCTAATATTCATTCAGGAAACGAGCCCAAGGCTTAAAGACACAAGTTAATCATATTAAATGCCACTTAAATTTTGTTGAGCAGTGCTGTAAAACTACCAAAAGCTACAAATCCTCCCGCGTCTTATCTCCTGTAGCTCCTGATATTCAGTTAGATTTATCTGATCGAGAAACTGTCCACTAATCAGTGCAGTGACACAAACAGGCAGGTTTGGAGACTGTTGCCAAATATATCATGTTAATTACAAAGAAGGCAAGACTATGGCATTTTGGTGAGCCAGCAGTAGTCTCACTAACGCCACACAGTAAAATAACATAGTATTGTTTGGCACCTTTAGAAAAACCAATGACTTAAAAGCATGTACCCGGCTGATGTTTGCTCTGATGGAAACACACTGTCCAGTTGACTTTAGGTGTCCTGCAATGTGTTTCCAGCATGCCTGGGCCTGTGTGGTTCACAGCCATGGCTCTTTGCAACAAGCAGCCTTGCTCCCTCAGCCATCTCTTTTAATAAAAATCCAGCTCAGAAAAAATCATTGCGGCCAGGGGACTCTCTCCATAGACACACAAGACCTATGCTGCAGACACTGCCAGTCAGCATTAGCCTGATGTTGTTGTTTCTCCCTCCTCCACAGATTGTAGAGATGGCCTGCCTTGCTGCCCACATCTGTTTCTGGTACTGCTCTTTAGCTTGTCTCTTCAGCTACAGTCTGAAATATAATATTGCTGTATTTGGAGTGTTTGCCATACACTCCAAAACAATGTGGTTATCCATTGTCTTGCTCTATGGAGACATCAGAGGAATCGGTAACCATTTGTCTTCATAAAATCAGTCTTCCTCAAGTTTTACTCACAAGCAGTAGAGCCCACTTTTCAAAATGACCTCCCTGAGCACATGTGGGTGGGAGGCATGAAAACACAAAATGCGCGTCCACTTTCTGCTTGTAGTTTGAAAATAACACCTCAGGTAATTTTGCATCAGTTGGCTGAGATTCCTCACTCTGCACTCACAGGATATATTGAGATGTTTTTTTTTTTAATGCCCTACACTTTTCCGTGTAATGAGAGGATTAAAGTGTTACATTGGTGAAATATCCCTTTAATATTTGGGGCCAATGAAGATAAATGATCAGAAATAGAGGCAGTGCAGAAGAACTATCATAAAGTGTTTGTGGTTTGAATTTCAGTACTAAGTTCCATTCATGTGATCCATCGTTGGTTCTGTAGTTTCTCATATGCCAGTTAGCAGTAAGGGTATGAAAACATTGTTCTAATTGAAAACCTGAGAATTGATTTGAATCTAAAGTGTGTCTTTTTCTTTAAAAGCTACACTGAGTACTGTTTAGGCAGATACTGAAAAAGCCCTGGTTTTGACTGGCTGACTGTTTTTAAGAGTTGTTTATTCTTCAGAGCTAAATGGAAAGATTGTATCACAAAAGGAATTGTTGACACCTTGAAATGCTGAAATTTAAAGCTAAAGTTTGGCATTAAAAATAAAAGTCATCCTTTGAACTAGTGTCTTTAGTGTATGTATGGTTTACATGTCTATTTTTTGTTGATTGAATCGGTTAGTTTTAAGTATAGATTAGTAGAGCTGTTGTAGTTTTTGGAAGAAATCTAATTGCATTGCCGTTTGATTAAATCAAAGCCTAGTTTTCAGTATTTTCCTCCAGTGGGTTATACTGTAGCCAATCTAGACTGCATACAGCTACAGCACACAGCATCACACACAAAATAAAAAAGAAATGTAATGAGCCATTGTGGCAGGATTACAGTGTGCCTGCCTTACTTGTACCACAGAAGATCTATGCGCACAGTAAATACTACTTTGGAAGTATGGACTTGACAAGTACAAGTGTCAGGCTACCATGATTCCAGCTCTTTTCTACAGAGAACAAAATAAATAGTTCAAATGATTCAGCTGGAGAGAAACTCTACAAAACAGAGAGCAATTCAACATGCATTCAAGTGAGACAAGTCCCAATTTCCCCCCACGGCTGATGCTCAAAGGACTGTCAAATGGGCTCTGTAGTTCTATATTTCTCTTTTTCTTCTATCCTCTCATTTCATCTCTTCCCTCCTTTGTGCTCACTCTTCTAACCTAAGCTTTTGTGACTATAGTTGGAAAGAATCTTTTCTTTTTTTTTATTGGTCGGATTATGTCTTTTCTTTCCTTCTTGTCTTTGTTCTGATTTTATTCTGTAGACATATGCAATTGGATTTCCTTTTGCCTTGAGAACAGCATGATTTCATCAAGGCTTGCATTTAACAGGGTGCCGGAAATGCTCACAGTGACCCATGCTGATCCAGTCATACCCTTAACAGCAGCTCTTGTAGATGTTGTGACTACACATGCATGCTGCCAACAGCCAGGCCATTGTAAAGGGTCTGTGTTATCATGAGATATGGGAATGGCATGTGTTTACTGAGATGGTACAGTTTCTTGCTGAAAGTATCCATGTCCTACCAACCAATTCCAAAACAATGGCAACTCTGGAAACACTGACATATTATTCCCACATACAGGACACATCTCTGGGGTTAAATTTGATCTCGTTAGTATCCTGCAACATACAGCAAATGTCCTGCTATAGACTGGCAACCTGTCTGGACTCTTTTCTTGCCTGAGGCCAAATGTATGCTGGGACGGTCTCCAGTCCCTTGAGACCCTGACAAGGACAAAGTGGGTATAGAGAATAGATGGATGGATGGATAGTTTCAGGAATTTAAACAGCACAGGAGAAATCATCCAGAACCATATGGCCAGAAACATGTGGCATATAGCCATGTTTTTTCAACAAATGAGAACAAAACCTGGTGGATTGAATGACTAAATTGGATGATGGCCCATTTTGCGAACATGTTGCTGATCAGTTTTGCACTATGGATGTAATGCATAGCTACCATCTGTATCTGTCTATGTCAAATGTCAAATATCTGTATTTGTGTCTTGGATTTATACCGGTAGTGGGTGGGGCCTATACCAGGAGTTGTTATAAATTGCCTATACTGCTTCATTTTTTGTGTTAAATTGTTTTCTACTGTTATTTATACTATTACGTATTTGTATAAGTTTAGCTAACAACCAAATTATAGAAAATAACATAGTATTTTAACCATGTACCTAAAGTAATTGTATAATAAAGCATGATGTGTGTTTGAACCCCACCTTCAAAAACAAAAATAAGAAAGTAAGTCTAAACTGAGTCTAAATAAAAGCTGCATAACAGTTAAAGGTCTGGGTGGATATAGACCAGAAGGTTTTAACAGTTGGAAAATACAAATAAGAATTTCAGTGGCTCTCTTGGCCATTTTGCATGTAGTTTTGAGACAGTCCCTAACTTCAGCTTGTCACCTGTACTGTTAAGTTGTGTGAAGTGTTGTGTCAATATGGATTGTGAGGTAAAAATAACACCTGTGCAACATCAATCAAGCTTTATCCTGCACTGCACCACAAATATGGTGATGCCTGATAAGAAGTTACTTGCCAAATTAAAACTATGTATACTTCTGTGTTTTTAGCCTATAGCCTATTTGTTTACATTTAGGCAAATCTTAATCATGGAAAGTCATACTGCTTTGGCTAGCAGTTCCTGTTTGCACTATACAGACCACAATCAAACAAGATGAGACCTTGGTTAAGGAAAACCTTCCCAAAACAAAGGCATCTTATATGTTGGTTGAAAAATATTCCATACACCATTACACTTTCACCAGCAGCAGCTTTTACTGTTGACAACAGGCAGGATGTCTCCATACATATACACCGATCAGCCATAACATTATGACCACCTGCCTAATATTGTGTAGGTCCCCCTTTTGCCGCCAAAACAGCCCTGACCTGTCGAGGTATGGACTCCACTAGACCTCTGAAGGTGTGCTGTGGTATCTGGCACCAAAACGTTAGCAGCAGATCCTTTAAGTCCTGTAAGTTGCGAGGTGGGGCCTCCATAGATCAGACTTGTTTGTCCAGCACATCCCACAGATGCTCGATTGGATTGAGATCTGGGGAATTTGGAGGCCAAGTCAACACCTTGAACTCGTTGTCGTGGTCCTCAAACCATTCCTGAACCATTTTGCAGTGTGGCAGGGCGCATTATCCTGCTGAAAGAGGCCACTGCCATTAGGGAATACCGTTTCCATGAAGGGGTGTACTTGGTCTGCAACAGTGTTTAGGTAGGTGGTACGTGTCAAAGTAACATCCACATGAATGGCAGGACCCAAGGTTTCCCAGCAGAACATTGCCCAAAGCATCACACTGCCTCCGCCGGCTTGCCTTCTTCCCACAATGCATCCTGGTGCCATGTCTTCCCCAGGTAAGCGACGCACACGCACCTGGCCATCCACATGATGTAAAAGAAAACATGATTCATCAGACCAGGCCACCTTCTTCCATTGCTCCGTGGTCCAGTTCTGATGCTCACCCTGACTGGTCTGCGGCTATGCAGCCCCATATGCAACAAACTGCGATGCACTGTGTGTTCTGACACCTTTCTATCAGAACCAGCATTAACTTTTTCAGCAATTTGAGCTACAGTAGCTCTTCTGTTGGATCGGACCACACGGGCCAGTCTTCGCTCCCCACGCGCATCAATGAGCCTTGGCCACCCATGACCCTGGTTCACCGGTTTTCCTTGCTTAGACCACTTTTGGTAGGTACTGACCACTGCAGACCAGGAACACCCCACAAGAGCTGCAGTTTTGGAGATGCTCTGAACCAGTCATCTAGCCATCACAATTTGGCCCTTGTCAAAGTCGCTCACATCCTTACGCTTGCCCATTTTTCCTGCTTCCAGCACATCAACTTCGAGGACAAAATGTTCACTTGCTGCCTAATATATCCCACCCACTGACAGGTGCCATTGTAACGAGATAATCAATGTTCTTCACTTCACCTGTCAGTGGTCATAATGTTATGGCTGATTGGTGTACTTTCAAACCAAGCTCTCACTCTTCGTCAGTGAGTCACAGCAAATCCAACTAAGCTTTTTTTCACTCATAAATCTGTTAATGTGGTCCCTTTTGTTTAATCATCTTGCTCTTTCTTGACAGGGTTGGAAATTTAATCTGCTGTAGGCCATCTGCTTCAACAATAGACGAGTTGTGTTACATCTGAGCTGCTCAATTTTATTCTCAGGACTGCAGCTGACTAGATGTGCTTTGTCTATTTCATAAACCTTGGTAAACAATAGAAGCTGTAACTCGGCTGTTTGTGAGATGCGGTAACCGTCAAGTCTTGCACTAAGTTGATCTCTGATTGTCTCCGTTCAGAGAGACACAAGTATCTCTGTGGTTCCATATATATCACTGCTTAACCAGAGAATTACACAGAATTACATGACATTATTGTGAAATATAATTAGTGTCAGTTTCAATCCTCTCTGCTTGCTCTCTTGTCTTTTTTTAATGAGCTGGGCAGTTGGTTTTCATCTTTTAAGGTATAGTTCGACACTTATTCACTTTTGTGCAGAGATTTAGATGAGAGCCACATTGATACCACTCTCAGTCACTCTCATTTCTGAAAGTGGTATCTCATCTAACTCTCGGCAAAGAAAGCAAATAAGCTATTTCACAAAATGTCAAACTATTCCTTTAATACAAAAGCTTCACTAAAGTCAGACAGCATGTGCCCCCTGTTCAACCCAGGACAGAATGACAGACTTGAGGCCAGTTGGCTGACACGTCTTTGCCCATTCAGATCGACCACCAACCCAAATTTAACCCGTGCCTCTGTCTCAGTCTGATTGGGGGTTAGCAATATTTAACACACTTTTAAGGACTAAAATAAACCATGTAATGCTAAATAAACAGAACTGATTGGTGTGACTGTGATGCATGAAAACAAAACACAGTAAAAATGCACATCTGTCCGCTCTCTCACCACCTGTCTGCTCCTTTCTCTCCTTTCCTTTTTGTCTATACTTTTACAGTGCGCATATTGATTGGAGGGGCTTGCATTGCAACGTTGACCATATTTATCCCGCCTCATCAGGCCAATTAGTAGTAGGATGATAAGCTGCTGCAGCACCGGTGTCCCTAAGCTCTCTCTGATGAATGTGGGGCTAATTGGGGTCAAGGTTGGGTTTAAGGCTGCGGTGAGTTGGAGCAGAAAGCGCAAGCCGGGGCTAATCTAATCAGGTGCACCATCAGACCACAGTCTAATCGTGTCATTTAGTGAGCAGTTAGATGTATATTGGGGACCGAAATAGTCCCCTATTACCACATACCCCCACACTAAAAGCGGAACATACATTTTGTGCATGTGTGTGCACAGCAGCGTATGAGTGTCGTTATGTGTGCCTGTGAGAGAGTGTTTGAGTTAAGTGCAATCATCATCCTGCGCCTGCCACCATCAGAGCTATCAAAGGCCCATCTGGGAAGCATGCGTGTGCGTGTGTGCGTGCAAGTGTGTTCGTGTGTGCACAACAGCAGCCACAGATCCTTCAGTGAAGAGCGCAGGTGTTCCTGTTAAAGTGTTAATTAGATTAGTGCAGATCAAACGGGGGTGGCATTCGCTGGGGAGTAGAGGTGGCGGGGCCATCCCACTGGGGCGCCAGTTCCAAATACTGCTCCTCATCCACCAATTAGGATGAATTAATCATTCACTGGACTCATTTGATTGGTTCCCCTGAACTGCATGGCGACCCAGTAAGGGGACTATGCAGATTTCTGTAGAGGAGTGGAGCGGGCGTGATACGGTAAGAGGACAAGAGACTTGTAGGAGGTTTGAACTTACATAAAGTGAGGTGTTTCTATAGTTAGATCAATGAACATCTGTCCAGTGTCCTGTGCTTCCCATTATATTACAGAGCTACATTATTACAGTAATTCTATTTCACATCATTTACTCTATCTGGCAATAAAACATCACCCCTTTTGAATCAGAGATTGGGTATTGAACTAAAGTGGGTTTACTTTGACAAAGCCAATGTTTGGTTCAGGAATGTAATAAGAAAGATGTTAAAGACATACTGCATATTTTTACAGCATATACCTGTACATATACAGCATGTGGCCCATAAACATCCTTCACAGAACAGTAACAAAGCTGTGTTTCTAAGCAATCTACAGAGAAAATGTCCTACCTGTGGTTACAGTTAAATTCTGATGGTTTTCAACTGTCACATTACACTTTTGGTAACTATTTTGACTATGATTCTGATTGATTCCAATAACATTTTATCCACCATATGTAACTGTCGAGATATGGGGAACACTGACACTACAGAACAAACTTTGTGCCACATAGACAATCAGTGAGACATTTAAAAAGTGCCCAGTTTAACCGTATTTTATAAAATAAATGCACCTGAAATGTCCATTATAGTCATTAACGACATTAAGGAGTTATACAGTATCTTCTATTCTTTTATCATGTATATCTTTTATCTTTTCATGTGGACCACATGTGTGAACTAAAGTAAAGTGACTTTGACATTAAAATACTGCGTGTGTGCACAGCTACAGGAAAATAGATAGAAGTTGAAACCAGTAATATTTTTTATCGCCACATATGTGGTTAAAGTGGATTCTTGTTTAAAACCTGTCTACCCACTCAAGTAGCTGCCCTGCACACACAACTTTTGTAACTGTGAAAGTGTGTTCAGCGGAAACCCTGCCAACCTTCTCTCAACAATGAAGCTGGTGAGTAAAAAGTTTCATCCAAATTATACCCATGATTAGCAAACTCCAGAAATAAGACCCCGGTTGAAGAAAAACAAATAAAAACCCACACGAACACAACCACAGCATGCACAACAATCAAGACAAATGACTGATTAATGAAGCCCACACATTCATCTCAGCTTCACTGTCGTACCTTAATAATAATAAAATAAAAAAGCATTGCTTATTGCCCTCCTTATCCACAAGTTTTTGTTAAAAAAAAAAGAAATTCTAATCGGTCTAGTATTATAACAAAGTGCAGGATATAGCTGAGTTCTTTATTACCTGGCATGCAGAAGAATTTAATGCAGAACCTAATGCACAGACATAATTTAAGTGAGCACTTAAGCATTATAAGTCCTTCAGGCAAAGTCTGTGTCTCAGATCTAGACAAATACACACACACCCACAGTTAATCTCAGTGGGTTGCCTTTTCCTTTATCCAAGTCCAGAAACATTTCACAAACAAACCAAGCTAAGTGCGGCTGTGTTCCCACAGAGCCAAAGGGACTGAGGACCAGGAACAGGAAGACACATCAGTGGTAGCACACATCAATTCAACACCAAGTAGCAGCTCCTGATGTGGATTTGTCTGTAGTGCACAACAGGGAATGACAACAGAACTCAAACTCTTGAAATGTTTGTATGCTCTTCCGTCTTCACCGATTACTGGTTACGTGACTACCAGTGAGAAATCTTTGCCTTTGCCCCAACACAACAATGAACATTGTCCTGGCAAACAGAAAGGAGGCAGCTAAAAAGATGGCAACATTAGAAAATCTTGACTTGAATGGGCCATGGGGCAATCCAAACTGCCCTGCTGGTTTTTTAAAGCATATCTGGAGCATTTTAAAGTCGTCCATTTCAAAGAACAGACAATCATCTATTTTTACAAATGTATTAATTCACATCAAGTGAGAACTGCACACAAGTTGTCTTTTCTTCTTATGCACTGAATCTATATTTTGTGAACATATATGATCTATCAAGAACTGCAGGTTCACTATGAGCTTTCCGGTTTCACTATGGGTTTTTACTGCTATGTTGGAGGATGGACATAAAACAAAGGAATCAATAAAGAAATAAAGAATCCACTCAAACAAATCAGCTGGGCAAATACAAGTCATTTCATGGATTTATAGAGATCTTTACGCAAGACTATCGCAAACCCTGGCCATCCTAACGACATCTACCCACTTCATAATGATATAGAGAATAGCAGGTCTGCCTTCTGTCTGGTTCCCTTGGCAGACAAGTTCTGGTTTTACCAATATTAGTTTTCATGTGACATCAGTGTCGACTCACCATGGCTTTTTGATGTTAGCCAGAGGCCTTTTCCACCTGAAGCCCTGCCTCTAGACACATTCCTGACTGACACCCAATCAAACACATATTTATGTGACTGCACTTTAAGCTATAAGCTAAACTTCACAGGTACACAATGTCTACACATCTCTGTCATCCTACAACTGTGACCAATTTGGAGTATTTACTGCATGCTATATATTATTCTGAAGGATTTAAAATGCTTATGTAAACAAAACAGTACAGTTTTCCTTGCTGCAGCAGTCCGTGCTCATTTGCGAGAAACTGGAAGTTGCCAAAGTCTTGAGATGTTTGCTAACTTCCTATGGAAGAAAATTAGATGGTGCATTTCAGGAAGTGAAATTGGAAGAAGGTTACCTTGCCTTCAAAAGACAGAGTTTCCTTGGAGCAGGCATCTAATGGCCACTAGAGGAACAGCAGTTTAAGGAACTGGAATTACCTTCCCCACTTAGTGGTTTTTGCCACTTGGTTCACAAATGTGCACATTACTTTGCATACAAACATGTCCCAGTATCACAGTACTGTGCTGGTGATAGTAACTTTTACTGCTGGTCATTATCCAGCCAAGGCCATAACCGCAAGCAATTACTCTATCAATAAAACAGCCCAAAAATTCAGGGTTCATGACCATATGCCAGATGCTGCTGGAATAACCTCTGTTATGACCTTAGAAAATACATAATGACTGTTATGACAAATGACAAATCTGACATATACACAATATTTAAGCTGTAGATATGGAAATACAGTTTATTGCTCCTGCCCTCCGCTGGTAGCCAACACTTTGTCACAGTTTATTAAGTCAGTTTTAACCCAGACTTCTAAACACTGGGATACATGTGGTTGAAAATGACAGTTTTTAGACTTGTACTGGGGGTTACATATTACTGATGTTTTACCAATTTTTCAATATCTATAGGTCAGTATGTAGTAAGGAACTGCAATGTAAATGCTGATGCTGTGGAAATATCTAAAAACATGTCACATCAGCATGCTCCATTAGTGACATGACTGACCACTGATCATTAAGTATCTTACTTTTCAAGTTGCCAGGATGTAAAAAAAACAACTTCAGTTTGACATCACCCAACCATCCAAACACACAGCCACAACTGCAGACTTTGTGAGGATTTCTCTGTGGTGGTGTTCAGTTTGCAGTTGTCTCAGCAGTAATGTATACTGGCATGGAGGTCAGTTCAAATCTCAGCACATCACCAGCTGTATTTATCAACAACTCTAACAAACTTGAGGCTGTGTATATAATATAATTCAGTTCTATGGGGCTATATTATCCATATAGCACTGGATTGTATAAGATATAGTTGTGCTATGCTTTCCTCTAAATGCCTCCCAAACCACCATGGAAATAATGCATATAACATTGGAGCTAATTATATTGTACTTGCATCACAAAAGAGAGACGCTTTTAATGTGCAGCTCAGCATCTAGGGAGCCTGCTATTTGTTTTTTGTTTTTGTCTTCTCCTCACTACTGATGCACTCTTTCATTAGGGAAGAAGGAATACAGTGGCAGGACCCCATACTGAGAGCTTAAGTCTGTCTGTTGACTTAAGTCTGTTCCACCGCATCTCTCCAAGGAGGTTATTTTCAATGGGAAAAAGAACTGGCACGATAACATAGTGTATACAGTAAATACACACCAACACACACAACACATATGCATATACAGGGCAATATACACAGAACGATACAGTGCTGGAATTATATAGAGTGTATAGGCTACATATTGAATACACTTAAATGAGCACACACACTGATGGTAGTATTTTCTTTCATGGAGTGAGTGTGCACTACTGTCTGAGAAATCTCTGATTGATTTCAGCTCTTGGTTACTCCTAGGACAGGTTCCTTAACTCTTCTTTATATTCTCCTGTTCTCTATATTCTTCTTCTCCTCCCTCTACTCCTCAACCTCCTCTGTGTATTGAATCACCCTTCCTTAAGGGAGCACATCGTTTTCAGAGCAAAAATGCTCTAATGCAGTTTTGTTTGAACTATTTAATCAATCAGTTTCATGACATTATGTACTTTATGGAAAGGTGATCACTTTCATTGATGCTAAGCACTGACAAAGGTAAGTATTTCTTCAGCATGATAGCTGAGTGGGAAATGTGTATGAAGTTATACAGTAAATAAGAAAAATAAAAATACCACAAATAACTTAAATTTCTTTGCAAGTGAATAATTACTTTGGTTATTCGATGAACATGTGCCTCTACTTTCAAATACATTGCTTTCTTCAGTTCTTTGCATTGCAATTTTTAAATCAATTCTGTCTACTGAACTCTTCATTTATTTTAGTAACAATAACACAATGCCATGGTTCTTTTGAGGGCATTTCATATGAAATTAGCAGGAACATCAACTCTTTTCTGACCAATTCTTTGGAAATAATGAACTATTCCACATTGTAAGCATTATTTGTCCCATCTTTTCTCATTTGAAATGTCCTTATCTCTCATGGGACTGATATGTTGTCACAGTGGCACTTGGGAGCAAATGGAGTGATCCCGTCTCCAGCTCCTGCTGAAATGGAGACAGCTTGCTTTAATTGCTGGAAAATGTCACCACAGTTGATTACCAGTGATTGAACTACTGCAAAGGGAATCCAAATAAAAAGCAGAGTTGATGAGTGCATATTTAATGAGGCGCATGCATACTAATGCAGGCATCTCATTCTGCTCTATTTCCTCACATAAACACATGCAAATTCATGGTACAAGTCAGTGAAAACATAGGAAGTCATCCTAATGAATGAAATACAGATATATATAAGCTGTCATTAATTCAGCTAAGTGGTCAATGTGGAATTATGTCGGTTTAGTACTTCCAGCTGTCAGAAAATGTCCACAGCAGATTGAAAATCTGTACTCGGGCAAAAACACATATTTATGCAATCATTGTATTTTAAATTTTAAATGTGCTACACAGAAATCCTGTACTTGACATGCAGATACAGGTTTACACTTCCTGACAGAAGATTCACATGTAAACAGAAATAGGTCATGAATGAAAATTATGCACTGAGCACTGCATTGCAAACCAGTAGAGGTCACTTCATAGTATAAGCAACTGAAACGTGTGTATGGACACCTCCTTTAAAAATGATAATTTCATGGGAGAGGATAGGTGTTTTTGGTTGTAGTGATTAAAGCAATACTTACAAAACAGAAAAAATGAAAGAAGACAGAAAAAAGACATGTATTTCATTAACATTTGCTTGAAGCAACAAAATGAATTAGACTGTAATAATTCCCTAAACTAAGATTTTTAATTCTGGGGAGAAACTGCCAAATAGAAGGCCACTCGACTCTTGCTGAGCAGTCATTAAGCTTCCTGGTAATAAAACAAGTAAATGATGAGTAGATTAGTGGTTTCAAATCTGGGAGTGAGGATAAAAATGGAGCTCAATTTGTATGCTAGTGTTTGCACTGAGTCTTTGCTGGCCCAGCTGTATGGGACCAGGACTCCTTCTGAGAGTCTAATGAAACAGCTACTTTCTTTGAGACACACACAAACATGTCAAGTTAGGACAAATCCTGTTTGGCCTGCATAGTCAAGGACACACACAACGTCACCTGCTAGAGGCACATAAAGTGATTCTGGTCATGGCGAGCATATGCACTTATGATTCTGCTTATAGCCTGTACAGTACTTGAGTACCACACATACACATATGCACACACACACACACACACTGACATAGTCAGGCAGGACAGTGATCAATGTTATGATGCCTACATTGGTTTCAGGCTTATAACAATGTTGGACACACACACTTGCTGTAATTTGATGCACAGAGCCCAAGTTGGTAGTCCATTTCCTTGATAACTGTCCCTCTAAGCACAACGTTGTCTACAACAAGCTGTTGACCTGCCATGCTTTATTTCACATGCACCTGTTTGGATTCACCAATATGTAAATCTGCCCAACTCTGAGGGTCCATCAGCATCTGCTGAGCGCCAGGCAGGGAATACAGATGCAGGCAGATAGGTATTTAGGAAGGCTTCTCACGTCTGCCTACTGAGAAGCAGCACAACGACTTGGCCACAGCCACAGCAGCTCCGACACTCCCATTCTTCAACTGGATTGATTCTCACCAACCACTGGCAATCTGACTCATCAATATTCAGAATCACACTGCCCTAAAATAGCTTCAGCCTCAGGATTTTAACCCTTTAAGTGGGGTGCTGTGATTATGATCAAGAGTGAGGAAGAGGGAGCCAGATCTATTGGCTGTACTGTGGAAAGAGGACAATCAAAGTGATTCAATTTTATGGTTTTTAGATTTTGCTGTCATCTCTGTCACATTGTAATTACACTAGAATCAGCTTGTCTGTTAGACTAGGTATAGTATTATACACTCTTTTTTTTACTCTGACCCCTGGAATGCTGAGCAGCTTGCAGCTGTGGTTTTTCACCACATAAAACAAGGAGCGGAGTCCTGAGAGAGTGGGATGATGCAAGGCAGAAACTGATGGGCTGAACTGGAGTTATGGAGAACAAAGTTTGAATTCCCTAAAATCTCTGTTTGAGTAAAATAAGGGGGTAGGTCAGCCGGAGCATACTGGGAGGACATCACTAGAGAGAGAGAGACTGAATTGTTTGAGAGAGCTGGACTAAAATGTGATTTGGACTTGGGTACACTTTTCCTTTTCTTTTATTTGGAGTTTTATTTTTACTACTTTTATGAAGATTTAACGATACTGCTATTTGTCATTTGGCCAACAATGTTTTGGCTGTCTTGTAACAGTAAATTTCTTTCTTCTTTCTTTCTTGTAAAATAACCTTGTAAAATGTCTCGGTAACTCCTACTTTCCAACATGTATGATATATGTTGTTGGTATTTCTACTTCACAGCAAGATAGGTACTTACAGTATCTGTCTACATAAAACTTTCAGTCCATTATGCAAAATAAGTGCAAGGAGCTCTTCTCTTTTGATGCTTCGTAGTCTAAATTGTAAAGATTGCGCCATCACGCAATTGTAGACATGATGGCACACCACATCAAAAAGAGTTTGTCATTTTCCTTGTCTTGAATCCTGCCAATAATAAAACTCCTGAGCCTCTGGGCTACATTCCTCAAAATACTGTTTCATTCTCATCCAGTTAAGGTAACAGCCTTGTCAAAATACTTCAGTCCGATAGTCTAAAAGTATGAAAATCTATCTTGCCTTTTTATCAGTCAATACTACAAAAGTTAAAGCTCAAATGGCAGCAAGTTGAATATTATGTTTAATGTAAGTGTGACCCTGCCTGGATCCCTCTCTTTATTCTCTACCTGTGGCTGCAGAGTGAGCATCACATTCAAATGAAAAGGATTTGAATTAATGGTGCACTGCATTAAGTGCAGTCAGTGGCATATGGCACAGGCGTACAGGGATGTCCACCAACATTTAGATTTTTTTTCAGTGCATGGTGCAACTCTTTTATAGTTGGAAACAGGATGGAATTTATTCATGATCACAGATCTATAACAATAGTTTCCACCATGAAGAAACGGATGCTCCAGTAGTGAATATACTGCACTTGTAATGCTGATCTGACGCACGGAGGTCCTGCAGTAAAATAGGCATCTAGCGCTGTATCAAAATCCATAAAACCACTCTGGACAATTTATTTTTTCAGGGGGCCACTTTTCACGTGTCTCATTTAGCCCTGAAGAGCTGGAGACACAATGGCATCCTGCACCTCCAACCTCTACTCAATGTTGGTGAAATCTACATCTAAATGATGAACACTAATTACCCAGTGCAGAGGAAATGGAAAAATAAGAACTTTCTTATGAGTTCAGGTTCATTGCACACAATGAGGCTTGTCTTTTTCTTAATTAGAGTGATTGCAGCCAACACCACATCCTGCTGCAGGCTTAATTTGACCATTAAGTGTCTAAGGCAGTAGCCAAATTGTTTGGCATAGTCACACTTGTATAAGGATCAATGGCAATCTTGTGTGCAATGATTCTAATTGATTGTATTTGTTGTAATTAGTAACTTTATAATGAGTACTCTGTGGGTCCAGATTTTACCAAAACAAGGATTCCTTTTTCTGTAGTTGTCTCCATCGCACTTCTAAAATTCTAGGTGGTACTTATTCTATTTGTGCAGGCTATTAAACAACATGTCTCTGGCAATGAACATTTTCTTTGTTAAGATTATTTCCCAAGAAACTAGGCATCTTATCTGTTTGCATTAATACATTGACTGCAGGACATTGGTTGGGGAACTGTTGCCTAATGTAAGTAACAATTCTCAGTGCTGGTTAGGCTTTGGGAGTGGGGCATCTATCTGCCTCCTACCTCAGGCAGGAGTCAACTGCCTGCACAGTTCTTGCAGCACATCATAGTACAAACTGCACTGACAGCTCAGTATTGGTTGACAATTACTCACACAGCAGCTACATGTGTATAATATAGTTCAAATGAAAAATGTTGTAAGTTTCCCTTTTTCTCTTTGAGGGATTTATATCAAAGTCAAATTGGGCAACGCATCATCCACAAAGAGTATGTAAGCTTTTGAATAGGATCTGTTCAAATCTCCATAATCCTTGACACCAAAATTAAACTGCACTGTTTGATCGTTGAAGACACACTCCCCTCGAGCCTCTCCTCCCACTTCGGTAAAAAAAATTGACATGCACAAGGAAAAAAAAAACTGGCAAAAATGCCACTATGCCAGAATAAAACCCTGCCAGCTTTATGGCCACAGACCTGATACTTTTAAAGGATGTACATACAATATTTATAGCTAAATGTGTCTATGCTTCCTCCTTTCGCATGTATGTTTTAACACCAGTGGCAAAGAGAGATCTGTTTTTGTCACATAGCATCTTTCCTCTGTACACTGAGCAGTAAACAGACTGATACAAAGTCACAGCACGGTTGATGGAAATTGTTGCTATAATCAATTATTGAAAGGCAAATGAAGATTTCATCTTTGTACTAGTTTTCACAGAGACAGGTACACTCACTGCCTCATCCTTTACACTCTTCTAACCATACATTATATCAGGATCAATCATATATTATCACCCATTTCTAATAAAAACATAGTCTTTTTTGTTAAATGCTACTCTTTCCATATTGTACAACACTCACCTGGATGAATTTGAGGCTGGCAGAAGGAAGTCTCACAGCTACACTGTATGTATGTAATTTCCCAGGCAGGTAGGTACATTATTCCCACAGAGACATTCATTTTCCCCGTGGCCTAGTTTTCATAGAGATGTGTGATTCAGAGACAGTTAAACAACCTAGTCATTCTACAGGTGGTCACTTGGTACAGGAATGGAGTGATTAATACATCATTTATTTTCCTAAAATTAGGGAGAGAGGGGGTGCGCAGCGTGATCCCTAATCCTTCTTGTTGACAAGCCAATCAGTTAGCGAGGTTAGGATGTACCATCACAGTGTTTATGGCATGATAGTAGTGTTCATGAATAAATGTAACGGCTTACTTTAAGCTTCTATTTTGATATGACAGTTTATTTCAATCAGATCGTGTATTTCCTGATTTAAGGTTTAAGTGTTAATAATGAATTTATAATGTCAAGGTAAGTGAGGGAAATGTCAACTTGGTGCATGAGATATTTTTTTAAATGTGCAGCTGCTCTTTTGTTGTAGGGCTGTAAACACCCATTAATATTCATTAAAAAGCTCCATAATTTTTTTAGGACTCCGACATAATAACAGTATAATATGATTTTTTGTTTATGCCCAATTTAGTATCAAGCCCTGGTCAAACCAGCATTTAAAACTTCGAAATTTCACAGTGAAATCAATTAATTCCAATGAAATCGCCACAATCAGAAGATTCTCTCATGGGGCACTTCTTTGTGCTGTTGACCAATAGCGAGTCATCTTGACAGTGCTGACCCTTTACAAAAGGTAGAACCAGAGAGTTCAAAATGGAGGGAGCGCTTGTAGGTTATTAGGGGCATTGCACCATTCACTTTTTTTTAATCCTCCTGTGTCGTAGTATAAACACCAAGCTATCACGTTAGCAAGCTTGTTAGCTTGGAGAGCTTTTTTTCCTACTTCAATAAAACTCTTTATTGAATTAAATGATGTACATTCCCCTGAACAAAATGCCAAGGCACAGAGAAAATAGAAAACACCTCGGTTAGCATGCCAGCTACTCTAGCTCACCTACTAGCCCTGCGAGTAGTGCCAACGTCACCAAGCTTCTAGAGCCATATATATCTATTTTAATGTGCCACTTTCTGGTGTGACCAGGCCTTAACAGGAGGTGTGTGTGTGTGTGTGTGTGTGTGTGTGTGTCTTTTCTCTTATACTAATCTCCCGTCCTCCATTCATTGATTAGATTGTGCTTTTCTCTTGCAATTTACATACCATGGTCAGTGATGACAGAGATAATCACATCTCTCCCACAAGCTCAATGACAAAAAGGTGGCTACAGGTGTTCATAGAGATGATTATATGAGTGTGTGTGTGTGTGTGTGTGTGTGTGTGTGTGTGTTTGTTTGGAAGACCATAAATCTGGACGTCATGAGTTTGTGAGTGACTTGCGTTCTCTTTTTCTCTGTCAGGGTGCTGCTCTTATCTTTGTGGCCCAGAGGCCGCAGGACTTATCAGGCACACATTCATCCATGCAGGTCACTGCCAGAACCCAGGACCGCTCCCTGACAGCTGGGCTATGGCTTCCATACAAACCTCCATCCCCAGGTTTGTACTTGTAAAAAATGTCAAATATTGACTCCATTCCACTGAACAAACTTCAGAGGAAGTTTCTGTGGTGACTGTCTCGCAGTGCAGCTGCTGTGTAGCTCCACAAGCTTGCCGAGCCACAGGACACTGTATCTCCAGCTTACAGAGAGATGAGGCAGTCTCTCTTGCTCTGTGCCTCTGGCCTCACTTGCCCTTTGAACAGATGCCATTACATTCACAGTATTCACAATGCTCTTTTGTGGGCTCACGTGAATATAGCTTTTAATACACCCACCAGTGCACTGCAACATACAATGGACAGGGTTTACACCATGCAACATCAAAGTAACTGACGTGTCAATATAAAAGAGGTGCCATCACAAGTCATTAAAGGAATAGCTCCACATTTTGGGAAATACACTTCACTTCTTTGCTGAGAGTTAGACGAGAAGATTGATACCACTCTCATGTCTGTACAGTCAATATGTCACTGGAGCAAGCAGCTAGTTAGCTTAGCTTAGCATAAAGACTGGAAACAGTGGGAAACAGCTGGCCTGACTCTGTCTTAAGGTAATGAAATCTGCCTACCAGCACCTCTAAAGCTCACTAATTAACAAATTGTATCTTGTTTGTTTAAACAAGAAAAGTGCAAAAACAATTCCCTGTTTTACTTGGGGTTATGTGCCAAATTCGCTCTTTGGTTTTTGTACAGACTAAATGGACAAGACACAACATGTTAATTAGGGAGCTTTAGAGGTGGCTTTATGCTAAATTAAGCTAACAGGCTGCTGGCAGTAGCGTCAAATTCATTGTGCAGACATGAAAATGGTATTGATCTTCTCATCTAACTCTTGGCAAGATATTAAGTGTATTTCCCAAATGTTGAACTTTTCCTTTAATTTCAATTCATTAGCTAGCAATACACAGCAAAATACAGAGGAACTTAAAGAGGCTGGATGATATGATGCCTGATGTGAATGTAAATCAAAGTAAAATAGAGTTTGATTATCTTCATAAATACATACACAATATTGATCTTTTGCAATCTATTTATGTTGCACATTGTTATTGTGGTCTTAATCCCTAGTCATCTGCAGCTTCCTGTGGGGTTCTGCTGAAAACATTGCAAGCAAACATATAAGATAAAAAATAAACCAATGACTTTGTATTCATGTCCAGGGAGAATAGTGCTTCTGAAACCGGAGAGAGACTCAGCAAACAGTAGGAATATGATGCTAGTTTGAGTGCATTCAATCCAATTCTGACTCAGACTGGTTACAAATAGATTAAACTAGATTAAACGGAAAGTGGCAAAACAGAACGTTTAACTCCCTGTTTGACAGTCAGTAGGTAGTGGGCTTAACAAAATAAAAGCCAATCTACAGAATCCCACTGCTGGGCTACACAAGGAGAATTACTGTATGACCTCGGCACATATGCCGCAATTTGTGTCAATGCCAACTTCCTCTTCTGATTTTCTCTTTTACAGCAGAATAAAACTATCAACACAAATCCTAGCTGCAGACAGCTGATCTATGTCTCTACTCAAGGAGGGGGTGCAGATGGCTATTTGGAAGGATCTATACTCCGAGGCTGTTAAAGATGGTCACCTAAGGAGAGATAGGCCCCGATAGCATTGTGTCCGCTTTAGCAGAGGCAATGAACCAAGCTGAATTTCATCAGCAAAGAGAAAGTGGCATGGAAAAGGGAACAATAAAAAAAAGTACTGAGCACACAACAACAAACTTTTCCAATCAATGCACTTTCTCATGAAGACAGGGTGAAATTAATTCTCGCCTGAAGGGCTATTGTAGGGGGGAGGTTCACTGGAGAGTAAGAGCTGTTGACAAATACTCTTTATCCTCAGGTCAACGAGGAGGGGAAAAAACAGGGGATGTAAGAGAAGGAGTGAGGGGAGACAGCAGAGAGAAGGCTTGTGAAGAATGAGACAGCCAGAGAGAGGACAGAAGTCAGAAGGGAGAGAAAGAGCCATCAAGAGGGAGGTAAGGGTGTTGAAGCTCTCTCTAAGCCTAATGACAGTGTAGCGTCGCCAGGACCTCCTTGACATTACTGAAGCCCTCACTTCCACTTAGCATGGACGTTTCCCTCCTAGCAGCGAGCAGTTGTCTCACCCTAATTATTCCGCCCTCCACCTGCATGCCTCACTCTGCTTGTCACTCTCCTTCATCTCTCTATTCTCAGGTCTCACCCTCCTGTCCTTTCCTCCCTGCTTCTCTCCGTTGCCCTTTCAATACCTCCTTAGGACACAGGAAAAGTCAGAACTCTCCACTCTCCAAGATTACTTCTGAATTTTAAAAAGGTCTCGTGTTTTTTCTGTGTGCATATTTGAATGAGCCAATATTTGAGCTCCCCTAATATTTTTGCATCCATTGCCACTTTAGCATTGTTTGTTTTAGACAACTTATGCATTTTAAAATCTCTAAAAGTAACAGCCAAGAGGCTAACAGCATTTTTGGATGATTAGTGGGGCAGAATACATATAGGATTATTATTATGGACTTACTTCTTACTTTTTTTACGGTTTCTTTTTACTATATTACTTTGCATAATTAAATATTTTTTATGAGCATTATTCATACTAGACTCTCAGTGCCTGCAAAATGACAGAAAGGGGTTGGAGCAGAAACACAAGGTCTTTGCTTTTAGTGAGAATCATCAACATTCAGCCAGTCCCCAAGTGAAACCGGATGGCCTCATGATATTAGCCAACCTTTTCGTTAGCAGAAGTTTAAAGGGGCAGTCCAGAAATTTAGTATTACACATCCATACAATTGGGGATCTCACAAGAGACAGATTTAAAGAAGAATTGTCAAAATTGAAGCAACAGAGGCTGAGATATCCTGACATTTAGTCCCCCAGTTTGTAATGTAGGCTTTCTGTTATAATTCTGTAGTCTCTAAGCCCAAGAGATAACCCTGATGACATCATCAGGGTTATTTTCTCAGACTAGAAAGTTCCCACCAGAGTCACAGAAAACAGTATACAACATTTTTCACAGACTTTATACTACTCCTCATGATGAATAAACTGACATTAGGTGTAAAATTGGTGGAGTACCCCTTTAAGGAGATGATGTTACTATTTCTGTGTATTCTTCAGCACAGCACCTTAAAAGTTTATTTCATCGTCTCAGACCTAATTCTTTAATCACAGCTTGATGAAAGGCAATACGGTTGACAGTCAAAACTTTTCCATCATCTGTCAGCTTCTCAAGTTTTAGACGTTGAACAGATTGCATTGCTGCAGTGTCTCTACCCCTGTGCCACATGCACATAAATAATGGATGTTTGAAAAGTCATTACAGCACTCTGGGATGCCAAGCAGGTTACTGAATGTACACAGCAGAAACTCATTGCGCTCTTGCAAACCGTGAGGGAAGAGATGACTTATCTGTCATTTTATTGGCTCATAAGAAAAATACATTATTTTGCCTTTTTCTTTAACCATGAAAATGTATCTCCAAAGAAAAAGTAAGAAGTCAGATTAGAGAAAATTGTGAATGTTTAGAGCAATTATTCAGATTAACTAAGTGTTGTAGAGACAGACAGGGAATGAAAAATGACTTTTGACCTAAATCAGTCGACCAAATCCCTCAAGCATTTTACATAATTACTCTCGTACAGGCCTACCCAATTGGCAACAATTAAACTGTGCATCAAGACATTTTGTAAAGTCATAATCATGATGTGAAGAAAAGGAAAGTTTTAAATAGTAATCGCATTATTTTAATATGAAATAATTTCTCCCTGAGTCACTTCCACTTATCTCTTTGTTTTTACCTCTGTTATCAAATTTGTCTTGCCTTTTTCACCTCCGTTGTTCCATCTTCTTAGTGTCTTAATGATCACATTTTTCACCTTCATCCTTCTCATTTCCATTTTCCCTCATTCGTCTCCTCCAACAGAGCATCTCTTGTCTGCTCTTCTGGTGAATATAATTCTCTACCTTGTTGTTCTCTCTGGTCCCAGGCTTTCATTGACTACTGTCGGTGAGACTCAATTAAAGCAATGGGAGAAAAAAAAATAAGATTAACAACACACACTTTTACCCACAATGCCCAGGGGGCCCAATTTATCTTGAGGAATGCTCAGCTTAAAAAAACTGTGATTGACACCTCTAACCTTCATTGGGATGTAATCTTCATCTTTAGCACTCAGAGATCTAATTAATTAGGGGAAATCTCATTTCCTCACTAATGCAACTGGACAGAGGCATGATAGAGGAGGGAGAGAAGGGAGGAGGAGGAGGAGGAGGAGGAGGTTGCTGAGGAGAGGAAGGATTGAGATGGAGGGGGAAAGGAGGGGTGCCGTATTTCATCAATGCCTGTGAACGGTGTCCACCTTGTTCATTTCAGGGAAGAACAAGAGAGCGTGAGGTGGTTGGGTTCACACCAACTACACTGTATTGATTACAGCTGCCAGAACTCTGGCTACTGGCCATCACATAAGGAGACACTGCAGTAACACTCTTTATAATGGGATCTCTTGGTAATGTACTCAAGTGTTTCACTTTCTTCTCTGGACTTCTTTTGTGCATTAAAGCCATCATGTCATCATGTATGTGTGAGGAAGTGATATCTAATTGCAACTGGTCTTGTCCTGCTGCTGCACTACAAACAAAGTGTGTAAATGTAACTCCATTACAAGTCATTCTCACTAATCTTGAGTAACTAAAATATATATGACTATTTGGATGCGTGGATTATGTATTTATTAACTCTAGTGAGCAGATTTTAGTTCACAACTCATGAGAAAAAAATGATCTACTGAGGGGAAAGTTTTCTTATACACCTCAAGTGTCTGAACAGCAATAAAAGCCAATGTCAGTGAAAGTGCTGTTCTTTCACCTTAACAGATAAAAAGGAATGTTTTAAGTATTGAACAAATCTGGTTGGTGGATAGGCTTAAGATAAGAGCTTACATTTGACATCAGCCACTGCAAGGCACTTGCCATAATGCACTGACTATTACTTCCATCATATGAATGAATGAATACATATTTTTATTAAGTGTCATACACACAAAGGTGCTCAGCTCACATGGGCTCTCAAGACAGAGAAAGAAGGGAAGCAAGCAAACATATAGTATAGTAGCCGAAACATAGTATACCAGATATAAACTTAAAGTCCCCCTCCACTCAATACTATGTTCTGCTTATTGTTACTGCACTGGGATGTTTGACCTCCACTGTGCAAAATGATATTAAAAGCAGATTACCTTTATATGTCTTAAAACATGTCTGAAGGGGATATTTAACAAATCAAACACAAATTGCCTTATATGTTTATATGTTACCTTTAACAAAAACTGAGTAAAGTCAAACACCTTATATGTAAACATGCAATATAATCTACATTAATCCATCATTTCATATTGTAATCATCTATAAGTAACGTGCTGTGATTTCACACTAAAAGTCACATTTTCTTTGCATAATTTATTATTCTGGAACATTCAGTGATCTAAATGAACTCCATTGTTAAGATAGTTCCCATCAGAATTAATTTTAGCAGGCAGTGAGAAATATTTCAGATATTGAGGGCACTTGAGACCAACAAAACACACACACACACACACACACACACACACACACACACACACACACACACACACACACATATACTGTGTGCACTAAAATGCAAATCAATCTCAAAAGATCATTGTGTTAATCATCAGCAAAACTATCAATTTAAGGAATGAAAACCAGCTAACACCCTCACCTTCTCTACATTCACATAAGGCTCAAAGCATGATAACACTTCACAGCATCAGCCACTTCATACAAGACACAACAGGGTATAGAAGAAATATTCTGTATCGACTATTTTTGAAGGGTAAAAAGATCTATGAATATATGTCACAGTACTTGTGGTCTACAATGGCTGTAGTTCAGTCATATACTGTAGGTCTTGATTCTCTCAGTTCTTGCAGATATGTACTTCTGTATCTTTAAATTACTTCCACACAACTCTGGCTACAGATATGGTTGAAAAAACATCTCGCTGGGCAGTGAATACAAAGTGTCTTGGCTTTGTTGTTGGAATGAATAAAAGCACTATGCTGTTGCTAAAAATTGTTCTCCACCCTGCCACTGTCTCTGCATCCACGAAACCCGCCCCCCTTTCACCCTCCAGTCTCACTTCTCCATTACGCTGCCGTCTGAAGGCTGCATTTCGTAGCAGATATCGAACCGGCACTTTGCTCTCTCTCTGATCACTTGTCGGCCACCTCACAGGCTGTGCTGCACCTCTTCACACTGACACCGGGCCTGGGTTTCCATGCCTCCTTTCTCCTTATCCACCCTGAGGGCCTTATATCTCTGTCCATACTTGCCTGCAGCTCTCCCCACCCAGCTCATCTACTCGCACCTTTCCAATCTCCAGATCATAATAGGGGAATGAAAGGGAGTTTATAAACTGAAGTGCACATCAGATCTGGTGTAATGAAATCTTATCAATGTGTTCCCTGTGCTGTATTATTTGCATATAAATGACATAATATAATAACTCTCTCCGGCCTCTACCTGGGAGGAGTAAATATTTCTCTGTCTGCTTTGTCTCGTTGCCGTGACACGAGGAAACGAGACGCTAATTGAAGAGAGGAAAGCATCTTTATGTGACGACTGACATTCAATTATGTTTGGGGGATCAGATTAGGTGGTGGCCCCAGAAATGTTTGAAAACAACATTTTGCAGAGCGGCAACTCTGAAGGCAGCCGAGGATGTAATTTGAATGGCTGTTTGAGGCCCGCAATGAATGGCGCTGCTCTGAATGGAATCACTATGCTATGACCTGCGAGTAATTGGATGTCCAGAGTGAAGTGTTGACAGAGAAGGGGAGGCGCGGCTGACAGAAACAAAAAAGAGATAGACAGCGAGGCAGGGAGACAAAGAGAGAAAATAACACAAAATGAAAATAAGCAAGAAAACAATGCCATGAACAGGCAGGACGAGGGGGAAACAAAGAGCAATAAAGGGGGGAAGAAAGTAGAGAAAATGAATGCAGTTTTCCTGAAGAGTGGAGCCTGCCACAGCTTCAGCTGTCATTCATCACAGCGCACAGGCATGTAGCCACTCTGGCCACTGAGCCAAATAAGCCATTAGACAGGATAAGCCTTCTCATCAGCCACGGGACGGCACGCTGCCAAGGTCACACCAAACAAACACTGGGTCACTTTACTTAGAGCCACCATTGCATACTATACTGCAGATCAGGGATAATTGTGTACATTCATCCATCTACCTGTTACTCTGGATGTGTACTAGTTAAGCATAACAGAGCAGATAATGTAAAGTAAACACATTTACAGTGCAGGCAACAGGAAAGTAAGTCTTTAATATACACAACGCGCGACCAAAGATCATTTGCTGACAGATGATGCGTGTGCCTCAACAAAGACTATAACCCATCCTGTCAACAGAGATTATTTTAAATGTACACAGTACAACAGGCTGCCTACTATTCAACTGACTCAGAGTGAAGAATAGTGCTTTTGTCGGACTGTCGTTTTCAGGTGCAAATCTTTTTCCAATAGTGATTGTTGAGCACTACTTTTCTATCTGAAAGTCACCTTCAGGTAAAAAAAATACCCAAACATGTTGTTGTACTGTATTGGTTGTTAAGATGTGCTTTCTGTCTGACAGGGAAAAAAAGCATTTAACAAACACTCACAACACATCTGCACGGATGGAGGGGGGTAAAAATAACAAAAGTCAAAATAAAATAAACATTCAGTTTTATCTATCTGAATAAAAACATCACTATTCCACCACACACACACACACACACACACACACACACAGACATCCATTTTATCTCCATGTAATTCACCTTTGTAGAACATGGAAGGGGATGGAGGGGTCGGCCGACTCCATCGATTGGCTATCCTTAGCAGTGACAGCTCCCAGATTGGCCAGAGAGCATTAGAGAGTCAGAAAGTCACACTGCCATTAGCAGTCTGTCCTCTCTGGTTACAGCCTGCCAGCACACGGACACTCCATAGACTGAAATAGATCACAATGATTGGGGTGTGTGTGTGTGTGTCCGACAGATGTCTGTGTGCATGTCTAGGAAATGTGATCACTCTATCGCTGTACAGTAACTTCAAATATATTCTGCATGAAGTTCAAGCCAATAACCTTAGCACCCCCCCCTTCATTTTTCTTATTTAGTGTGTGTTATTACCTCTCAGAACACACTCCTCCTCGTCTCTGCATTAAGCCAAACTTTCCACATCTTTCTGTGTGTGTGTGTGTGTATGTGCTGTTAAATTGGTATTCATCCTGTCTCCAACGACAGTATAAATCAGAATATATGAATGAAAAGACCACATGTTTTGTATACGTGTTGAAAATCCATGCTTGTTACAAGTTACTGTATATAGCTTATTGCAAATGAATCACGTGAGTAGACTGAGGCAAACTCAGAGGAGCTTTTGTAGATTTTTGTAGACTGGAGGGGAATTTACCGTGCTCTGCCTGCCTGCCAGGCTCCATGTTCCCAGCCCTCCTCACCTCTTTTCTGATTCACATCTCTGCTCCTCCAGTTCACAAGCCTCTGAAAAGGATGTACTGCAGTCGGGCTGTGACAATGGGAGGTGGTGCATGAAAGCACAGTTGACTGAGGAAACTAGGGTTAGACTGATAAATCAGCCAGCTGAGATATTGGGATTAAGTTTTCTGTATTATGCGGGATCAGCAGGATGATGTCTTCAGCCTCTGTGATGGAAGTTCCTCCCTGACTAACACATGCAATGATATTTTCTCTGAAAAGCTGATTTATTAATTCAAATTAGATACGTTATCCTCACCAGCACACACTCGTACATGCACACGCTCAATCACACACAGGAACAAAACATAATTCCTCTCCATTTTTCAGAAAGATAACATAACACCTCACACGCTGCCTCTGTCAAGCTGCCATACGCTTGCCTTCACATAGGCCAAAGAGGGTGGAACACGCTTATTAATACTGGTGAGAGATTTCAACCCCTTTCTTTCTCATTACCAGTCAGATTTATTCGCTGTTAGACCTAATCAAAACAAGGAAATTAAAGACTTGAAACCCATTGTTTCCTACAGTATGTTGACTTTTCTGATCGAATTTAATATTCTTCTACATGTGCAAAAAAGCTGAATAATTTAGATTCCAGTGTAGTGCAGTGCAAGTAAGTGTTTGCATGTGGTAGCCACACTTGAGCTCATAAGTAGAAATTTTCAGATGTTCTAAGAAAACTGGTTAAGATTGACATTCTTGCAAAGCAGGTTGATTTCTTTTACAGCGTTCTGATGATTAAGAGAGATTTCCGTGTGTATCCAGTGAAAGATATGAACACTCCTCCGTCTTCTCAGACTTATGATAATGGCCTCATCCCCCTCAGCAATATTAGCTGTCAAAAATTACAGCCTGCCATTGATCCAACAGTCGTGTGTCAGAATAATATAAGACAGTGAGGGGAGACATGTCTAAAGTAAAGTGAGGAGAAAAACACAGAGCGGTGGAATAAATGTGCATATCAAGACAGGATTTTACGCCTCAGAGAGAGCTATACAGGGAAAATCAAACTGATTTCAATGTCACAAAATTGATTGTCCAATTTTCTCCGGATTGCTTTCTGCTTCCCCGGGGTAGGTGAGGTGTCTATCCAAACACTCTTAGAGCTCCCCCTGAATTATGTCTGAATTATTTCTGGCCATCTTTCCCTTTTTCTGTCTTTTGGTGTGTAAACCTCTCTCTTTCTCTCTCCGTCACACATATAGTGCACACATATGCTGGACATGCTGTCTTCAAAAGCTATAGTCTGGATGGCAGATGGATTCGATGGGTGTCACTCTGAAGCCATATTTATGAGAATGTGCTGAAGTGGCTGTGTTTAAATCTCTCCAGACCTAGAGGAGGACAGTTTAAAACTTATGCCTTCTGCACTTCCATCTGGCTCTGCTGACTGACTGTGTGCTTTTGAAGTCTCACTTTTTTTCCTTTTTTTAAAAAGAGATGCTGCACTGCGGCTGGACTATTGCTAAAACCCCTGAGGACGTTTTTGAAAAATCCAGCACACTAATAAATGATGTTGGATTGGGGGTGAGGGGGATAGATACTTGTAGATACAACATAGAGACAATCATACATGGCGCTCCAGGCTTATACAGCCTCTAGGTGGCCACATCTGCAATCATATTAATATCACAGAGAGCTAGTATCACAGACATGGATTAGTCATAGCTGTTTGGCTGTTTAGTAGGGAAAAAATCACCATATTGGATTTCACTTCTTTGGCTTTGATGGCATTTGAAAAGAAAGAGATTTCATGGACTGTGACATCACTTCATTGTGGGTAATCTTTCACACAGGTGTATCACTGACCTATTACTGGAAATATTATGAAAACTGTTCATTTCTTCATTTGAGTTGGAAAGCTCTAAGGGGCAGTCATACTGATCCTTCAAAAAAAGAGATTTTGTCAGAAAGATTTGTGTGTATTGAGTTGGTGTAGAACACAAATGAGTTAGCACAGCAGAGGGAAAACAAGGAGAAAACACTGACGTCAGGAAGGCCTTCGTCGGCACTGATACTTCCTGTCATCACATTTTCTTTCTAATGCTTTTATAATCCTCTTGTATGGGAAGATACACTGCATTAAAAGAGCATTCCACTGATTTACTGATGCATGCCTATAACATTGTCAAACTCATGATGGACAGTTTAAAACAAAAAGGATCAAAATCGATCGATGGAGCAGAACCAGAGATATCGTCTTTTTTATTCCACAAATTCTTCTTCCTTGTGAAAACTTGCTGCCTACATTGCCCACAATGCAACTCGACCACTGAAAATTCGGTTGGAGACTCAAATGTGCTATGCTAGTAGCTGCTAATGTGGCCTTGAGCCGATAGCCTTGAGCAAAGATGAGGAGCTCCACACCCCCATATTTTTCATACAGCCCCAACCAATGTTGACTCAAGTGACATCACTTTAGGCAGCTACCTCTGGAGCCACAAAAGGCTTTAAACATTTTTAGTGCTCCCCAAGACCTCTAAACATACTCTGATGTATAAAATCGATGGAATTTCCCTTTAAGTACAGCCTGCTCCCATGCAGGTCTCAAAAAACTCCAACAGGTTAAACAGATAATTACACAAATCTGTCCAACTCTGTGCATCAAAACAGATGGAAATCTGACAGGAACAGGTGTGTAATCAGCTCTGTCCAGACAGCTCCCAGTGAAAATAATGTGTCCGGACAAACCCAGTGTGGCCGCCACCTAAGGTGTTCATTAAATCAAAGGTGTAAGTGAAATAATCAAACATGACTCCAATGTGATTCTGCCAACATATAGAGACAACTGACGTGGGTCTCTGGTCTTTGAAGGACTTATCAAGAATCAAGTGATAAGAAGAATCTGCTTTTTTCAGAGATTTATTGAGGCCACAAACAGGCTGACAATTTGGCTATGTGCCTTCTTCAAAGGCATTCAGCTGCATATTCAAACACCAGCCTGTTAGCGGTTGTAATAAATCTTGGCTGCAGACGGGTGGAGGAGTACTGCAAAAGGCTTTTTTCTCTTCATGGAGCGTTATCTTTTGAAATATCCTGCAAGTGATATGCTTCAGAAGTCTCACTTTTCTGCTCACAGAGGAGAAACCACAAAGACCAACATACATCTCTCATTCAGTCTCTCAATCGTCTCACAAAACCAGCATCAACAGCGCTCACTGCATTGATTACATCTCATTTCACCGTACTTTTAATCAATTACGCCTCTATTAAACAGTTTACTGTAGCTCGCGGAGCGGCTCATCAGGGCGGTTAGCCGCCATGGTTCCAGCAGTTCCGGATGGGAGGTTTTCAGCCAGGCTTGTTGGACACCACCAGAGCTGGCGGATGAGTGTGTATCACCTCAATTAAACTATGCGCTAAGTGTCTGACAACAGCTAATATTCCTCTTCCACCAGCGAACCCAATCGATGTTCTGGCATTCGTCACCCTGCTGAAAAAGCAATCATCCCGTTGTCTCGCTCCGGTTAGACGGGGAAATGGAGAGACTCTCATCTGGCTTTTGCGCCTGCCCACTAGCGCTCATTCTAACACGGACACACGCAAACACATATAGATGGCATACAGCACACACACATACTGTATATACACACTTTCTTCACTCTGCTCACTGGCAGCATTAGTTACATGTCGAGAAAGAGCAGATGTACAACAAGCCTTACACTTGTGCGCAGTGACAAGTGTAAGGCTTGTGACAAGAACCTGTCCAGCAAAAACTCACACTCTGTTCCACTTGGAAAAGGACCATCACTCAGTGCAGAGTGATACACCACACGCACACACACGCACACGTTTGCCAAGTCAACCCACCTCTCTGTCAAGTAATGTAGGGGAGATGGCAGTGACAATGTCGCCTCTTTCTGCGTCGATGTGGAACATTTTCGAGGAAGGCTTGTCTGGCGACTGCCTGACGATGATGTAGCGCAAAGCGGCATTATCTGTGGCGGGGTCGTCTGCATCGAACGCCGTCATTGTCATCACTGTGGTTCCTGGAGAAGACAGTGAAAGACAGGGTTGAGTCTGAACTCAAACATACTTCTCATGTAAAATATGTGAGAGAGGGAGCTAAATGCTGGTGTCATAAATAGAATATTTTTACAGGAATAAAACACAATTTTAGAAGCAGGTGTTGCCTTTTTACTCTGGAGATTGATGAGTTAACTTTAAAACTTTAGATTACATTCAATTCAATGTTTTAATGGTTGCATTTTTCACTGGGTAGCCAAAACATGAGGAGTAAAAAGCTTCTGAAATAAATCAGAAATTAAACTAATGAAACATATAGAACAGGTAAAGATATCAGACTCTTGTGCAAATTATGCACATTTTGACATTTTAGTTTGACTTTTTCAAAAGCTTTACATCCTAAAGGTTATAGATGCATGTTTTAAGCTAGCAAAGAAATTCCAATAATTACTGGAATACATGTTCATGCTAAGAGAGTTTAACCAGCCAATCAAAGTGAGACTAACTTGTTGTGTTCATGATATTTCTTATGTATTACAACACACAAGAAAAAAATTATTGCTCTAAAATTAGAGCAATCATGGCAGCAGGTGTATGAAAAGCGCAATTCTTTCAAACTACTTCTGCCCAGACAGCTGCTTAAAAAGTTAGCCTTTCCTATTAATGTGTTTTCCCCCTTCATGTCAGCTCTAACAGCACGGTGCATTTTATTTGGTAATGGGAACAAAAATGGAAATCCTGCCCGCTGCAGCTGAGCTGAAATAGGAGGCAATCCTTGACCCACCCTCAACCCTCAATCTCTGTCTCTTGTCAGTGATGAGATACACTCACACAGATTCAGCGGGGCACACACTCAATCCACACATATAGAAACGTACACAAGAAAATGCCTGGATATGTGCTTCCATGCATGCACACACACACACACACACACACACACACACACACACACACACACAACACACAAACATATATAGGCCGTGTTAGGTTGTGTGCCTTCTGAGCAGTGTTTTCCCTTTTCTCCCTTGCGGGCAGAAGTGTCTATAAACTATATCTCCATCCAGTGCTTCGGGTTCTTGCTGCCATCAGCTTGCAATCAGGCACCTCTGGTTAAAACATCGTCAGCAGAATACCTCTTCAATTTGTTCTAAGTTCTAAGTTTGACTCATTGTTAGAGAGATGCGTGACTGCATTCTGATGAGACGGTGTGTTTGAGACACAGATGAATACTTCTGATAAGGAGGGAAGTCTGGCACACTCTAAAATGTAGGACTGATGATTTTGTGTGTGTGTGTGTGCAATTTGAAGCGATTCATTTAAATGGTGGGGTATCACTATAAACAGTAAAGAACTATAATAAGTGGATTTTGGTCGTGATCATACACTGTAATTCTAAAATGACACAACAAATTAATGTGGCTGATGATGCGATTCTGCTTCTGCTTTCAGTTTTTTAACAATATGGGAGCAGGCAAAAGCATTTCTTTTATGAAAATCCTGCCTTACATAAAGCTGATTCTTTTCTTAAATTATTAAACCCACTGAAGTTTTATGTGTTTTCTGGTAAGAAACCCCTTGTGATTCTTATTTGACCCACATACTTAGCAAAACATTCTCCTAAGCATCAAATAGCAGCACTGCGTAGCATGGCCCATAAACACCGATCTCTTTTCATGCTTCTCCTTAATACCCGACAGTACTTTGCCACAGTGCATTAGCCAAACTATTCAAATAAGACACAAAAGGGCTACTGGAAAATATGCAAAGTCTACATTAAATACTGGTGGCTCAGTACCAAACGTCTTTAGTCCAGCTGAAGGTAATGAGGGGCAGGGAGGTGTGGGTTTTATCCCCTTGGCATTTGCACTTCAAGGTGAACCATTAATGGTTAAGTAAACCAGTAATCCTTCCTCTGCTGAATAATTACACACTCCCATCTCCTTCATTACCTATACTCTGTTCCACTTCACACCTCAAAAGCCACACTGTTAAAGATTTAGTGAGTGTGCTCACAAACACACATGGTCGCGCACACAGCTTTGCACGCAGACACACCAACCGGCAGCAAATTAGAGCGTTAAAAACTATGACTAAATTGGTTATCTTGAACAGATCTCAGTGAATTATGTTCTCATTCTGCCGGCAAACCGAGGTCTCTTGAACGCAACACAATCATATTACGTTTTATGTAATATCAGAGTCAAGCTGACCCTCTCAATCCTCACTGTCTTCATCAGATACCATAATTCCACTCACAAATGAGTATCATGTTGCCAATAAGCACTCGTCAGTCCGGAATACAACACGGCATCAGCATCAATCAACTTACATGATAGACATCTAGCATTCTGTAATGGGACAATGGGGCTGGGTATAACTCTAACACTGATGTCTGTTGTATTTAATCATATCATGATAGTATGTGCGTGGCCTCGGTGAAGACTCATTGCCCTCTCTTATCAGCTTCATCCTCTGGCAGGAGCCAAGGCTCAATCAATCTTAACTGCATTGGATGGTACTATGGTGGGATGGATGTGAATGCGCCGGACTGCCATTACCTCGCTATCACTTGGACCCATCTGCTGTGCTTGCTGGATGACACCAGCTCAGACAGGATGAAGAGAAAAGTGATGCAATAAACATGGAGACTGCAGAGAGCTGTCTGTAAACATTGTGTGTGGCATGTCTATCAAGTGACTGTATAATGAGTTGTACATATGTGTGGTGCTCGGTCAAAAATAACTAAAAGAGATGAGAAACATGAGCTATGAGGTAAAACATCACCAATTCACACATGAAAAGACACACTGATTGACAGAGAAAAAGAAAGCACATACAGATGCACATGTTATGGATTGATTTTATTGCACTGTGCTGTTGCCTACAGCTAACTCCTATATCTTTCTCAAATACCGAGGGAAATCAGTGGGGGCCGGCAGATATGTGGATGCCACCAGGGAACTGACACAATGAAAAGCCAAGATGAAGCAAGAGAACATAGACAAGATAGAAAAAAGGGTAAATGTGTTGTGAGTATGTATTTGAGTCTAGTGTGTGTGGCGGGTGGGCACACATACACACCGTCTATGTGTCATAGTGTATCTGTATGATTGTGAGTGGTTGGAATTTCATTTTAAATTATTCAACATGTACGATGGATATTCCAAAACCTGAAATGGGATTTATATTAATCAGACTCAAGTGACTGAAAAAGACTGAGAGCTGACCCATTCTATTCTCAGGTGTGAATGAGATCAAAGGAAGTTCAAAGATGAATCATCTTATCCAATACCAATACTGTTGAGATACATGACGATGAATTACAAGCACATAATCAGGAGAAGCAGAATGCGGTGAAGAGGTGGTAGCAGAGATAAGTGTACACGGGGATGTGGGAGTGAAAACCACAAGGGGAGAGAGAGAAAGGGAGGCATGGAGAGAGAAACACGAAGATTAAAAAACTAAAGAATAGTAGAAGGAGAACATTAGAGTAGGAACTGTAGTTTTTTTTTTTTTTACAAATAGCCCCTCGACTGACCACTGCACCACAGGAAATCACGTCTGACATCTAAGTCTTCAGTAATAGTTCGACAAAGCACTAATGAATATTCCAGCACATTAAAGGCCCTGAAAACCTATTTTATCAAATAGCTTTTTATTATGAGTGATGGCTTCCTACATGAACATTTTCAGCCAAAGTCTGAACAGTTTTGATTATTTCTAATGACAGCTGTTTATATTTGTGTTTTTCTCTTTGCTTTTCTCACTTTCAAGTGGGCGGGGCTCAGGTGGAAATAGGTGATGTCATGTGTTTCCGTGCACCAATCAGAGTTTAACAGTCAAATTAAAATCTTTTGACAGCTGTGTGGATGTTTAATCATGTTGCCAGCACTGTCAATAAACTTGACTAGTCCCGATGAAACAGATTAGCTGCAGTTTTAACTGTTAAACTCTTATTAACTAATGATGTTTTTTCCTTTAACTTTACTTACTGCATGCTTATTTAGTCATGAATACTTAATGTTATTGAAAAATACTTTTGAATTTAAATTGAAAGTTTTCAGTGGCTTTAAATCATTTTACTGGAGCTCTCCGTTCCACAGCACACACAGAGCAGCAATGCAAAAGCATACTATTCCCCTCAGTGACCTTCTGCTCGAACTTGCACTTCTTTAGCGGCAGATCACTCAAATCAACTCCACTGCAGCTGGTCTCATTTACATCCTTAGTGTTAGTGAATACCTTGTTAATTTGAAAAGATATGCAAAGATACAGTACTTTGTGCCCCTGACGCTAATTAGATGTTTAGCAAACAATTCCCTTCATTTGTTTTTTCAGCAAAATAGCATGTAAATAAAGTCCAGCTCTTCAGCTGTCTTAGAAGTCAGTTGTAAAGTTGTAAAACTATAACAGCCTGCTGCAAGGGTTCCCAACATGGGGGTCACGACACCGCAAGACGGCTGCATGATAAATCTAAGGGGTTGAGCGATGATTAACAAGATAGGGCATAAGAAAGAAAAGCATATTTCTGCTACGGAAATTATAATAATTCTGTCTGACTTTTCTCTAATATTTCTTTTTTTGTGAAGTATTAGACACTTTTACCTCTTCAAGGTTCTAAAACTATTAAAATAAAGCAATAAACCTTTTTCACAGAAGACATTTTGACACGTCACAGTATGAAAAGCGCGGGTGTACATAATAAAATTAAAGATGGCTGAATTCCATTTAGCTGCTTTGATATCTGCTGGTATTGTGCATGTTGGCTCCCTGTAACACTGTCATGACTTACTGGGAAGCTTGAAGAGAACGGTTAATTGTTAACATTGTTAATGTTACTACTAACACATGCTTTTCCTACTATGACAGGTCAAAATGTCTGCTGTGAAAAAGGCCTAACTGAGAAGGGAACATTATGAGGAACTGCTTTTAAATAGTAGATCAATGCAACCTTTAATGAGGGGTCATGAGTAGACTTTGCGTCGGTCAGGTCAGAGGCCAGAAAAGTAGGTTGTATACCACTGGTCTAATGGCCTTTTCATTTAAATCTGGTCAAATGTTTTTCAGTAATATTTCCATCAAACAGATAGAGGTGAAAACTAAAACCAATTTTGATGCAAGTAGTTAACATAAAAAGGAACATTTAAATAAAAGAGAATAACTGATTAATGTTTGCTTGAACAACAAAAGAAGCTTTGATGCACTTTTCATCAAAATGCATTGTTGATGAAACAACTAGTCGAGAGGACAGTTACAGAAGCAGAGTGTGCTTCTGTGGTTTTCATTCTTTGTGCAGCCATTTATTCCCAGTAATGTCTAAAATGTGTCTCCTATTCAGCTGCAAATACATGCAGTCATGTCTATTAGGCATTAAAGTGATAGTTGTGAAAGTGGCGCAGGTATATTGGTGAAACAGCTTTCAGCAGTGAGGCTATCTGTTTGACTGAATGCTTCATTGTACTCTACCTGTCTTTGCTGTTTACCTGCCTATTTTTGCCACTACACTACTCTTCATGGCTTGGATGTCGGTCTGTCTGTTTGCCTCTGTGTCTTTTGTTTAACTTGTAATTTCAAAGAGATGATTCTAAAGATCTGATTTTCGTTAGATCAAAGCACTTCATGCTCGCTCTTGATGTTATGTGTATTAGTCTAGTACTCTTTAAATCTTTCAGATATTTATTTTCTTGACTTTCTGCCTTTTGCTTGTTTACACATTGTAGCAGGGTTGTGTCTAACGATGTAGTGCTAAAGTCATCATGTAGGCATGTTTTTATCCGAGATAAAGATTAAAGATTTAAAGATTTAATGGCAGTGTGTAAAAGACATGATTTTTGTGTGCCATGTCTTTAAATGTTTCTTAGAATTATCAAATGATAATAAACACTGAGGTTTAGCTGTGGTTCACGTCTGTCTCTGTCGCTGATATAAATTCTCTAGCCCATGAAACTGTATTTGTATACATTATCTCTTAGGACACTATTAGCATATACACCACGGTTTGCCTGCTTACCTGCCTCTCTGTCTGGCACACTGCCATCTGCACTATCCTACATGACGGTACCAAGGACATCTCCAGAGGGTCTCCTGTTAAGGCTGTACACTTAGTAAACACTGTGGCTCATTTTCAAGTGCCAAAAGGAAGATTTGGCAATATGAGGAACAGAAAAAGAAAAGGCAAATAAACACTTTGTTTTGCTGCAGTATAAACAAAAACAAACCACCTGTCTGGCTAAAATTCCTCAGCGTTAAGAAAAAATGTAGTCATGATGAAACTTGAAGGAAAATCAAGTGTATTAATCAGACAAGAGAAGACCACTGTCTAAACGCACACTACCCAAGCAGTGCAGTGTCCAGACGTTTTTGACTGGTGTGGTCCAAGTGGGGCACTGACAAATACAGGGGTGGCATGAAGTACGTGAACACACACGTCGGAATAGCATTAATTTACAATTTCTGTCTCCACTACTCATATTTACTTTAATTACTAACATTACAGTGTGTGTGTTTAAAATGTTAATGTAAAAGATAAATTGACTGACCAATCACAACACAACACAACAGAGTGGCACCATACAAATGTAATATAATGAAAGTGATAAAATGTATGTGATTAGAAAAATAGAGCGATACATTGTCAATTGATTTGATAAACTTGATTGACATTTTATTTGAAACAGTGTTGCTCTGATAATCTATACTGTCTACCATTCATCGTTCACAGTACCCAACTGACAAGCAAGGAGGCAGGACTTGGGCAAGTTCAACACAAGAAGTTGTTGTGAACATTGTTTTGTGCAAACACTTTGCAGTCTCTGTAAAACAGCTACACAGGCAATTTTCTCAAATAAAATGATTCCTTAAAGTCAAAAGTTTACCAAATAGTCATTCTGTACTGACCTTAAGCCCTGGAATGATATTCCAGTGCATTCTGGTTCATTTTCAGCAAAGCGTGTGCATCTTTTCACATTGTGTCCAGATCGATCTGCAACTTGATATTTCTCGTTTGCAACATAAATGTTGATAGGAATCTTTATTTACAGCTGGGAAGTGAAGCAACCGTTGTTTTGTAAAAAGTTCCACCACTGAGCTAGTTGTAAAGCTTTTCGAAATAAATTAATTTAGATGCAATAACAGTAGCGGCCGAAGCCGTAGATCTGGAAAGCTGTTGTCGATCTCTGCTGCACGCAAACTAAGTATGAGATAATGAGCCCTGAGCTGACAGTCAAGTGAATGGAGAGAAATACAGTCCAGCTGCCCTTTCCTGCCTCCTCCACAATGCAGTTTCTCCATTCTGTCTTCTCAGCCAGTGTCTGCTCAGGCCACAGCTGGACTATTGGCAAAAGCTAGATAATAAACAATTTATGCTGGATACAACCCAGTGCAATCCACGAAGAAGAACAAAACACAGACATTCAGCATCTTATGAGTAAAATAATCACTGAGATACACAAACTGAGTGTATGGATTGAAGGGTAATGTAAAATAGCTATGTATGAAAATTCTGATGCTATATGATAAATAGATAAAAACAGACGTGTGCTTGTTGTTTGCTTATGCACAGTTTACAGACACTGACTGACGGAGACAGAGGGACAGTCATTGCTTTCATCACAGCATGGTAATGAGAATATAAATAACAGGCTAATGAACAGAAGAACCTGGTAAACAACTCCAGTCTAAACAATGACAATCAAAGCTGGGTAATGAAATCACACCTAATGTGATAATTGAAAAAATAAATGAATTGCATTAAATCATTTGAAAGGAAAATAGATTGGGAGAGCAGTGTACATAAGTGAAGAATCAGAATGAATACTATAAACACCTGGGATTTATATTCCAGGTCCATATTCATGTATTTTAAGATATATCCACTTACAATGTTCATATGAATGAATAAGGTCACTGGGCCAACGTCCACTTGGGCCAATGCATTTATGTGAGTCCACAAAGCTCTTTCTCTGGCAATAGCTCCCAGTTAAACTAACACCAGACCTCTCCATGTGTTATTTTTTCATCAGAATGAAATAGGCCTATAATGGATCCCAATGGACCACTTCAAAAGGTTCAAACCAGGGGTACTTGACACAGCCAAGTCAAAATGACTTCTTAACACTGGCTCCAATTCTTTCTAATCTGTCTATAGTTTGTCCAACCATAAGTGGTCTACACTCCACTCTACATTCCAACCTAAAAAAAAAAAAAACCCATAACAATTTATCTACATATACAAAATAATTTCTACTCTTATTCACATTTCCTTCGTCCATAATGTTGGTTTTACATTACTGATGCTAACACTCCAGAAATGGTTGAAAACATTTAAAAAGTGCATTAAGATAGTTTTGGTGCTTCTGTTTTGCTTATTGGTTTCCAGAAATGTTGAATGAACTACCAAAGGCCATACAAATACCATTTGCATTTTCTGTTTTGTGCTGAATTTCCACCTTGCCTCCAGTAATTCAATTTCTACTCCTTTAAGCTAAACAATCATTCATTAGTCCATTTATTCTTTTAGCCAACTTATTCCAATTCACTGGACTGGAGGTAAGCACCGTCTACACAGACAATGCCTCATACCAGCTGCGATGCAGGTCTTTAGGAACTTTATAGGAAAACTGTGCAGACACAGAGACACAGAAGAACACGCAAACCCCAATAACTGAGCCATGATGCTGTTTTAAATTGAAAAATAATACACCATTGAGAACTATTAGATTAGATGTAAAGCTTGTCTGTGTTCCTGTATTACTTCCATCTCTATTATGTTCTAGGTCTAGTGTATTTTTTGTCTCAGGCACCAGTTCCATATGTGCGCACATGCTTGTACTACACAACTATTTTCCCTTTCGTAGCTAACTTCACTCTCTTCTGTATTTGCATATCTCTGCATGTCACCTCCTCTCCTGCTGGCATAATGATTGCTACAAGTCCCATTGTGGAGCCAAATGTCAGGCCCTGAGGCTGGCAGACAGTCCACAGAGCATAATGACCAGCTGAACCACCTCCTCTCGTGACCCCAAGAAGAGCAGAGAGGAAGGGGAGAGGAGAGAAAAGCCAACTAGAATGAGAAGAAAAGAGGAAGTAAAAGTACGGAATTAAGACATGAACAGAACATAAAAATGGTGAGACACAAGAGGAGAAGAGTTGAAGGACCTAATCAGTTATCAAAAAAAAGAAAGAAACAAACAACTGTTGTATGTAGCAGAAAAGAGAAAGAGATACAGAAAGAAGAAAAGGATGTAAAAAGAAAGCAAAGCAAAGAGATGAATCCTAGGGAAACTGGGAGGAAACAGGATGGACAGCTGTTCAGAGAGAAGGTGTGAAGGGAACAGTAGAGGAAGCATCAAGAATTGATCAAGAAACAAAAAGATGGAGAGAGGAAGTGGGTGGCTGAGGGTTAATGCAATGTGATATTTTCAGAATGCATCAAAGCTGTTGACTCAGCTGTGCATAGTACACAGTTGCAACAGTAATCAGCGAACTCAATAACAACCTAGGGTGTATTGATTAAGGGAAAACTTCAGCAGCCACAACCACATGATCCCATCATCATTAAAGAAAATCTAATTACCCTGTGGCACTGATGCCACCAGACATGTCCAAATGTTTCACGCTTTTAATGTTCTGCCAAAGCGAGGCCCCCACCCCCCAGAATATCGTTTTAAAAAACAAGTCATTAATCTGAGGAGGCACGGAAGTGACACACAATATTGCTTTCATTTTCTTAAGCTTAATTAATCATCTCGGTGTGTGCACAATTAGACAACAGATCATGTCTGATGCTGCTCAGCATGCTTATCCAGCTGAAGCGACCATAGAGAAGTTGGATGGATCCACAAAGACGATCTCCGCAGGGACTGACAGAGACTCTGGAGAACCACAGGATATTTCCACTGGGACAGGTGGGAAAATTACAGTTTCCCTCATAATAGTCAGGAGGTGGGTTGATAGTAAGAGCTGGAAATGGAGTGGGAAGTCATATGAAAAATGCAAGTGATGACAATTCATTTGCAGTAATTTCCTAACCATCGGTCAATTTTCTACACCTGCTTATCCAACATGCACCGGCTGAGAAGCAGGATACACATTCCCATTATCAATATCATAGTGCCTGACTAAAAAACGTATTTGGTGTGTCCTATCTATGCTTTGCACCTCTGTCTGTCTCACTCCCTGTTTAGCACTTGGCTTTAAGGGCGAGTTTCTGAGCCAAGGTTGAATCATAAGGTGAGACTTCCATCTTAACTAGACTCTGGAATATGGACTTAAGGCTCAAGGCAACTCATTAAAATACAAGACCCTTGGGAGTATGCCAACTATTAAGAGAGAGCTCACACCAAAGAGCCAGACAATGGTAGACGTGCAGAAAGTGAGGCATGATTTCATGGAGCTTAGCAAGATTCAATAAGGTAGATATTTCATACTTTAACCCTCACTCCCTCTAAGCCACACCTCTTGGCTTTTATCTATTATATTTTCACACTTCCTTTGGTAATTTATCAGCTTAAAATCTAAATAGCCACTTGGTCCTGGTACTTACCATGCAATAAAGTCATCAATTCATCATCAATTGATCATCAATCATCATTGTTTTTATTGAACCATATACGTATAGACGGGTGGCAAATTAAAGGAAAAACTTGAATAAATACTTCACTGCCACCAGATTTCAGCTGAGCTAAACACATTCTGTAGATTTTGGAGGGACATGTTGGACAGCTTTCTCCACCACCATCATTAACCTGCTAAATGAGGGAATATCTTTTGGAAGAATGGTGTTCCAAAAGATATTCCCTCCAGTAAAAGTTTCAGAGACTTGGAGAAACTACGTCAAGGGGCACTGAAGCTGTTCTGGAGGCTAAGACACTTCATGCTGGTTTTCCTTTTAATTTGTCACCAATCAATACAGTACCGATTGTGCAATACTGCAACTCCTGAAATGAATGCCAACATGCTGTGAGCATTTATTTCACAGGTCTTTTTGATAATTTCCTAGAAAGGAATTATGCTAGGAAGTTTGCTAAAAAGAGTCTGTGAATTTGTGCTAATTACAGGGAAGATGTGTTCAAATTGTAGCGTAGCCTTGAGAGCCAGGTGACAGCGCTGTACAGTCATTCAGATAGGTCGACCGGCTGTTGGTAATATGATGATATGATATTGAGTTGTCTTTTTTAAACTGTTTCCTTAAAAAGTTGTCTGATCATGAAGCATTTTAAACAGTTAAATTGAATTAAATGATCAAAGTCTTCAACCAGTTAAAGTACATGAAAACAACAGACAAAGATTAAGTAAATGAGGTCTATTCACTTGAATAGAGTTCTTGATACCAATGCAACCTGAGGAGACACATGCAGTTTTAGTTTTCCTTTGAAGATTTTAATTTGGAGGCTTGACTCAATAAACAAACTGCATGCTGCATATTTCTTTGCTTACATCCAGCATGGCAATGTCTAAGACAAACTGTTTTGAAGCACAGCATACATTAAAATTAGGGAGTGAGGATGAAAACTTCTTGAACTATACATTAAATAACTGTGGTTTAAGAGTATGTCTACACATAATGCACCAGGTGGATAAATTAGCGTGTGCATGTGTGTGTGGGTCTTCTCATATTTCAATATTTAAAAGGGTCATCTTTATAAAGACAGCATGCCATACTTGCCCCATTTTGCTGATACCACCTTAGAATTAGGATTTGGACTAGTTAATTAGGATAGTTAATTAGGATTTCAAATGAGGCTCAATGTTACAGTAAAGAGTAAGATTCAGTTAGGGGGGTATTTCTCACGTTTTAGCTTTCAAGCTTCAATGAAAGGTGTCTGCTGTCTGGACAGTTGTCAGACAGATTGATTTGTCACCATCCATTTAGCTAAAGCATTTTATAGGAAAAAAGACAGACAGAAAGTGCTGTAGCCTAAAATGTTTTTATGACAGATCAGAATGTCTACTATGTATTAGACAATGCAACCAATGAGTAAATGTAGCTGTTGATGTCCCTCACAAGCATAGTCATGCAAATTTGTATTGTAGATATGTGTGTGTGTGTGTGTGTGTGTGTGTGTGTGTGTGTGTGTGTGTTTATAAGGACAGGTGTCAGTCTGATTGAATGCAGCAGCCACTGGTCTGTGGGGATGAGAGGACACTGCTGGCTCCTAGCTTTCAGCGCAGTCTGAACAGGGACTGTAACTGCAGGGGAGAAGGAACATCTGTAGTCTCACCCTTCCCACTGTGACACCTCTGTGTCAAATGCACATGCAACATACATACACCTGCACACGTGCAGACAGGCGTGAAAAACTCAGGTACAAATATATACAATATGCCGTCGCGCAGACACTTGCATGCGTATAGGTCACACCAAAGCACAACATGGGACAGGTCTGTGTCACTGGAGCTTTTACTTTTCATTTGCTCCTTTGTGTACTGCTTTGCTTCCCTAAACATCAAACAGATATAATGCAGTCAAGTTACAATGTTGAATGGGAAGATATAGCTGTATATATCAGTGCACATCTCTTCTGGATATGTTAGATTAACAATAATGATGACCTCCTATATAATTCTCAAAACGGCCCAGTTACTCAGCTGAGAATGTATGATTCACCAATCCATAATCTCTCTGCTCCTCCACCATTGAGGTTTCGGCTAATGACTCCACTCACTAAATCAAGACAAAAGATACTTCCCCTTTAAAAGGACACTTCAATTAATTACCCCCGGAAAATCCCTCTAATTCTATACCAGGGGCTCAGTGAATAAAACTGAAAACCTATTAGTGGGCATTCATCTGATCTCACCCAGGAAAAGGAGGCAATCAGTGCGGAGGAGCTAGCTACTGTACGGCAGAGCAGAGGGACGAGAAGGAGAGATGCAGGGCTTGGAATGAGTCATAGCACTAAAACTACTGTAATGGTACAACAGGCTTCTTGTTTGTTAAATTACAGGTTGCTCCAAACAGTGGAAATCACGTTGACGTGCACTGACCATTAGCCAAGTGTCAACCTAATGGTGGTGCTAAAGGAAAGCTCAGGGATTAAAAAAAGAAGGTATGGATTCAACCTCTGGAGACGATGAATGTATATACTACATTTCAATGCAATCCATCTAAGAGGAAAGGGAGAGAGAGAGAGAGAGAGAGAGAGAGAGAGAGAGAGAGCGAGAGCAGATAATGCATGGAGAGGATAATGTTGTCAGTTGAACTACCACACTATATAAGAAGGTTACAGCTCTACAGGGGATGATAAGGCAAAGGAGGCAAAGGAAACCAGGAGTGGAGCAGTGAGATAATGCCACCACCAGGTTCAATAGATGAAATATACTGTACAGAGTGGTGAAAATAAGGGAAAGAAGCATGGATCTTACTGTTTTTCACCCCTAATGCACTTCTTTCTTGGGGTAAAAATGTCTCATGTGATCATAAAGTTTCACTGAGATAGTTGTAATACACATATAACTCAGCAACTGATATGTATCTCAATGAATACTTTACATGAATCTCACTGCCCTCAAAGATCTAAGTAATAAACTTTAACAGAGTTTTCCACAGCCAGCAAGGATTTGTGAAAAAGAGAATAAACGTTCAAGGGCATAAATGCACAAACAAAATGAAGCTGTAAAAAAACACAACGTGTATGGTACACGGACAAAACACAAGTACACTCCTGAAAGATCAGCCTGTTTTAATTAATGTCAATTTTATAAGAGAGAAAGAGAGAGACACAATGGATGACTTAGTGAGTAGGACAAGTTCTCCCGTTGTTCTTGATTTATACCCTGTAGCAACACAATCAGTGACATCAAAACAATCAAAACTTGATGAAGCTCTTTATATGGATTACATTCCTCAAATGCACACTTCCCTCCGTGTGTTGTGTCTCCTTGGATCTATTTTTCCTCTTCTTTCTTTTGAGTACTTACCCGAGCAGGTGAAGGCTGAACGTAAAAGATAGCTAGTGCTCCACTGCCATTTGTCCTTGACTTACAGGGTTATGATCATGACTGTATACAGTATTCACTGAGCTCGCTACAGTACAGGATGTTGGAGGACAGCGCTCTGACAGTGAGTGGAGGATGATATAGCAGGCTATTAGAAAGAAAATGCTTTTTACACTCTTGCGTGAAAAACAATGAGCATGTTTTCTAGAACCTGCAACAAAAGCTATTTTGCATCTAATTCAAAATCAGACACAAAAGATACTTGGTACTAGGTAATCCAACTTAACTAGGCTGCCTCTTATTCTTTTTGCACATGTCCTCTCTCTTCATAAATCCTTACAGTCACTATTGAGTGTATTTTATTAAATAAAACAAAAATAAACAAGACACATGCATTGTCAAGACAGTCAGCAGGTTTCTGTTCATGGACTACTGTATTATGTGCCACATTATAATGACAAAATTGCAGTTATATGTTTAAATGAATGAACCTGCATGAGAGACAAAGCTCACAGTGCAGTGTGACTGTCAGCCCAAGAAAAACGACAGCATCAGACGTTTCAGCAAAAGGTTAAAAATGACATTAGTTTACGTTCAAGTGACAAAGGACTCCTGCAGCTGGGCGGTGGACGGGTGGATAGGTGGGTCAACAAAATGTAGAACTTTGCTACAGGAGACCGCTGTTCACTTTCAGTTTCCTATTGACAGTCAACGTGACTTTTGACAATGACGACAATTCCTTAACCATAACCAAGTGGTATTACTGTAACCATGATGACAAAGGTCCCCTAACCTTAACCAAGTAATACTTTTAACCCAAACCATGATCTTTCCTTAACCCTAACCAAACCTTGACCATTGCCTTGTCAGATTATAAAAGAGATTTATTCTTACGACAGTGATTTGTAACTGTTTTAGAGGGCACTGACAAATAATGTGGTCCTGTCGAGAGGGGTGTCAGATCAGAAAACACTTATTTGTGTTGTTTGTGTTTTTGAGATCTATCTAGTGTCTGGTTGGTGGCTGGCTATATAAAGGCCATACTAGCTATGTTTGAACAGTTGTGTCAGGTAGGTGATGGTAATAAGCCGTTATCTTACAACAGAACACTAATTACAGAAAGTTAATGAAGGATAAAAAAGGGTAGAAACATTTTCATCTCAAATTGGCCAGTTAGAAACAGTGAGGTAAGTAGTACTGCACATGCAATGCATTGATATAAACATGGCTATTGAGAAAAAAAGTACAAAACAGAGAGAGACAGAGAATGGAAAAGAGAGGAAAGTAAAATAACTACTAGATATGAAAGGGGCAAAAGAATCACATTAAACCAAAGAGGTACAATGTTGAATTCAATTTTTATAAATGTTTTCCTTTTGGGGTGCTTTTGGAAACTCAAGAACTATCAAACACTGACAGATCTTCAAAAAGATGGCTAGAGGGCATGAGTCAGGGCAGACATCTTTCAGTCTGACCTTTAACTTGTCAAAGATGTACCATATTGCTCTGATGGATGCTCTGATTTCTTCAAATTGAGGTATTGCTCATGGCTACAGAGTGGTGTATGATACACAATGCTTTATTTATCCCTATGCGTCACACAAGAACAATTCAATGAAAAAGCAGCCTTTGAAGTGTGTGGGGCATGGTTGAATCAATTTCCATTTAAAACAATTTATTTAGAGCAGGGCTCTCACACAACTTGGATTCCATCAACGATCAAAGAAGACAAATAGAGGTCTATTATCATCAAAATACTAAAAATATTGTTGTGTTCATGCAGAGTAAAATAGTACACATCTGTTTGAAAGTATGTTAACACATATGTTACATTATCAAATATTGCTCCAAGGAGCTCTAAAAATATACCATACATATTCTTAAAGAAGAAAGAAATATTGATATGAACAGTAAAAATTCTCCCTACCTGTTATGCTGCTGATCCCACTGAGAATCAACACTCAGCACACAAGCTAGTTGTACACCACACTTCTCAGTGCAAAGCATGCTGATCTGCACAGTGCAAAATATTGGAGAACTGAAATAAACGTGGGGATAGTGAAACAGTTTAATCATCTAGCAAGCCAAAGAAGCCCAGATATTGATCTCTGGAGCTGGCAGATCAAACCAGGGCCAGAAGGCAAGTAAATAAGACTTACAAGTAAACACAGAGGAATATAAGCCTCTCTGTGGAGTCCTATATTTTATCATGTTTTTACTGCATGTGTAGTCAGTTGTTTGCTAACACGTTAGCCTTAACAACTTGACCTGGTATAATACATCCAGCCAATTATCTAGGAATTACATTCATATTGGACGACTCTGCTCCTCACATTTACATTTACATCCCATGCCAAAATTCTGTGTCAACACAAGAAGCAGTGTGCCTATAGATGAATCCAGGTTGTATGTGGAAGTAAATAAGTCACCTTTACAGCGGGGGCATCTTGCTGGTAATTCCGCGCAATAAGGCTGTACACTATATTTGGTCTATATTTAGCAACACAGAAAGTAAAGGTGTGGTAGATGGTCGCGTAGAGTCAGACTTTAATTCAGGAGACCAGTGCTGTGTCTCAAATCGCGTACTTCCGTTAGTGCACTTACATGCAGTATACTGTGTACACTATGTACTGACTTGTGTAATGCGTTCATTTTGACAGGGTAGTGTTGTCTCAAATCGAATACTGCTGTTGTGTGCTTACCGGAAATGATGATCGCAACCTTTGACCGCGTCTTCTTCTTCTTCTTTTTAATGGTGGATTATGCGGAGCATTATCGCCAACATTTTACCGCGCTTGCGGCACTCCGAAATATCTGCCAGCTTGTTTGCTCACTTGACTTCAAATAAATTATATTAAAAATGAATAAAAAATGAACATGCTTTTACTTTTAGCCATAACAATCGCAAACGCGGACGCCATTTTCATACGTTGGTGGTCCCTCCCCTTCTGCTCCGTAGTCACCCGTTGAGGGTGAGAAGTGTGCAGCGTTCCACACTCACAGTACACTGCATTTTGCCATACTTGCACTTATGCACTCAAAATATTAAGTGTAAGTACGGAAGTACGCGATTTGAGACACAGCACAGAGTTCAGATCCCGTCACAGATCTGCTTTTGTTAACTGTAACCATGATCGTTCCCTAACTTTACCCATGTGTTTTTGTTGGCTGTTACGATTGTTACATCACTCTAACAAGGGGGTAACGCCCTCTAACAACCACAAACAAGCAAATATGAGCACTCACACACACACACACACACACATAACCTAAAATAGGTATTGTAGCTTTGACCTTGTGATGCTGCTTGGGCAATCATAAAAAGTCAACATCATGTAAAGAAGGACACCACAATGTGCATAATGAAGTGGTAGTGTGGAACATCCTTGTCTTTACCTTGCCTAAGGATTAATGAGAAGTTAAATGAAAGTGAAACCCCAAATAAACACAGACCAGGTTTTCTAGGTAGGAAGTGACTGGCTGTTATTTTGATAGGAAATGTCAACATTGCTGACATTTACAAATTTATTTATTTATTTTTCTAAATGTGAATGCCAAATTTTGATCTCAAATCCTGGCAGAAACATCATGTAAGAGGATGACTGTTTCTTTTTCTGGGCTGTACAGGCATACACAGGCTAGCAGCCAAGCATATTACTCGGTTACTGTAGATGTTGATATCCGATAACCCTAGCAAGAGAGGAGACACTGGTGGAGACACTGTTAGCAATGTAATACACAGCATTTCATTTTCACAGTCCACACTTGAGCCATGTGAAGCACAACACACTGCTGAGGATATTTTGCAGTGGGGGCAAGAAACAACTGCTGCCTGGAGTTAAATAACAGCACTGTGGGAGAGTCACAGGGATGGACAGACGGGCTGGAGAGGCTCAAGCTGACAGTGATGGGTGATGGATGCTGCACAGCCACAGAGCCCACAGAGATTGAGGGGTATTTGTTGCAACAAATGGGATTGTGCACATTTTCTACTGTAATCCGTGACTGAAACCGAGGAACAGGGGTCATTGTGTGTTACTGGACATCAAAGTTTTGATGTGCACATGGTTAGTGAGGTCTGTCCTCCACATAACAAAACGATAAACTGGTAAAAGACAAAGACAGCAGCTTAAGTGAAAAGTCCAATAGGGAGCAGAATTCCCTTCAACATAAACTATGCTGAATCAAAAACACACAAAATATACATTGGCATTATAAACTATTACTGAATGGACCATGGAATTCCTTGATTTTAGCTTGGCTTCATCTGCTCCAAGCCACATATGGTCTTTTTTAGTTCCTTTTTCTCTTTTTATTTACTATCTCTTATCTACATCTCTTTAAAAGTATTGCTAGAGTAGCTAAGCAAAAAAAATGTGTTCTCTGCTCTCCTGCCTTGGTTTGACATGCCACTTTTTGAAATAGCTGCACTGATGCAATAACATTGGTAGGTGGGAGTCTGGTGTGCAGCGTAGTGCAAAATATACTGAAAAACTAGAATCTGGCTGCTCTGTTTCTCTCAGTTCCCCCCATGTCATTTCTATCAATAGTGGTCCACAACATTAACTTTTTATGAAATATAAGGCATGATTACTCTCCTCTGATGTTTCCTTTCTTTCATTAAAAAAATGTGGTAACTTAAAGCTTTATCACTAATTGCAGACTATTCAGTGTCTATGACATATTCACAGATTACTGCGCAACTTCTTCTTCAGAATAAATGTTTATTTTTGCTTTTGAAGAACAATGTGGACCCCTGTTCATCCAACAGAAAATCTAAACAGCCTTTGCAGGAAGAGGAGACTGTAAGATCTTCAGTGGCAGAGATAAGAGCCCATTTTGATATTACAGATCTGTATCAAAACATTTAATCTCAGAATACCTGCTGTATAAAAGTGAGCGTTCCATCAAAGCCAGCTAACTCTAAAAACACAATAACCTGTTATGTGAAATGTGAAGAGCCATGCTCCTCTCCTGCACTCCCCTTTTATGCTTTCACTTCTGATGCAACCAGAGGCAAGACCAAAGTACATGCTTAATATAGTGGCCAGTGCGCACTCACATTCCTTTGGTCTCTAACTGTGTTTGAGGTATAAACTAGGCATTAACATGTGGTTCTGTGAGGGCATTCGCAGTGCGTCTACTAAATACCAGCAGGGCATTAATCACATTACCAGCACTTAAACAGACAGGAACTCATGTCTATTAAAAGACTGTTTTTCATTTGATTTCTGGCATGCAATTTGGAAAAAAGGAAGAGTCAAGTTATACAATTTTGAATTTGTACTGGTCATATTATTGTGAGCAAATAGTATGAAATTTCAGTTGTTTTTTTAAAGCATTAAATTAATTTAGTCTATGAATTATGAAGTACAGTGGCTGTTAATAATCTTGATGATCACACTACTATGGTCTTCTAAAAACTTGTTTTTCAGCTCCCTGATTGACCAAAAGGTGGTATTAGTGAGACAATCTTGAAAGTGTCATAAGCCTCCTTAGTCCAGTCAGCAGTCCAAGGTCAGCAGAGGTCCCGCCTCCTCTGGGCTGTAAGCCTTCACTGTCAGAAACAAATTGTTTGATAGGGGCTCTTTTTCCACTTAATCGCAGTCACCACAGACACGCGCATACAATGATGCGCACACACACACCAATGAAGGACAGAAATCTCATTAAGATCAACGAGATTGCGAGATAAAATGTCACTCAAAAATATATCAGCCATGGCGGACTGAATCTCCAGGTCCATCAAAAATACAGCACAACTTCCTCAACCCATGAGCCTTCAGACATTTTCAATTGTTTGCATCCATGTCAGCGAAAAGAAAAAAAAAAAAAATATATATATATATATATTGCATTCACAGTGGGTGAAAATATACGGATGGTGGGTGGTGGATTATTTATAACTCTGACAGGAATGCAATACAACAAGATAGACTAGACCTAATCTGAAATGCCATCATTACTGTAATTTCATTACAGGTTTGAGGTCATTGTTCCTCTGGGTGGAGATGAAAGTGAATGAGGCAACTCTGTGTAATCTACTTCCTAGAGGAGGCCAGTCAACACTGTGATTAGTGGGACAGGAATGTCAAAACAACCGGGAGACGAAGAGGCTTCTTGACATCCCACACATACAATCCACACATATATTTCATGTACACAAAGAAAGACAAATACACATGCATTCATAATACAAACAAATCAACATCTCTTTGTGGCCTACTATTGGATGGCATAGCACACAGCCATTAGTACTTTACTGACTGCTAGACAGGCATACTGTAGATATATTCATCAAACATGGTGGGAATGTCCAAAAATTACTACTCAGCTTCAAATAGCCATCTGTCATGTTCACAGCTGACTAAGAGCTACTTTTTTTTAGAAAGTCATTTTGTCTCCAGTGATCTCTAAGGCACATAGACATATGTACATGTGTAAATATGCAGTTGGTCAAAGTAATTGAAGACCTTTGGAGCTAAAACTCAGTGTCAGTGAAGCTGGTACTTTTATGTGTGCATGTATGTGCGTGAAAGAGAGCGAGAACTAAATTGCCCAAGCTTAAAAAAATAAATTGGTTACAATAAACAAGCAGTTGTTGAACATGTTAAGGAGTAGTCTTGGAAATAATGAAAAACGATGCCAAACTCCACTGCATCAGAGCTGACAAATGCTGCTAAAAGGCATTCAACCTAATGTGACCCTTGTGTGTAGCAGTTTTTTAAAAATGGTGATTTAGTTCATTCACAGCTCTTTTTCAAGCGTGCTGTTATGACCTCCTGCATGTGTGTGTTTGTGTGTCTGTACTGTAGCTACCTGTGTATGTGCTACCTGCTCTTCAACCTTCCTATGGCACATTTTGCTAGAGGTCTCTTGAAGTCATCTCTGTGTCAGCATTATAAATACTTATGCACTATGTTGGATGTCAAGTCTGAAGTTGCTGACATTTTTTTTTTTTTTTGCTCTGCACTATTCAGTTTCTGTCACGAGGCCTTGAGTAGAAAAGTGAAGAGTACAGAGTTCAGCAGGAAGACACATCCTTGAGGACACAATTATGGTGTGCTTACTAGGAAAAAAGGCAAAAGAGGTCAGAGGAGTTAGTGAGCAGATCTCTTTGTCAGAACACTATAACAACATGTGCATTGTTCCATTCATTATTTCATATTAATAATAATAAATGGTGTTCATAATAGTTTTTCAAGAGTAATATCCTATGTTATACTGTATCATAATATTTGAATATATGATATATTGGAGGCACCACATGGCACAATGTGTGCATTCGTTGTGATGAATACAAGCAAGTGGCAGGCATGATAAACCTCAAGGTCCCAACTAGTGGTTAGAACCAGATTTCCAAAAATTTCCCCAAATCCCTACAGTAAGTTTCGGATCAATGTAAAAGCAGATGACCCAGGGCAGCTTTACAGGGATTATTTAAAAAAAAAGAATTAGGACGATGTGTACAGTACTACAGAGCCTTTAACAGAAAGACAAGCTGTGTGAGCAAGATATGTGATGAAATAAACCATGGAACACCAAAGCAAATACTATAATCCTGATGGAAACATGAATGTCTGAACAAAATTTCATAACAATCCATCCAATAGTTGGTAACACATTTCACTCAAACCCACAAATGTGAACCTCATGGTGGCGCTAGGGGAAAAGTCATTAAGATACATCATCTGGGAACCATGAATGTCTGTACAAGATTTTGTGCCAATCCATCAAGTAGATGTTGAGGTATTTCACAGGATAAGTGAAAACTTTGACCTCATAGTGGCGCTAGAGGAAAAGTCAGGGGATCAGCAAAGTCAGTAGGATTCATCCTCTGGGAACCATGAATCTCTGTACAAAATGTCATGGCAATCCATCCGATAGTTGTTGAGATATTTCAGTCTGGACCAAAGTGGTGGACTGACCAACAGACCAACTGACATTGCCATTCCTAGAGCCATAATGCTAGTATGACTAAAAACTACCCAGAGTTTGGCCAATATCTTTTTCTATGGCTGTTCATGTACATATTTGGTAACTAGCTGCCTGGTCACAGCAAATGCTCCAACAGCAACCAAAAACAAGCATATCTAACATTTTGGGTAATATGGTTTAAATGGTATGTTTTAGCAGTCAGAGTGCATGATCTCTACAAGTATTTTCTGCATCACATGCAAGTATGTTATTAGATGTGAGATTATATTAAATATACAGTTGTTTCCAGAACCAATAATATATCATCTTTATTTGATTATATTGCTTATCAAATATATATATATATTAAATGTGGATATAATGTTGTTATAATGACAACTTTGCTACGAGAGCACAGAGGGAGTACAAGTTTTGAATTCAAATGTCTGATTCCAGGATGAGATTAAATGGGTTATGTGTTTCATAACATCCATTGTTAGATAAGAGAAAAAAAGCAAGAAAAATACCATCTATGATCTTTACCTGTCAATAATCATAAATAAAATATGTTGGGTTCACTGGAGTTGCTGTTTCAACCAATTACTGTCTAAATCTTCCGGGAATCGATTGAGATGCCGAAATTACCTCTAGTGCTCAAAACCATAAAAGCATTCATGGAGGCAATTAGGAGGTTCTCTGTTGTGTGTCTAGAACATAAATACTGCACAGTTTTTCCTCATGGGACTAAACAAACCAGTGAATTTCCTGATAAATGAATGCAGAAAAAGCAATTTTTATAAAGCTTCAGGGAAATATGAGTCTGACAGCATTCTATTTTTATCAAGCACTATATGTTTTATTTTCATCGCTAAACCATTTTTCAAGCTGTCAGAGAGAAAATAAAAATAAATGAAGAGAAGAAAAGAAACACACCCAAATCCATCTTGCCATCCCTTCACATGGCTACACCCATCTCAAACCTCTTATCAATACAGCCATCCTTCTATAACAGGTAATTACTGCTGTGTGAGCTTCTCTCAAACACTTGTCTTTCACATTGTCCCATTCCTATTGATTTCTGTCCACGTTTTCATTACTCAGTGGTAAAATGTCATATGAAACACAAATTCCTTTGCTTAAAGGTGATGTACAGCATGTGCAATGATGCTGAGGATTTGACAATTCTATTACTGTTGCTACCGCACTGCACTGCACCGCACGTGTTTTGACAAGATTGGTGAACACATGATCACATCTCACCGCAGTGACGACAAGACCATGTAATTCCTGACTGATGGATACATCTATTTGCCCTGCAGAGTTGATTACAGCAGAAAATGCACAGCAGGCTGCTGCCTTGTTCTCGTGTGTGAACTTTGTCATCTCTGCTTGTCTGACAATCCAAGATCAATAATCCATCAAAGAGTTTTTTGCCTTCAGCTGATCTGTTGCTCCTTGATGCGAAAGCCCAGAAAGCCGAGCGGTGGACTACTTGCCGTCATCTAAAAAAAAAAAAGACAGGACTGTAGCAGAAGTTGAGAGAGCAAGGGATGGCTGGAGTAGTCAGAGGAGATTCTCAGTGGCCGTGTACAGTACAGCTTTACTCAAACACAGTGGGGCGCAGCAGTAATTTGGAATAAGTAGGAGACGGTGTGGAGGGAGAGCGACAGGCTGACCAGATGGAGGAGGCTGTCTCTTCCAATCACATTACCATCAGTACGCTGTGCTCAGATCAGTGTCTTAATGAAAGAATTTTTGTGCCATACTGCTAAGAAGAAAATGAGAATGAAGCTCTTTGTGAAGATGTTTGAGAGACAGCTTCTACTCTAGTTCAAACACTACGGTATCATTGGCTCATTTATGTCAGTCAGGGTGATGAATATACTGTATGAAATTATGAGCTTAGTTGGAATCTTTCTGACATTTCTACATTCAGTGAAAAGACAGAACCTTAAGTCCCTAATTCCTTCTTCCTTAGAGATGTCCTGAGAGTAAACAAGCTATAAATACAGTTCTTTCATTTTTCATTTGCCAAGGCTTCACTCTTGCAGCAATTATCAACAATATGGTGAAAGATGAGAAAGACAAGAGGATATCAAATGGAGATATGTGGTAATGATAGGCAGTGAGACTCCATTTTTATGACTTAGGCTATCTGGATATTCTATTAGTGAAACTGTTTGGAGCACTTACCTAGGATCTGTTTCAGTTTTGCGGTTATGATGAATTAAATTATGGGGGAAACATCTGCTCAATGATACACTCTGCTCTATGAGGGTTGATAACAAAGTATCTGGATACAGAGATGCTATGCGAAAAATCTGGTCTATATACATACATTACGTATATCTTCTTTAGGTGAAACAATAAGACAAGAGTCTACAGCCATGCTAGCACTTCTGTGAGGCTGTAATTAGCACTGCACAGCAATGCTTTGAGCTAAATGCTAACAACAGCATGCAAACACGTTCACAAGGCTAATGTTTACCAGGTATATTGTTTACCATGTTCATCTACTTAGGTTAGCTTTTAGTTTAACATTTGCAACATTAGCAATAAACACAAAGTACAGCTGAGGCTGATGGGACTGTCATTAGTTTTGCAATTATTTAGTCATATACCAGAGTATTGGACAATTTTGACATGATGATGGTGCTAGGTGAAAAGTCAGGAGATAACCGAAGTGATTGTAATTCATCCTGAGGCTGACATGAATGTGTGTGTACCAGATTTCATAGTAATCCATCTAAAAGTTGTTGAGACATTTCACTTAAAATGACAAATGTGAACCTGCTAGAGGAAATGATCACCAAAATCATCAGGGTGCAGCATTTGGATCATTATCAATGTCTGTACAACATTTTGTGCCAATCCATATTGTAGATGTTGGAGATTTTAGTATGGACCAAAGGGGTAGGCTGACTGAAAACTTTAGTAAATATCCATTTGATTTAACTCTGAAGCCTCATATTAGTTTCACCTGAACTTTACAAAGCATTTGAATGGACTGTGGATTTTGTCCCTCATATCTTACATTGGAATTACATCCAAAAGGGATCTCTTCAGGGTCAGTACAGACAGGAGGAACAAGGGCAGGCAAGTATTATTTTAAGATTAACTTGAAAAAATATGAACCTATCCTTTACTTACACAAAGTAAATGGGCATCAACTGCTACACCACAACCAGGAAACTGTACATCTCATAATTCACTATCTGCTCAAAAAGTCTCTCCTCGGAAATCTTTTTCTATTCAGAAAAGGCTTTTAAAGAGCTGAGTTTTGAGGAGCTGGTTTCTGATAGAGAAGGGCTACGATGGCTGGGATCGGTCTTGTGAAACAAAGAGGGGAGATAATCTAAATTGGAGAACCTGGAGTGCAATGGGGGTTTTGAAAGGGGCAACGGCTGTCTTTTCTTGTCAGGGAGGGGAAGAGGAAATGGGGCGATGGGGAGAGATTGGTTTGTCTGGTTGGACTCTGACGGTTTTGAGAGTGTGTGTGTGTGAGTGAGAGGAGCGGGTCCCTGCCGATCCGGAAAGGGGGACAGATAATCAAGCCCGAGTTGACGTGGGACTTTGTGTAGGGGCAAAGGAGAATAGAAACTCTTTAATAGATTAGCAGCACTCAAGTACTGGAACGGCCACCAGGGAAGCCAAGAGTTGAGCCATTGTCACACCTTGAATTCCCAATTCTCTATACACCTTCATACAACTATAGTTTTGGGGCTCCACATTCTGCTTTTGGGCAAGTCTCTCTCTCTGAAATTAGGAATAAATTCTCATCTGCATAACATTCATGCATGACAAGGAGACGAGAGAGAGGGAGGGAGAAAAAGAGTGACAGAAGGCTGAGAGAGAGAGAGAGAGAGAGATGGATGTTGATGCTATTTAGCTTTGGAATGACGAAGGGACCCACATGACGCCCGCAAGGGAGCAAAATAATTTACTCCAAACCACAGAAATGTATTCAAATAAAGTCCTATTCACATATATTCAGATCAAATCACTGTTGAAAATAAAGCCCATTTAGAATGCAATTTTTTCCTCTCAGTGGTGTAATGCATATCGCTCCCTATGGTAATTCAAAAGAAGATAGCTCAGTTAAGAAGGCTCAGGAAAATCAATGATGCCTTACTGGTGAAAAGAGAACAGATGCATATAAATGAGTGACTTTCTCACTGGATTGGAGCTTGCATTTCTATCCACTAGCCATAAGGACTACAATCACGTTGCTTTGATATGTTTAGAATGCCAATCTTTACACTTTCAATCACTTATCATTCAGCATACAATCTTTAATTTGAAAATGTCACTGGCATATCATCTAAGAATTTTCAGTTTAGACACTGCATCTCACTGAGACTGAGCATGAGTCACCAAGTAATTAGAGGAAAATAAAAGTTGACCACGTGGGCTTATTACTTCGCTGAACCAAATGGCATCATGTACATACACATCCATAAGTGCAAGGGGGGAAAAAAACTCATTTATCCTAACACAACAATGCCCCAGAGTTAATTGGGCAGCAGCCTCAGTAGATACCTTGGACATTAATTTGCCAGGCTTTCTCAGTCTGACAAGCTGATAATGAGGCATTGTGGGACAGCGGGTCACCTGGTATGGTGTTGGACAGACTGCTCTCCAGCTAACAAAGGAAGAGAGAGAGGGAGAGAAAGGCAGAGACAGAGACCGTAATGGGACAAACACGCACCATCATGCTACAAATTACCTGCCAGTTTTAGTGTAATCTCTCAGTTAAATCATTATCCATCTCCTGAATCAATCTCTTTCTTGCTTTCTCTGCAACCACTGACTACTGCTGGCACCCCACCAAGCCTCTGCCTCAACTTCTATTACTAGCCTTTCCCAAAACTTACCAAAGGTACCTGCGCTAGCAATTAGCTATTGATTTTGTTCACCTTTAATTTTGCTGAGGTTTTTCTCTGGCATGCTGGCAGTAGGAGGGTCCTGCCCGGAATTGTATGTGGCAGTTGTGATGCTGCTGCAGCAGAGTAAGCATGTGCTTTGAGATCGAGGGACCACAGCAGGGGAGCAGGGACGAACAACAGGACAGGGACACCGGACAGAGGACATATTAATGACTGCAGTTCAGACAATGCTGTAACTGTATGCAGGGTACAGGAGCAGGCAAGTGACGAATGTTGGGGAATTTGGGTTTGTGATGGAAGGAGCACTAGAGGGTGTGTCAGTAGCAATCTACTGCAATCTTTATGTCAAAGACAACTGAGGTTGTGCCTCTGGCCTGTTCGGACCAGGTGGCAGATGCTGAAATTCTGTTTTGTTCAGGTGTAACTAATAACAGTAATGATGGCACTGTTCCATCTAAGTGTTCCAGTAAGCCATGTCAGTGAGCCAGCATGCACAATAACAGGACCCTGGAACTAGCTGAGCTAAATGGAACAGAGCCATCATTTATGTCACTAATTACACTTGTGCTTTTCCTGGCAAGTCAAAATGCCTGCAGTGAAAAAGGCCTATTGGACTTCAAGAACATTTACTCTATCATGATATAAAATTACATGTGACGAGTTTTTATCCATGTTGCCCACCCCTAGGCTGTATTTAACCAGCCTGTGTGTGTGTGTGTGTGTGTGTGTGTGTGTGTGTGTGTGTGTGTGCGTGTGTGTGTGTGTGTAAAAGCAGAGAGCTGAGCAGAACAGCGGACCAGATCCATCCCTCTCTCCCTTCACAGCAGGAACTCAGGCCTTAATTACCTCTGATATAAACACAAATTAGTCTGGAATACAAACAGAGACTCGGCTATGAGTAATATCTTCATTTACACCCCATCATGTCAAATTACACAAGATATATCACCTAGATGCTAGGTTTAACTTGTCTGCGTGGTGTCGGCAGAGGAAAGATAAACATAAATTGCTAAAAACATGACAGTCTTGACACAGTAATTTTCCAACAGCATACCATTCCATCCCTAAAATTTAGATCAAACGATTTTCTCTCTGCAAATCCACTGACAATATGCATGACTTTCAGTGATGTTACTGTTTGGTTGATGTTGCCACAATGACTCCCAAGTGACTCTCAAAACCAATGGAGGAATGAAACTGTGAAAAGAGGCATGTGACAAGGTGGAAACAGTCTAGGAATGTAACATTACCCTACCTACGCAGAGATGAGGAATAACGTTTTCTCTTGATTAACTATCTCCATCCATCGTATGACATGAAAATGAATTGATACTTTCTTAAATTATGTATTCCATTACAGTGAATGTCAATTTAAATTTTTGTCAACATTACATCATTGACCAAAACACAGTGCAGACTTTTCACATCAATCTGCACCTAAACAAGATAATGGAACTTTGGACATTACCAGACATTATCTCTGCATTATTTCTTTCAAAGCAATGGATTACTTGGTTATTATATACAACTCAAAATTGTGTCGGTGTCCACACATGCAATATGCAGTTGATTTTGATGTAAAAAAAAATACAAATATAGTGTGGGTGTGAAAAAAAACATAAAAACATAGGCATAGGTTTATTTTGAGTACACAGTCCTGCTGCTGTTGATACTCAGTAGAGCATGTATTAATCATATGTATTAATCCGCCACTAATAATAGGCCCCAACAACTACTCCTGTGTTTGATAAAATTAACAGCAGCCAGCTGTTTAAGGAAATGCTGAGCCTTTTAAACTATATACTGTATTTGTTACCAGTTTTCTAAAGATTTAATGCTTCAGTGGAAACGATTGGGCCTGAGTGCTACAGGCACAGTAGGGAAACTGGAAAATATTGATGATTGACTAATGCATATTTGGTTTTGGCAAATTCATGGGATTTGTTGACAATAAAAAAACATAGAATAACACCAGACTAATCCTTCAATAAAAATGAAATAAAATAAAATAATCCTTCAGCCATGTCAGATGGGATGTTTGCTTGTGCATGATAGCAGTCGGAGGGAGTAAATAAAGCATTGTCAACAAAACAGTGATACAATGAAACACTGTCACCTATACTCTTGTCCAAACATGGTTTGAAAAAGTTATGATGCAGTCAAAATCAGACCCCTAGTGGAGTGGGGCAAAAGCAAGTAAGGCAATATCAGTAGCTATAAAAAAGTTGTTAGACAGGGCAAAGATGCAGAGAATAGTGAAACAGCAAATGGGGGTTGGGGTAGAATAGCGTGTACACAAAGCCCAAGGGAATGCAGGGCATGAAGGGAAAATAGAATGAGAGAGATAAAGAGGAAAAGAGGAAAAAAAAAATGAAGAGTGGAAGAGTAAACAGAGAGGAAGGAGAGGGCTTGCCAGGAGACTCAGGCTTTGGCTGCCTTTGTTATCAGTTTGCACAGAAATGTCAGAGCACTGTGACATTCTCCCCTACAGCTTCCCCTGCTGCCCAGCCACTACTGTGTAACACACACATACACACCAAGCTGCTACAGATCACACACACAAATTGTGGAAGAGCACATGCACAACATATCCACATACAGTATAACTTCATTTATACACCCACACGCATGCTTTAGAGGGCTGTATAGAGCTTTTCTCATAAGATACCGTTGGTGCTGGAAGTTGAATGTTTTAGGCTTTAGCACAAACATAAATAAAAAAATGTAGCACTGAGACAAAAAAAAAAACTTTCTATGAAAATAAAAACACTCAAACATGAATTCCCATAATGTACAGTGTGTGTGAAAAACACACAGCAAGTGAGACAAAGCAAAAAGTGTCAAAACTCTTTGATTAGTTCAATTTGTTAATACATGCTCAAGTTAAAAACTCAAACAAGATCACATACACAGAAATAAAAGTGTCCAATGATACATTTTGTTGTGGTAAAAGGAAAGTCAAAAGTTCAAATGATGAACAATTGATTTTGCTGACCTCTCAATAGAGTTTGGTCTCTTGAGATGAGGATATCCACAGACTGCAACATTAGCCGCAAGGAAATCTTTTTTCCACACAGGGATTTATAAGACATGATTTTTGGTGGAAGAGGAGCGCTCGTTTTTCTCTGGTGTGCTTACTGGCGGTCTCACTCCTTTGGGTCGTGCTCACATGGTTCGACTTGCCTTTAACAGGCTTGCCTTCCAGGGATTTATTATCATGCACTTAATTCCTTTTGAAACAAATCCAAGTTAAGAAATGTGCCTATATTTTTGAAACATTGCTTCTTGAAGATATGTTTCCTAAGGTGCATAAAGGGGTAGAAAACAAGGTCACCCTCATCTAGTATGTCTGAATAGCTATGTTTAGCGGTCCGACCTGCAACGTTACTCTGTTGGTTCACTCTCACTCCTCTCATATTGTCGTTTTTGTCCTCTAAAAACCCACTACACTACCTGCTCAGCACCAAACAGCAGATAAACGCAGTTAGCGACTAGCTGGTGAACATAGTGGAGAATTTAGCAGCTCAGGAGATAGTGGAGAGTAAAACAGAGCTAAAAGGAGAGTGAGATCCACCAGGTGGCCACAAACACAACTCCAAATGAATGATAATGTTGCTCTGTATCTGATGGATGTGTAAATAGGCAATTGTTAGTCATTTCAACTTGAAGATGCAACTTGCCTTGACGACTTTGTCATCAGTTCTTTTCTTTATGTGGCCTTTTGCAACCACTCTCATTTAATTACTTGGTGGACCTCATCAAATATAACAAATCCCTTTTGAGTTATTTATCTGTTAACATGACTTCATTATTGCTAGCTGAAAAAGCCAGTGAGAAATGTTGTTACATGTTGTTAGAAGTACTTAGAAAGGTTTTGATGTCATGAACATGAACATTGTTGACAACAACGATGAGTAGACATCAGACATCTATCTGGGTGGCTTCCTCAAACATAGCAATCCTTTCAAAATCTACTACAGACCAGGAACTGACAGGTTGTTAAATATAATTGGAATGATTGATTTATTACTAGACAGATCATTGAGGTTGAACTGACACGTTGGCTAAGTAATCTATTTAGTGCACAGATTTGCAGGCATATGCAAGAAACACAGTCGTCAGAGCTGCATCCTTCATCTTATCTCTGAGCTCAATTAGATCCGGCATCCATGGCAACTAAAGTACCAAGGAGCTGTCAGATCACACCACACTAAAAATAAAATCAGTTTATTTTGTTTTGTTCACTTTGGTTTATTCAACCAGGCTACAATCCACTCAGGAAACAGCAGTTTACAGGAGGCTCAGGGTTAATCAAAAGCATTTACGGAGTGTCTATGAGATATATAAATATTAAAAATAAAGAACACAGTATCAAATTATTGCATATAAAACCATATTCAGTTCTATCACGTCAAGCAAGAAGGTCTCTGGCGGATGATATCAGATCCAACCCAGTAATGTAAAATGAGTTTTTTAAAAATTTATTGGTGCTGAGCTTGCAGAAGTCAGAGTTAACTTTTCTACTAAACAGAGTCAGGGCTAAAAACCACTATGATGATTCAGGTGTTTTGTGAGGTCTGGCCCTCACTGGGGCCAAACCAATGAGAGATTTTCCTGCTGAGCATTTGTCATTTTTCTGATTTGCTCCCAGTGGGCTCATTTTCTCACGGGTACTGCTAAACACACAGACACTATGTAAGCATGTAAGGTAGCATGTACAGTATGATTGTGAGTGTGCAGACGATTACAGTAAAAGCACTAACGCATTCTCTGCATTAAGTCAGGGATCCACATCATCAAAATCCTACATGTAAGCATGGAATAAACACTAACACTGCTTTTTTATCTGTGACAATTAGATTCCATCACTTCAGCTCTGTTACTGCAGGATCAAAACATCAAAATGCACTTTTAGTCTGACTGCAATATTCTAACAACATTCAACTGTGCAAGTTTGTCAGCCTATTATCTTGTTCTGTATAGGCGGTAATGACATGCTGTTGCTTACCTAATATATACCATCGCATAAGCAACGTCTGTATTAGCAATTCATAACACAAGTTCAGCATGAAGTTGACAACCGCTCAAAATGTCTCTATGGGAAGCTGTCTGTGTGTGAGAGTGTGTGTGTGTGTGTGTGTGTGTGTGTTTGTGTGTCTTTTCCTTTGTTTTTGTCTGTTGGCTTTTTGTGCTAATGATGTGAGAACAAACATAGTGAGAATCTGCAGTGCATAGGTTTTTATTTGACCCTTTTGTTTTACTGTCTACGCTTTCTGCTCCTAACCATCTGAATGGGACCTGCATTCATCAAATGTATTTCTCCAAACAAGCTGTATGCTGCAACATGTTTGCCCTTAAGACACTTGACAGGAAGACCTGAGGGTGTTTTTTTTATACAGTGAATCAGTGGAGCATAGTTCAAGGTGAACAGCAGGAGCACACAAGGTGAAGCAACTGATTTGTGCTAATTTCGTCATCAGCACCATGTGGTGCAACTATGACAGTTGGAAATATAGTGGGGCTCAGAAGAATACATTTCAGTAGATGTGGTAGGAACTGGCAGTAATAATAGCAAATCAAATCACCTCTTCCTTTCTTCTAAAAGCAGTCTGTCTTAAATGTCCAGAGCAGGTCTACCACAAAGCCTCACCATTAAAGACAACAACCAAGTTTGTTGTAGGTGCAGAAATGTAAATCCAGATCCATTGGCCAGTATAGGAAACAATTTAACAATAAGAGCCAAACAGAACCTGAAAGTGAAAAGCAACAGACAGTTTGTTCAGGATGTGACCGCCTCCGCATTTCTCACCCAAGCATCATGTCATGTATAACCATTGTATGGTGGATGACAGTCATTCACACCACAGCTGTACTTAGATAGAATAAAAAACAGCATTTTTAAATCTAAACGTTCCCTGCTTTAAAGACTGCATAGTCGAGACACACACGCACACACAATCAGCTTGTATTAAGGTGGCAGTAGGTTAGCAAAGTAGAACTTTGCTGAAATAGAATCACTGTACATTCAAACAGCATTTATTTATATTTCAGCCCAGTGAGGGCACAACTGTCCCCTTAAATAAAAAAAAAGTGATAGCAATGACAACAGCTCGGAGAACCAAAAAAGAAGCTACTGCGACAAAGTGACAAAGGCATCTAAGGGAACGTTAACATTTACAGTAGAAGCCAGAGGTGAAGAGTCTTCTCAAAGGCTCTTTCAGCCTTGCCTCAAAATGATTGACCATGAGATGGGACGGGGAGGAAAGGTAGTGTGGAGCCTCTGTCAGTACATATTGATCATCACAATCAGATAACTGTCAATAAAACTCTCTACAATCAATAATATAAATGGTATTTTGCTTTCCAATTTCTTCAAGTCTTATATAAAATCTCATTCAGCTTTTTCTGACACAGAGGAGAGGAAAAGAGAGGAGAGAAGGAGGAAGTGAATATTCAGTGTGACTCTAAATTGTGTCATATACAGTAAGCCAAAGAATTTCAGAAAAGAATTTATTAACGCTTACGCTTATTCATTAATGCAGAAAAGACATCTGACTCAAGCATGTATTTGTTGACCAATAAATGTAAAACAATCTCTTAATAATAGTATTAAGGTAAGGTGTGACAAAGCGCCAGAAGCAAGTATGTCGTGGCAAACCATTTCCAGAATAATTTTTTAGGTTTATTTCCTGTGGATTTCCAGTTCTGGTTCTGTTTCTACCACTGATTAGACCAAGTGGAAATCCTGCACTGAAAACTGGTTACTAGGTTCCTACTCCTACTTTTTGTCATGGTCCACGAAGGACTCCAGCTTGGACTTTGTGTTGTCTGGTTTCCTGTTTTATTTTGAAATCCCTGTTGTTGCTTTGTGTGCCTTTATTTACTTCCTGTCATTGTTCTGTTTCCCTCCAGTTTTGATTAGGTTCACCTGTGTCTCGTTACCCACCTGTGTCTGCTTCCCTCGTCAACTCCCTCTCTATATATACCAGTCCTCTGTCTTTGTTCCTGGTTGGTTCATTGTGTTTGTTGCCCTGCATTTGGTTCCATGTGTTCTGGATATCAATGTTGATGTTCCGGATCCTCCTGTGTTTGATGTGTTGGACATTCTCCTCGTCATGCTCCTAGTGATTCCCTGCGTGTCTTTTCCTGAGTTCGTGTGAGTTTTGTTTTTTAGTTAATAAATTGGACTTTCTTCCCTGCCTCCGCTTGTCTGCGTTTGGGTCCCCTCCCTGCTGCCATGATGGCAAACCTTGACACTTTTAGTTATGTGGGTCTTTTGCTCCCCCACAATTTTGTCAGGCATTTATAATAACTTTACTAGTACTTAAAATGAAACATCCTGTGAAGCAACAACACCTCCAGGATTACACTGCAGTAATAGTCGTGACATCACAAACAAGAAGGTAAAGGCATGCTGAGGATGCTTTGCTGATTGCTGCAATCACACTGCCGATTGGCACTGTTAAACCTGTATCTACTGGATTCAGATTCAAGAATCCTGTCTGTCTCATTGTAATACCTTCAGGTACAAGTTTATTTTAACACACACAGGAAGATATCTGCATGTCTATACGCTAAAATGTAGCTACACACAAACATCAGATTATACTGGTATCATCAATCATCTTTTTTTATTTATTTATTCCACCAAGTGTCAGTAGTACATTATTCCAGTTAAGGAGCTGGCGCAGCAGAGAGGGGACGGGTAAAAAGAGGGTGTAATAGATGTTATATGAGGGTATTACAGTTACTGTGAGTATAGCATCTTTCAAGTTATGCTGATGTCATAAGATTTTGTGTGTAGAAAAATGAGACAATCTCAGTTAAAAAAAAACAAAAAACAAAAAAAAAAAATGGTTGTGTGGCTTCCAGCCCCTTCATGGCAGCGCTCCTACAAAGCATATATGGATGAGTGGACGGAAGGTACTGTAGTGGCGCATATTCCTGTCTATCACACTGCCACAGTGTCTTTTCTGATACTGTTGGGAAAATGCCAAAGTCAGAAGTTTTCAAGTTTCATAAAGCTTGACTTTGACTTACACAGACCTAACATTACTATAACTATAAAAGATAAATTAGGCTTAATAATGAAGAAAACTGTTACATGCTGTTATCAGATTGACACGTGATAAAATATTTGATAATGCTGTTTTTTTTTAGTGTAAAGAAAGCAAAATTCATACAAAATGTTTGCATTATGCTTGTGTTAAAGGTTTACTTAAATATGAATTGAATCTAATATTCATTATATACAACCTTACAATAATATGGGTCCTCAAGGGAAGCTATTTGGCATCCCTAAAATTGCCATTAAAAGTTAGGCACCAATGAGACTAGTGTCTAAAAATAATAAAACTGTGGCCTTAAGATATAATGTAGACCAGGTGATATGCTCAAGTGCCTCTGCAAGTCAAGGTGCTGCGCTGATAATGTAAAACCGCATGCAGAAGTTCATTGCTCTCATGAAAGATGTTTGTCTTAACATGATTTTATTAGTAAAGTGTGCAATGTGCTTTTAACTCCATCACTACAACAACACATACAAACCACCGTTTGTGCCCGCTCAACAATGGGCACAAACGTAGACCAAATCAACACAACCGCATCTAGCCTAAGATCAGAAGACATCTCAAGTGTCACAGTCATAGTGTGTGTGTGATATTGCTGTCCAATGAAATCCAATAAGACCCCAGTTCTCTCCAGAGTTCTTAAATATAACAATGTCACCTACCTGTAGGGGATCCCTCAAGAACCTCTCCTGTGTAACGTGTCTCTCTGAAGATGGGCCGGTTGTCATTTTGGTCGATGACAATGACCACTAGTACGGCTGGTCCCTCGACGAGGTTTCCAGCGAAGTCTGTGGTTGAAACCTCCAGCTGTGTGGAAGAAGGGACAAAGGAGATATTTTCCACAGTGAAGATGGTGTTCTACTGGTAACCCCTTTTTACAGTGATCTTCATAAAACTGGAGGTGGCTGGTTCAAATTATGTGCTGTTCTGCATCCAGCCACAAAAAAACATCCCACCAGTCTTCCAATGAAAAGACAGCCACAATTAAAAATGAACTTTATCTTCCCTACAAACATCATTGCAATTTACTGTATCTCCCTCTACAAATGACAATAATGCTTAATAGCTGAATTTTCAACATGTCTTAAGACAGATAAACACAGTTGCAATTAGTCTATCTTTGTTGCCAGTGGTGGGCAATTTTCCCTGGATTATGATAATGAAATTATTTGTTCCTGGATGGCTATCAATATATAGTAACTTAAGATTTGCCGTTAAATACCAATTTGGGTAAACACTGGGCATGCAATCACTCAACCTCAAACATCCATCCAGCAGAAATAAATGAACTTTTCATTACATTTGGTCTGTTTATTTTCAATGACTGCTTCTTACTTAAACTTAATCATGTCCTTACATATGTATGACTCTCCAGATTCCTTTACAGGCGCTTACAGATGTACAGATAAAACCTAACCCGCTAAGATTACTCATCGCCTCCTCCTCTCTACCTCCTTCACCTCATCTGTTCCTCCACCTAGGGATCCTTCATCGGCCCACATCATGTATTTATGCATTCAGCTTCTCCCTACTCTGCAGTATTGCTAGTCATCCCCCACGGTTCACCTAGGGGACCATGCCAGTTTAACAGAGTGCAGTTAAAATATGAACAATATCAAGTCAGCAAACAAGCAGCTTTTAATCCAGAGCGGGACAACCTGGTCCTGTTTAGTCAGCCCACCTCTTTCTCTGCTTTATTTAAATGTTTTCTTTGCAGTAAGAGACTTCGTGTTGGGTTTTACCATGGACCATGGAGGGTAAATATGTATGTTAATATCTGTAAATAACTGTTATTGTTATAGTGCCAAAATAATTAATAACAGGTGAATTATGAAGAGAAACTCAATAAGTAACTAGTTCATTCTATTATTTTTTGTGCCACGTTTTAGATAACAAATGTAACTTACAGGTGCAACTCACAACTCTCATTTCTCTAATACAATTTAAAAGAACTCAGTCACATTGACACGATACCTTAGTCTTTTGACTGCCTTGGCTTAAGCAATGATGGTGGGAAATGTTACTGTGGGGGCAGTGATGCACTGATTAATGGATTTATTTAATTTTAAAGGACATGTTTTTAGTGAGAGTCAAATCAACTGTTGTGCTTTACCATATGAACTGATGTGATAATGATAACATTTTGAGAATTGAAACAGTGTTATAGAAAGTGTGTATCAGCAACTGATAAACAAGACTAATGCTGTGTCTCAAATCGCGTACGTCCGTACTTACACTTACACTTTTGAGTGCATAAGTGTGTTCACACTGACAAGTATGGCAAAATGCAGTGTACTATGAGTACACGGATGGTGTACTCAAAACGGTCAGAAAGTTGAGTGTGGAACACCTCAACGGTCGCCATCCTGGCTACGTAGTGGAAGGGGAGGGACCACCAACGTATGAAAATGGCGGCCGCGGTTGCGATTGTTACGGCTAAAACTAAAAGCATGTTCATTTTTCATTCATTCTTAATATAAATGAATTGTAGGCAAGTGAGCAAACAAGCTGGCAGATATTTCGGCGTGCAGCAATCGTGGTAAAATGTTGGCGATAATGCTCTGCCCGGTTGCAATCCGCCATTGAAAAGAAGAAGAAGACGCAAGGTTGCGATCGTCATTTCCGGTAAGTGCACAACAGCAGTATTCGATTTGAGACAACACTACCCTGTCAAAATGAACGCACTACACAAGTCAGTACATAGTGTACACAGTATACTGCATGTAAGTGCGTGTAACGGAAATACACGATTTCAGACACAGCTTAAGAGTCTACAGCCATGCTAGTGGCTCTGTGAGACTGTACTTAGGCACAGCCGTGCTTTAAGCTAAATGCTAATGTCAGGATGCTAACATGCTCACAATGACAATGGTAACATGCTGGTGTTAAGCAGGTTTAATGTTTACCATGTGCACCATCATAGTTTAGCATGTTCGCATGCTACCATTTGCTAATTAGCACTAAACGCAAAGTATAGCTGAGGCTGAAGTATTGGACTACTTGAAAGTTTGACCTGATGGCACTAGAAGAAAAGTTAAGGCATCACCAAAGTGATTACAATACATGAGGGCAACATGAATGTCTGAACCAAATTTCATGGCAATCCATTTAATAGTTGCTGGGTCATTTCACTGAAATGCATAGTGGCACTAAAGGAAAAGTCATCAGGATTCATCCTCTGGTGACCATGAATGTCATGGTCTGTACAAAATTTTATGGCAATCCATCTGATAGTTGTTGAGATATTTCAGTCTGGACCAAAGTGGTGGACCAACCAACAGACCGACATTACCATCCACTAGAATGGCTAAAAATTTAAATAGATACTTAAAACCTCTTAATCCCTAGGCCTCTGGCTAAGTCCCCTGCTCGAAAATGACATGCCCAAAATTAATAGAGGATATCTCTGCAACTACAAGGTCTATATGAATAATCTTGGTATCATAATAAAGATAACACGTGAGATTTCTGCAGAGGTGTAAGCATCAGTATAGATGTTACTGGGTCAGGGTAAATGGAGATGGAACACAGAATAAATGAAACATTTCATTTCTGCCCAACAAAATTGTACACTTTTAGAGTGAATATCCCCCTGGAATTATGCAGTTGCAGCCCAAAGCCTCTAGCAAACCATAGTACAACATCTAAACATTACCTGTGCCAAGATCGAGTCTCATAAAGTGAAGCAGAGCAAAGATAGAGAGGTCTTAGTGGAGTCATGTTTAGAAACCAGAAATTGTAAAATGTTATTATAACATGTTATTGTCCATGATTTTCCTTGTGATTGGCCTTCATTTAGCCTGAAAATGCTGTGGAATGATCACACGAACAAAAGACGCTAGCCGTTGTTTGTGTTCTGCTGCATAATGATATAAGCCAACCTGAGCTGATACTGTCATGCGTATGTCTGTCACGCGCATCAATATCTCGGGATCCCGTTGGTCGATATGGACCATTCACCCCTCTATTGAAAGGCCAGGACCTCTACAAAATAGTACGCTTGAGTAAATCTGTGTCAATGCTATGATTCAACCACTAGATGGAGACATAGACTGTGTGTTCGCATGGAAGGCTGGGGCGTCAGCTTACTGCAATTCCTTCCCCATGACAGGCAAATGAACAGAAAATGGCTGGAATCGACTCAAAATGACCCAGAGGCATTGGAGTAGCCATTACTAGTGGTTTTATGCGACCAGACAACTTTTGATTACAAAAACAGCAAAGGTAAGACACAATTTGTAGTTGCAAATACGAAGGAAAGTGTGTTTTTGTTGTTCTTCGACGGGTTATTCAGTGAGTTTTGGTCGTACCGTGATGGGAGTCATACTGTTAGAATCTGTGGAATCTAAGTGTTAATTTGATGTGTTGTTTATGAGGCTAGCGTGAACTGAACGATATCAGGACCACTGTGATTGCGGGCATGCACCGTGCTGAGGCGGAGAACGCTTTTAGCTTGGTGTTTGATTTGTGTTTCGTTTAGGTAGAAATGGTTACGCTGGTTTACTAGTCGAGCTTCTATTGGTCAAAACGGTGTGTCATATGACTATGTTGTCTTGTGTTTAAATGCCCTGTGACGCGTTTGCATACGCGTGGGCGGTCTTGCCCCCGTATACGGGGGCCCTCGTGACCAAGAGGTATGCAGATGAAGAATACGGGAATAAAATGCTCTCTGTATCATCTGACTCTTATTAGCTGCATTGTTGTTCAGTTGGTATGTATAATAATGGTAACTCTTGTGTTGTGTTGACACAATTGTCAGGAAGCAGAGACAAAGAAACAGTCCAACACTCACATCTCTTCTTCACTCCTTTTTCTCGTTGACAAGCTCCACATGCTTGAGGCTCATAGCTGGGCATGAGGCAAAACACAGCGTTCACAATGCATAATGCTGGATAAAAAAGTTACAGCAAAAAGTTACAAACTTGACTTTTTGGAGAAGACTAGTGCTTTCCTTTCAGGACACACTTGCTACCTGTATTCATAAATACAAGTAGAATTCCAAACTGACCTAACACATTATTCAACTCACAAGAAAACAGGAAAGCTTTTCTTTTAAGGTGCTACATGTAGCCATAATAAAAGTACCACTGTCAAATTAACTCGGATGGCTTAAAGTGATTACCATAAAAAATGAAAGTCGTTGAGACGACTGGTTGGCTTTATCTTGTTTATTAAGAAAGGTTTTCTCAGCGGTGGGCTCTTTTGTTTACTGTTATTATACAAATTAATGTCTCTGAAAGAATGTAGTATTGATTTTTAAGCGCTATATCTAGCACATTTGGATGCAATGAACTAATAGAGGCAACAGGCTGGGAAAATGAACATACCTAGAGTATGCATACAAAACTGCACTTCAGAGTGCTAGTGACTGGACACATAATAGCCTGTATGTTGCCAGTGCTGATTGTCACATGATTGAGATCACTTGATATAATCTAAGCGTGTATGCTACTAGAAATCCTATCTGCAGATGAGGCTACGCACCCTATGAAGTCAGCGATCTGAATCCTATAAAGATACCATATGTAATGACATTACCTCCACTTCAATCTTAATCTGTGGCTAAAGAGATCACTTCACTTCCTGTATTAGCGCTGGAGCAGGGCTGCAGAGATTCATCAGGGAAAGAGAGAGTGAGCGAGAGAGGTTCCTCCTTTATCTGTAGCATCACATTACCAGCCTTTCCTCTTCCTATCAGTAATGCATGACATCACGCAACCTCTCTATCACACGGGTCATCCCACTCCTCTCCCTCTATCTCACTCCTCTGTCTTCCTCTTCCTTTGTCCTCCTATCTGTCGGTCACCATGGAGCCTGGAGCATATAGTGTAATGGCAGTAATGGCACACATGCAGCTGAACTAAGTGTTTTAGGTGTTAGGAGCCTAATGGTTTCATATATCATCTCATCCGCCTCTTTCTCTCTCTGCCTTAAGAATATACCATGTTAGGCTTTTCACAAGAGGGACCATTTCCATTCCATTTCCACCATCTCCATCCTGCAGAACTGCTGACTCTCAACTAATGGCTGTTCTCCACCCAACATGTATCTTCATCCAATCCACTGATCAGCTCACACACACAGGCGACACATATTATATGACTGAAACAAACGTATGGGGATCTGCATGGCAAAAGAATTACTGTCCTACGCCAACAAGCATATGTACTCATGACTGCACTCACTCACACACACATGCAATACACATGCCCACAGTCAAGCTTTTTTCTTCTCAGCATGTCTGAGCTGTAATGAGAACATTAGCTGTGAGGTGCCTTCAGATCATTTGAATGGGGGCCGCACCAGCAACACAGCAATAACCTGTTTGGCAGACGGAGGGAATACATAATCAAACGCATATCGTCTCATAGCAAAGAAAATGGTGTGATTTTTCAAACAAGGCCAGCCATGAACAGCTTCGATTTGCATGACTTTCTTTGAGCTATGCAGTATAACATGCACATATCTTCGCCCGATTCCATACTACAGATATAGTACATGTTCTATGTGCATTCACGAGTAAATTGGCTTGAGTTTTGAGTGTAGTGTTGATGGAAGCTGTTGTACTATAATGTAAAAACTAGATACTGAATTGCACATGGTGGTGAGACAGCTTCGGGAAATTCTCAGAAATAATTATTTTTTTAAAAATTCATTGAACATAAAAAATGCTTGATAAGTTGAATAGAGTTGCAAAATGGATTACATGCTGGTTCCACAAGTATTTTCCCCCACTGTGAATCCCCATTTCAATTAATGCTATTCTCAGTGCTCCTCAACACAGAAACACAGGAGTCTCCCTGGTAATGTAACATTGCTATAGGTTTAGGTCATGACCAAAGTTCCCTTCAACTTTGCACCGTAGTTGCAAAATTCATCTAAAATTTGACGCAGAATCTGAAAGTGAATTTATTAAAGCTGCAGATTGTAATGTTGGTTTTCTAAAAAGCTTTAGCTACAGCCCATCATTATTGCTTCATGTAACAGTATTATGTGCTCTGTGGTTGGGTGTTTCTTCTAAATGCAACTTGTCATAATGAACTTCTCATCTGTGTACCTTTGGCTTTTCACCAAAGAACCAGATATTTTCTAACACAGTTGCTCCTCTTTTGTACTGATGACTCAACCAGGAGAGTTTTGTGCCCATCCAAGCCATGGAGGTGTTAGTCACCTAACACTGTCTTTGTAGAAAATGAATGGGACTTTTACTAAGTATGCCCAAAATAATTCCTCCCACTTCACAACTGGCACTAGTTTCAAAGCTTGATTGATGTCTGTCTGTGCATATATTAAATTATTTCCCCAAAATATTAAGGTATAAACATTTTTTGATTACTAACTGCAATATATATATATGTATAGAGAGTATTGTATGTGTGTAATTGGAACAGAGCTCTTTTTCGTCTTTCTCTGCTTCCTTCCTGCATTACCTTTCAGTGACAAACCATATCTTTAAAAGATGATCGTGATTCTGCTTACAGTAGCTCAGTGTTTTGATGAGACAAAAACAAAGAAGCAAGACTGCAATTTTGCCTGAAGTATATGCAAATGGTGATAAATGGCTCTCATAGATATTTTTTATACCTTGTCTCAAAACCATAATCTTTTACAAAGAACATTTTTCTCACACTGCAGGACTTATGTGAAAGAGTGAGTCTGATTAAACTGTTGTTCTTCAAATAGAATTTGGTAAAAACAGTGTACCTTTTCTCTCTCTACGCTCATCTTGGCACTGCTTCTATTGTAGGTACTAGGTCTCCTCTAATAGCTCTTTTTGTACATGTGTAAAGAATCTTCCCTGGTCCTCAATGGTTGGATGCTTGTGCAAATCCTCACCTATGCACCCTTCGTCTCCGCTTAGAGGTCTTTGCATAATGAAAGACTGCAGAGAATATGTGCATATAATTTTGTCTGTGCATGACGGCCATAAAAAGAATGAAAGAGAATGCATGTTTTTCAGTACTGGTCTCAGTTCAGGCACTATTAGCATGTGGGAATATGTTGAATAAGGTCTCTTGAGACCCAATCAGCCTCCAGCATATAGCATGTATAAGTTATACTGCACATACTGTACACACACCACCATCATCAGTCACTTGGGGAACTGCCAACTCCTAAGAATCTAACAAAGTCCCAATTGAATATGAGAAAATTTATGAAATATATATTTCTTGCTTGTTTGGATGTACACTATGCTTTAAATTTAATTAATTCTAAGTAATTGACTCTTTCTGCACCAATGTGCAAATACAATTATCCATTACATTCCTAAAAGCACCCAATCATGATGACACAGTGTGTGTGTAGATTAGTGGGGGAAGTTTAAATCAGACCCGAGGCATTGCATTCCTCACACGGCTCATCACTTGCCTGTTAGCAAAATGAGGAGGCTATTTTGTCTCTATCACGGATCATAGCGAAATATTTTCTCAAGTTGAAAATTAGCATCTATGTGTGCACGAAGGGGCAGTGATTTCATTTGGAGGGAAAATTGCTTATTAAAGGCAGGGAGAATTGGAGAAGATGGGCCCTGGCCGTGCCAGATCAGCAGCAGTCAGTCACAGGGGAGATGATAAACTCTGTGACCATTACCTCTGTGTTTATTGGCTGACCTGGCTCCACCTTCAGAGTGTAGATCTGTGACTTCAAGTCATCTTGTCTGAGAACATTACAGGTCTCAGTTAACGCATCTCTCTCCTGCAGTTTCTTTTTCCTCTCACTTTCCTTTTTGGCCCCAGACTGTGTCGGAGTCTATTTTCTCTCAGAGTTGAGATCATTATCACACTGAGACCTTGACACTTCTCCATGGTGGAAAGGTTGCATTTTTTTTTTTTTTTAAGGCCAACTTTCTTTCTAAATAAAGGCCGGGCATATTCTTTATTCAAGTGTTGCTCATATAATCATTTATCATGAATACACCATGGTTAATTTATCCCAAATGTATGCTACAGTATGACTGTCTTCTACTGGTTTTGCTACAAAAGGATTTCTGCAACAAAGAAAGGCTTCTAATTGTACCATTTACTTGTATAGAGCCAGACCTCATATATATTATGTTCTTTTTTAAAATACTGACTAAACCTTGGTGTAAGAGGACTGTAGCTCAATCCTATTCAGCATTGAAAGGATTCAGAGCTATCATTATTGAACACATGGACGACAAAAATATGTGCTACAAAAAAGCACTCTTCGCAATTTGTCAGAGACAAAACACATGCAAATATAAGGTTGTGCAACAGTAACTGACAAGTCCTCCAACATAAACAACAGAATAGGTCTTTGGCAATGTCTCCCAAAATGACACATAGGCGTACCAGACCTTTGTTATCATGGTAACAATAATAAACACATGGTTAACGTTGTGAAACGGTCGCAGTTTGGTTAGGTTTAGGCACCAAAACTACTTTGTTAGGTTTAGGAAAAGATCAAGGTTTGGGTTCCAATAAGTACATGGGTAAGTTAAGTTACGTTACGTGACTTAACTTACGTACGTAACTTAACTTATGTACTTATTCTGAAATTCTTTGGCTAGTTTCAATTAAAATTTATAGTAGAATCAAACATTGTGTTCCTGTATTTCACTTTCCTCTCTTCTGTCTCCGAGGATACCTCCTAGCTTTGAGTCTTGAAAGGCCTTTGTGACCAGATGAGAAGCTAGGTTGATTACAGGGGAGGGATATACTGTAGGCAGAGGTGTGAGCTGAAGCCCCAGTCAATTGGGCGCTTGGCTTATTGTGGTAGAAGTAGAGGAAAAGGTAGCTGAGCTGGGGTGGCTTTATTATAGCCTTAAACACAGACAAGAATGGGAAGAGTGAAAAGGGAAATGGTGAAATGGGGCCCAGTCATGCATATGGAAGCGTCTCCATTGCCTTCCACTGCCTCATCGCCTCATTTCACATTCACTCAGCATTCAGCTCCTCCTGAGCCATTCAAGTAGTCCTCCCTTTGCTGGGGTGGTAAATTCAAAGGGTCTCTCCCTGTCTGCCGTTTTCTTAAGATCCCAGTGAAACTGCTCTGCAGTAGCTCCAAGGTGAATAGTACCCAGTACCTCCCAAACACTCCTGTGGCTCAGCCTTTATCAGCAGGCTGCTCTCCACCCTGCAGAACCCCAGCCCTGCCCTAACACAGTTCAGAGAGTCCCCAGGAGGGAGCTTTCCCTCCCTCAAACTCTCCTTAATGCTCTCCCTTGGACACAGCAAGGGGGGCATAATCTGATCACCGTGAAACTTGCTGAACTGCTTTACTGTGTCTCCGTTTGGAATATCTAGAAACAGAGGAACCGGAGGGTGGGGCAGAGGCATCAAAGACATGTATCTTCACAGTAAATCTTGACAGCCTAATGATGGTGGGGAAAACGGGAAGTTGGCGGTGCCACTGACCATTAGAACTCAAACAGGGATCATGAAATACAGTATATGCTATTGGAAATGGCGTTGTGTTTCAAGGAAGTTTCTTAGTACAATATCTTTTCATTGTGTTTAAATTACAAAGACAAACATCACAGAGAAATAGCTTAATTACACAGTTATTGTATTATGTTGCACCCACAGCCTGTTTACTTGCAAAGAAAAGCCTTTCAGTCTTCTTTTCAATTTTCATGCACCTTCTTCTACAGTACAGCAAGGTGTGATAACAACAGAGGGATGTTTTTTCTCTCACTTTCCCAAAATAATTTCACTTTTTCCTCTATTCCTCTCAAAGCATAGACCTCAAGGCATCAGCTTCCCTTAGAAACACCCACTGGGACATGAGGATGTTGAGCCACCGCTCCTGTACACATCTGCTGCATCTACCTTCAGAAACTTGAATAATTCTATGCCAATGAAATTAAGCCATGGAAGCAGGCTCTTAAGAAGGAAGCACAGCTGCCAAGTGTTTCATGCTCTCACAACATGGAAAGACCAACTGAGATTGGATGAGAGTTTTCTGCTTAAGAGCCTATTTTTCTACAAAGTGAAACCACAACTTTATCCCATCAAAGCCATAACAGTTAAACCAAAAACTCCCCATACTCCTCCCCATACGCTAGTGCCGTCTCTCTAAGGATGGCTATGTTGGTCTGTCGGTCAGTTGGTCCACCACATTAGTCCGGACTGAAATATGGATTGTCATGATATTTTGGAGAGACATTCATAGTTCCCAGGGGATGAAGCCTTCTGATTTAAGTAATCCCCTGACTCTTCCTCTAGCACCACCATGAGGTTGACATTTTTGTTTTTTAGTGACAACTATTGGATGGATTATCATATATAAGGCAATAGAATTCAACAACACCACAAACTACATCCTCCAAAGTTATTATATAGTTGAATCAACACCTCTCTGTACACAAAACTGAACATGATTATCTTTATATAAGATTTATTGCAGCACAGTATTAGACTGCATTAGTTTTAGGTGGACCTAATAAACTGGCAACAAGTGTATAATCATGACCTAGGAAAGACATTATTTCTGTATAAACATAACAGGAATGGACTTTAATATATTTACAGTTTATTATTTCGATTTGTTACACCCCATGACCCAAATTCTTATCATAATAATCTATTATAGTATCGCAATAAGATCCCAAGTACTCTGGCTGGCTGCTAAGACATCATAGGCCCATCCTACATGCAAAACTTTACATTAATGGAGATTTTTATTAAAAATGAAATCTCAGCGTAGCTCTTCATGTCATCCATGTTTGAGCAGCTATCTTTAAATGGTAAGCCTTGGTGGTCTACTTTATAGTTGCAAAGCAAGTGTTAATGATTTTATTACTAGTCGTTATCATCTCAGAAACTAAATTATTTAAAAAATGTTAATGGGCTCTCCAGCAAACAAAACTGCTCTTGGAATATTGGATTGTGTTGTGTGGATTTCTTTTTCTGTCTCTTATCCCAGAGTCACTGATCTGAAATGTTCCTCATTACATCAAAAGAAAAAGAAGCCCTTGGAATGTCAAAGAAGATATAAATAGATGGTCTTTGGAGGGAGAGAGATTGAACAAAAGATGGAAGGTGAAAAAGAGTGGGGGAGTTTAAAGTATAGAGAAGATAGAAAATGATAGAAAAGATCTCTCATTCAGCTGGCCGTCTGGCAAGATAAAAAATAATCCTGCTTCTGAAAGGCGTTGAAAGAGTCACAAAGGCTGTCCCTGGTGTATCACGGAACAAAATACCCCCCCCCCCCTCTTTCCTAAGGTATAATTCAATCTCCATTTGTCTGGCACTGAAGGTACTGTTTGGAGGGCCGGTGGAAAACTAGGCTTACCTGTCTGCTACTGTCTCCACCACTTCTTTTGTAATGTTTTATATTTGTTTGGACAGGAGACCTAGATATGGTGCACTGAGGACTGAACTATTCCGTCAACAGGACAACTGTGTGCAATTACTATACAGGAATTTCATTGGTCTCTTTGAATAAAAAGACTGTTATATCTGTTTGCAAAAACATGTTGGTAAAGATGACATGACCAGCATCTACTGAGCTACAAGAAGGTGGTTCTGTGACATCAAATGGAGAAAAACACATCACAACTCTACATTTCGTGCAGTGTGGTCATTTCACATTTAATTTAATTTATGACATACTTTATTATACCAGTCTACTGTGGGTCGCAGTGCACATTACATAATTGTCATGGGTTGTTATTTATTTTGTGTGCACCTTATGATTTTAAAAATGAAAGGACCAGTTTCAATCAATGTAATAATGACTGAATGTAAAATCAGTTAAGTTTCAACAATTGATATTTATACCAGAGGTGTCCCAAACCCAGATCAGGGCTGGTCCAGGGATATTTTGCACCATATCTTCTGAAATAAACCTGATCAAAATGCTGTACCTTTCTTTACTGCACCCTTCTGTGTTTTGTCCACCTCAGCCTGCTAGTGTTGCAAAGCTGCTCTCCTTGATGACAACATTTTCATTTTGCTCGCATATGTGAGCGAAAATGAGAGCGTGCAAATGATGATGGGCTTACCAGTGCGAGTGACTCTGAGTTGGGTGAGCAAAATACACAGATTCACTAAGCTCTGTTATTGAATCGAGTCTGATGAGTCGGTTATTGAATCTTATATCCCTCCTCCCTCGTTCCTATTAGCAAAGAGGATGTATACAAACCATTCAAGTAGCAGCTTCTCATTTTTAGCCAGTGCTGCTCGACACTATCGTCGGTTAAATAACAAGCCAAAAATTAAACTTTTCTATTGTCGGGTTTGTGTGCTCTCTGTTGTGTGTGTCTGTACTCAGCCAAGGATCATTTGCGATGGAAGAAGCTCCACTCTGTAACACCATTGTTCTATTGTGACTGTTTTTGTAGTTCCAACAACTCTACAGAGAGAGAAGTCTGCTCTAGTAAAATGATCTAGCCAGTGCTTGAAGTGGGCCGAAGGTTCAAGACAATTCAACTCTTGCAGCGGGTGGGCGTGTGCGACAGTTTCACGAGATTGCGCCCGCTTGACGCTCCGCCTGTGAAAAGACCTTTACCCAGAGGGCACTACGTGACGCTCACCTGTTCCTGTTCTCGCCTGCCTGCTTTTCTCTGTCGGTGGCTAGTCCTATTAACATTACCTTAGGGGATTTCGCTGGGAATACAAGGAACTAAGGGCATCCCAACCTCATGACTTCATTGCACCACACGCTAAAGCGTAGATAGTCAATTATTTTTCACTCTTATAACTGAAATGGTTGTCCCCCTGGTTGAATAGACTCTCCTAGTATGCCTATCTTTTATTCACTGTAGAAATTCAGAATGTAATACTTAATGATTTGCTGATACCGGCCGATACACACGCCAACACGTGAATAAGAGGAGTACTGGCACTTCTTTTTTTCCACTTCAAGCACTGGCTCTAGCTGATCACGTCACATCAATTTCAGGAGTCACATTCTGCCAGTTTAACTTTCATTCATATTGCATCAATAATCTAAGCTCATGAACTTTATAGTTTTGAACTGGGATCTTCAGTATTTAGATCAAGTAGCTTGTGAAAAATAAGGTGTGCCAAATTTAGTAGTCTACAGGTGTTATTTCAAATGTGCCAGATACATATTTAATCAACATGGCATCTCTTCTGCTGCTATGTAATCATTTTTACTATGTATGCTGAGCATCTTTGGAACAAAAAATTATTTTGGGTTGAATTTAGTTCTATTTTATGTCCTTTTCAGGTTGTGTAGCTTGAGTGTGCAGCTGTGTCATTTAGGTAAATATAAGAATTTGATTGAACTGCTGCAGATACCCAATATTAAAGGATTCTGATCGGGATCTCCAAAAGAACTTCAAGACATCCATAATTTAGACAAACCTACATTTTCTTCACTGAAAATGGTTTGCTCTACAATGTGTCAGTGGTTACACCCTATTACAATACAATAAATGTCTCTGTGAAGAATGCTGTGTTATACAGGAAAGGTTATAAAAGGTTGTTTATTTTGATAGTTTGAGGAGAGATTGGGATGAAACTTTGAATGCAACAGCCTGTGTTTAGTTTAGTGATCCTACAAACAAATGACTTTCAGCTGACACAGGCGTGAGTAAATAATAAATGTGACTTCATTTTTTAGATGGCCTATCATTCTCAGCAATGACTTTGTCTCTTCTTACTGTATTTACATTTGAACTTCCCTGAGGATTGCTTCTAGTAATCTAGTGACCCATTTCAGTCCATTTCCCGTCTTCTGTGGTCAATGTCAGCCATTTCAGTAGATAATACTTAGAGTTTCTGTCTCCAGTCTCTACAGCTGAAAGTGGAGCTGCTCTGGTACTAAGGCAGAGTGCATTAGGGGTTGTGCCATGTGCCTCAGCAGGCGGCGGACAGGCTGAATTAGCAGCGGTATTGCCTGAGGCTGAGCAACAGGGCACTCACTGTTTAATCAGGTTATCTGGGAGTAGGGGCACATCAGTGTGCCTGTGGGGGTTTAGGGAGGTTTATGGAGGGACAGCAGGATAGTGACACAACTCTCAGAGTTCAATGATTCTGACCTGAAGGAAGGATTAAAATCAGGAAAAAAATGTTAAAACTTTGAGGAAAATCTCTCTGAACTGCACTGTAAAAAGAGCTTCAAAGAAAGTTTCTTTTCGTCATTCAGTTTATTTGAAGTTTGCTTACATTTGAATATGTCTTTCAAAAATGAAGTAGTTGTTTGAGAAACCAAACAACAGATGCAAAATATACTGTTTATTGTGTCTCTGACATAGGAAGAGAGTGTTGCAAACATAGTTAACAATTATGCATGTGAAATAACAAATTATCAACCACAGGTATTATCACTGGACAATTTGCTGTGTGACCCTGTGGCATGAAAGTATTGTGGTTGTTTCTTAAAGGTAAGAGCAATTATGGTAGCTAGAGGTTTGTTTGCTCTGGGAGTAGGTGGTGGCAGAGTTGGTGTTGATGGTGTGTGTGTGTGTGTGTGTGTGTCCTTTATCTCTTGCCCACATACAGGGACTAAGTGCACATCAGGGCTGTTTTCCTGTGTGCAGGGCAGCGTATCCTGCTCTCCAAAGCCCAGGAAATTACAGTCCAGCCAAGCAGAAAACAGGAGTGGGATTTGGACAACAGGCTTCACCTGTCTCAGGCCTCAGGCTCATAAAGTAACACCTGCTGTGAATGAGGCAGGCATTAGATTGCTATATGAAACAGTGGTGTATGTCTGTTGAAGTGTGCAGGCGTGTATGTGTGCACATTACAGATCATGCAATATGTATTGTTTATTTTTTTTAAATCAAAAATAAGCTTTTTAATTTTATTATTATTATTATTATTATTTCATTCTTCTTATTATCCCCCATTGCTCTCCTATCTCATCTGCCTTCTTTCACTTTCCCTATGGTCCACTGTTCTTTCTTCTCTGGTCCTCTTAATACAGTCTTTTCTCTTTCTTCAAACTATCTGGAGGCACACTGCCCCCAAATTATTCATTACATTTGGCAAAAATAAAACCGTTGTTGATTTAGTTAAATAGTATGGACCACACTGCCAGCAGTAAGCCCTTCAGAGCCACAGTACAGTCATGTGAACGGAGCCTTCAGATATATAGGACCAGTAAACAGCAAATCTTGCTAATTCATAAGAAATATTCAAATTGATAAAGCTATTATATAAACGGTCATGTTCAATGTGTGTAACATCCAGTATTTATACATTTAAAAGGCACAGATCAGATAAAAATCAATCAAATTAGATAGAGCGGCTGGCAGGATGTGAGATAATCTTGTTCCTGCTGGTATCCATTAACTGTCACTAAATTGCTGATTGTTCCTTTTACATTTGAACTCATTTTAATGTAATTTTTCAAAGGTTTAAAGTCAGAACATTTCACTTGCCAGCTGGCTTCATTCTTTTGACTTGACAGCTCCTTAAAACTTTGCATAGAGTATCCATAAAGATATACATAAAGATGAGCAAGAGTATCCAGAGACATCTACACAGAGATATCTAGAAAGAAATATACATTCACACAGACACACACAGCCAAACAAACACACACAGTACTGTATGTAACCACCAGATTGGTATTTGGGTTTTCACCTATAGTCACTGTTCTTCCACCTCAGCAACATGACGGATTAATCAAAAGTCCTCTCTGTGACACCTAAACAGAAGAAAACAGCCACAGTGGAGCGGGTATAAGCCAAGAGGACAGATAGAAAGGGGAGCAGTGACTGTAAAATTTGATTAAACAACAAAACCGTGTAGGCATCCATGAGATCTGTGCCTTGTGCCGCGAGGTATAAGGAGGAAATCCTGCAAAGTCACCAAATTAGCAAATTGTGGGAATTGTGTGTTCTGTATGTCTGCAAAAATGAAAGGCCTGAAGCAATTTAATGCTTACACTGTTAGGAATTCTAATACATATCTGCTAGAACCTGCCCTGAAATGCTTTAACTTGCAACTTTGTACTCTTGTGTATTGTGTGTAAAGAGAGGATTAGTATATATTATCTGTTATTTTTAGACGAAATGTATGGAGCAACAGTGGAACATGCTAGTAGTGGGGAAAGTAAATTTCAGGGGTTTTAGGAACTGAGGAAATGACCAGCAAGCTGTCAACGGATCCCTTTCCCCCCATTCACACTATAAACTCACTATAAAACTAGCTTATTAGTGGTGAAACAATCAGCTTTCCGATGACTGACAGTTTTCTTGGCATGTGTCATGATGTGCATGGGTCATGATGTGCATGGGTCATGTCAAGGTGTGTCTGCTGTCTTTATATTGTAGTCTCTCTGGTCAAACATTATTCATGCAAATATTATTCACGTATATTTGAATAGATCATAGTATGTATGTGCAAAGCTGACTACATTGTCTGGAATGTTTTTGCACACCACAGCAGGTAGCAGCTGTCTATCTTTACTTGCTCTAATGGTGTACGTTATTTCTTTGCACCATTTTGTTGCTGAATTATGGAGCAGACTTCTGTTTGCGTCCACAGAGTGTTGAACCTTTTCACAGCTTGCAATACTAATACAATGAAATTGGCCTCCAAATTGTGTGTATCATGTATTGGAAAATCAATACTATGTCGTGGTAGTGACAGGCACTTCAGGTTTGATTGATAAAATTCTGCACATTAAACATCTTGCATGTATAACTAAACTATCAATATTCTAATCCTTTTGGGCTCAAGTTGCTTTCTACAAAATAAAAAATAACCTTAAAATTGGTGTCACTATAAAGAGAGTCAGAAGCCACAGCCATTTCAATGGGAGTGATCTGTCAAAAGATGCCACCGTTTGTTGTCTACTCTGTCAAAAATAGGTAAATATAGGTAAAAATGTTTTTGCTTTATTTATACAATTTGACAACCTAACAAAACTGTTTTGAGGAGACAGCTTTGCTTATTTTTTGAAAGCTGAGATATTTTAAAAATCTAAAATTCAAAGCAGCTGTCAATTCACAGCTTGGCCTTTGTAGAGTTGAGATAGGTCCATACGGGTTTTCAGTGAGCCCTTCCTTTGTCACTGTGTGCTGTGGCTGTGACAGACAGAATATAGGGAGCAGAGTATGGTGCCTTTTAGATCTGCTGTCAAAGGACATCACAAGAGTGGATGCTACTTTCTATTGCAAGGCACACACTACCACGCCGGGCTCTGAGGCACAAAGCCCATAGAAGGCTAACCAAAAACCTAACCAGCACCAAACATTGAGATTAGGATGACTTTTAAAGGATTATATAAGCCTGATTTGACATAAAATTCTATTATTTCAAAGAATAAACCACATTATTAAAATGTGTAATTCCAATAATTAGACTACAACCACAGACTGAGTATTCTGGCAATTAAGAGCTTACTGTATTGTATGTGGAAATCACAAAGAAACTTGAAAATAATGTCCACAGCACGATTTGTAGCTGTATGCTTTTTGTCTACCTCAAATTTCAGCACCTCTAAGGTAAGCACGTACAAAGGGCTCACCACACTTATTGTTGCAATGACCTGCATTACTGAGGGTCATCCCTCTACCTGTGTAAACAAGACTGTTATTTATCACTTCACGTTCTATCCCTTTTCTGTTCTAAGCCAATTAGAGTTCTTCCCCGCCACTCTCGACCCGACCCAAGCTTGTCATAACCGTAGTGATAAGCCCCATCCTCCTCCCCGCACCCCTCTCCCTTCCTCTCCATTTTCCATCTCATTAACATTCATTTTCACCCTAATTGAGCTTAATAAGAAAATAATGTTTGACATTAAATCCTTGTGAACATGTGGCCCAGCTGATCACTGTGTCTGTTTGTTCTTCCACAGCAAATGTTTACTTTGTCAGGGGGGTTTGTTTGTTTGCCTTGCTTGTGGTTCCTGTAATAGCCTATTTAGAATTCCTAACTTTCCACCTGTCTTGAGCTGACCCCTTGCTGTTGTTATGCTGAAGTTAGACTGTGTTTCCCAAGTTTTGCTTAGTTTGTACTTTCACTTGCAACAGTGTCTGCATCCATATATTTCAAGCTGAGCCTCCAAAACTCTGACCACTGCATTTAGATACCAAGCCAGTCAAGTTTATTGATTTAATTTCTTCAAAGCCGGTGGCGATATTATTTTGATATACAATGACCTTGTGGGGAGGGTGGAGCGTTTCTTTGCCAATATCAATCAGTCATCATCATACCGTAAAACGGGGAGGAGAAGGAAAGAAGGGAGTGGAAGGAAGTGGAGGGCCTGTTCAATACAACCTTGGTTGTCTGTACAGCAGAACATTGATACATTGCTATATATTGACAAAGACATTTAAGGAGTGCACACCTGAAACATATAGGGAGGTAGGCAAGGCATGGAGGCTCTGTGTTGACTAGCAGCAGGGTGCACAGACATGAGATTGACATATAACCCTGAACGTGAGGAGCCGCATACAGATGTAATCTATATCCAAAACAACATCCACATTGTATCTTAAAGAAGTACCTCTAGAGGAAACATGATGGTGCTCCATTTTGTCTCTTGATGGATAATATACTGTAGACTTGACATTCACTGACATAACCTTCAAATGTTACTTCAAAAACATCCTGGATTGGAGATTTACATCGTGGTCATCTTACATGTTTGTGTCTCGGTGTGACCAACATGTGTGACATGCCTGAAATCAGCGTCTCAGGCTTTAATACACATTTACTGAGGTGTGATTGAACAAACAGTATATGTTGGGGTTTTTTGCCACTTGGGGTCAGCAGAAAAAAACTGTAAACACAACATCGACTACTGTATCTTAGAAAGTTGTTATGGCTCCAGTATGTTCACCAGCTAGTCGCTAAACAACTGCTGCTGGATGAGAGAGGAGAGACAGAACCAGACCGTTAGAGTTGCGGCCGGAAAACCAAAACAATTAGTAAGAATACACTAAAGCGCTCCACAGAAGTGAAAATAACTGTAGACTCAGATGATGAATCTCTGTGGCCCCTTTCAATAGTCACCTGATCCAATGTTAATATAAAAATATTGATTATAGCAGCTTTAACACATACATCTACCATTTAAAGAAAGGCTTTGCCATATAATAGTGAAAGACCCTGAGCTCCCTGTTTCACTTTGCCTATAAACTGCCTTTAGAGTAATGGTGACTTTAATCTACCTCTGAATATTTCATGTTTCATCCCCACACAAGCCATTAGCTACAGTGGGAAGGGAGAGACCATTAATGAATGTGACTGGGACAGCCTGCGAGGACCACTGGGCCCTATAAAAGCGATACAGTCTTCATTCTGCACACAGTGTTGGACCATCGATAAAAAGGCGAAGCTGCATTTGATAGGAGACCCTTGTTCTGAGTTATGACTGGGACACAGACTTGCTATCTCCTTACGATAAGAGGAGAGAGAGCAAGATATGAAGCAGGCCGGGTTGGGAAAAGGAAGAGGAAGAGAGGAAGAAAAGCAGTGAGAGAATGTGAAGCCTGTGTGTACAATATGTGTGCAAGTGCATATGCACGTGTACAGTATGTGCATAGAGAGGCATACCCATCTTGCCTTCAGGTATTACGACTATCATGTCGGAAATAATGATGATCATTAGTGATGGCATAATTGGTGTTAGAAGCTAATTCATTCCAGGCCATCGAAACAATGGCATATTAGACTGGTCCAGTTTTTTCCCCACTATGATGGAATTATTTAGCCATTGACTGAAGCCTTCAATTAAATCTCTGAGCTTTTATGGTCAGACTATGAAGGCAAAATTACTCAGGGGGGGATCTTGGAAGGCAGACTAATTTCTATCTAGGGTCGGCAGGCAGATACATAATCAAGTAAAATGCATTTGGTGTGGTTAAAACTGAAATCTATAACTTATTATAGTTAACTTAATGTTATTTTAAGCTATCTGCATGGTGGACTGTTAGATACTGAGACAAGTTGAATATATTAAATCTCTTTGCTCTGGCTGCTATTCTGACTGACCGTTTCAATAAAGTCTTTTTCTGTCTCTGTTCAAACCAGAGCCGTCACATGAGGAGCCAGTGAGAGTGTTTTTCATCATTCTTGCACTGTAGTGTCGCATATTGAAATCAACAGCAAGGCGCAAGTACGGGATAGCCATTTTCGAAATAGCTGATTCCAATAAATAACAGGCTCCAACACAGTCTTCCATGTGAAAAAGAAGCAGCGTCTGAGGCAGCAAAAAGGCCAAATGGGAGGGAGACAAATCACTCATCATGATGGTTAACATTGATTCAGAAGCCTTCACACTGTGGAAAGAACTAAGTAAAGGAAGATAAGGGATTCAAAGTTGAATCAGCTACTTTTGGACAGGTAATGTACGGCAATAATAAAATCTGTAGAGCTGTTCTAATAAATCATTCTTAATAGACTTTCTAGCCAAGAGTGTATATATATTGTTGTTTTTCAGGTCATGAGCTCCTGTATCATAATAAGTGAGCAACAATCCAACATGTTAAAATTATGTTAATTAATGAATAATACTCTGATATTGAGTAAATCTACAAATCTGTTAGGTCTGTCTGTGTGCAGGTTTTTGTTTCAAGCTCTCCAGCTGTCTCCTATTTTTCCATTCTCCTGCCACCATTTTTCTTCTTTTTTCTCTTAATCTCACTCCCCGCATTTGATTCAGCTCAGTCATTGTGTCGTTTAATATCTCTGTGCTGAGCTAAACTTTTCCATACTGAACACAGTAAAATCTTCCCCAGACCCTCATTCTCTGCTCTCCTCTCTTCTTCGCTGTCCTCTTTTCCAATTTTCTCTTTGTCTTCTTCCCCAGAGTTTTATGTACCAACTTTTGTTATAGCCAAGAAGGACCCAAAAACTTTATTTTACTGAGCTGTCACTACACTTCGAGGATATTAGAAAAACTATTAGATAAGTGTGGTTGCTTTGAAGGTGTGTGCTTGTGCAGCTATCTCTACATGTGCATGTGTGTCTATAATCTTTCTTTTGTAAATTATAGTAGCAATGCTGACAGAGTGAAAAAATGTATCTGCCTAAAGTCTTCAATTAATATACTGCAGGAAGGTGAAAGAGGCACAAAATGTACAGCTTAGTTGAAATAACTGAATTCAGAAAGATCTGTCTTAAGAATATAAACAAGGTTATGTCTTTGTAAACGTTCCTCTTGATGGACCAACAAGAAACCAGGCTAGCAACAGCATGACCCAACTTTCTTTAAAGCCCCTACAGAACCATAGTCCACACACAGGCGTTTTCATGTATGTTGCCTGATAAGACCTCTTGATCTCCTTCACTCACCTGTGAGCAATTTACACCTTATTCATTCTTATTAATCAATAGACTTCAGGGACATCATAGCGCCACTCCACACCAATACCTGACTTAAAGTCTGATCAGCCTGAGGAATTGCAAACACCTGTGTAGGAGTGCAGTGTCTTTAATAGTGCCAGCTCTTTTACCTATTGACCGTTTGCTAAGCCCCGCTCCCCTTAGTTACTGTTGCTATGCCTGTCAATCTTTCTGTACTTATTGCACAACACCTACAGTTTACAATGATAACGGTGGCAGATTTACAGCCCAAAATTCTTAATATTTTTTTTGTCTTAGTAATTTCACACAATAGCAAACAAAAGCAGGTTTTTCATTTCTAGCTGGTGATCGTTAAATCGTTTTAGGTAATTAAACTAACGTTAGCTCGATGAGTTGTTTGAAAATGTATTTTCCAGCAGAATCTTGTAAAAGGACAGTCAGCATCCTCACCAGCTGATGATCCATGTAGAAGACATGGAAATAAAGAAACAGCATTCTTTTTGTACTGAAGTGTAAAGCCTGATAATCCTAGTGGTATAAGTATGACAAGGAAAAATTTATTATCAGATTGTTCTGACTCGTTCTAACATAATCCTGTTTGGCTGTTTAACATAGGCCTACTTTTTCGTATGTTTTTAAACAGTATGTCTTCACTTTTAACATAAGAGACAAAAGGCTTTTGAGGACTAACCGATGCGTTTAGCAAACGTAATGCCATCTCGGATGATGCTTTCTGGGGTTGCTGTCGTGAAAATCTCCCCAAATCTAATAATGAGCAGGACAGAGATGCTAATGTTAGCCTAGCATCCAGGACAGGCAATGTGTGAACTAGGCTTTTTTTTATGTAACCTGTAACCACACAAACTAATGAAGTGAGTTAATGATGTCCTCCTTAGCCTTGGAAATAATGCTTGGTTACTACTGGAAGTGTAGTTAGCCAGACATTTGCTGTTTCCGGTAGAGTGGATGAACATACTGTTCATTTTTTTTCCATATTCAGGGATGCTCAGTTACTGGGTGTCAAAGGTAAATGTAAACAACCTGAATCAGACCGTAACCACTGAAACCCAATGTCCTGGTTACGCCATGCATGTAATAGTAAGCAATGATAGCAGAGCCAGAGCCGGGAAAGACAAAAGAAATTTGGTGAATATGTGTTTGCTCCGCTCAGCCTCCCTCTCTGTTCCTCTCCTGCCTTCTCTCCTCTCACATCTGTTGGTATTTACAGAGTGAATTATTTCTGAGTTTTTACAAAAGCCAGTTAGTTTATCAACAGCTTGCATCCAGCTGAACACCCGCTCACACGTCTGGTTAGTCTGGTCTGGTCAGAACACAGGATAAGATCAAATGACTGACTTAAAAAGTTTTCTCCTCCCCTCTCTCCCTTTCCGTTCTAGGAGAAATGGTTTCGTCAGGCAGACAACCCAGAGGGCACCAAACCCGGCAGGAACCTCAAACAGGCTCTAATGTTCTTTTATCACAGAGGAAACTACCAACTTCTAACTGATAGCATCAATTCAGCCTTGACAAAATACAAAGCACATCCGTTCCCAAATAACACTGTCAATATATATAGTCGGGTTACAAAATCAAAGTGCTCTTTCACAAACCAATGCCTAACTGTTCAGTTTTTACCCCATATGCCAGTATGCAGAACACATGCTAAATTTGAAAGAGATTGATCAAATTAAATTCTGTTTGAACTACAGATTCTCATGAATAACTCGACCGAGTTGCAAAGGAAATAACCAGTGAATTACATCAATGCTGAAGCTGACAAGGAAACAATAAATGTGTCCAGGAACCACAGAGGGACAGAGTGCCCAGGTGGACAGAAAGGAGAGAAAAGAACATACACACACACACACACAATAAGCGTCAGATCTAACAAAGGCACCCCACACACACACACACACACACACACTGACCTGGTAGGAGTCAATGGCCTCCCGGTCCAGTGAACGGCTGACTGACACGTCTCCTGTGTCTATGTCAATGGTGAAGAGACCTTTGGGATCCCGGTCAGCACCAGGGCCTGTCAGTCGGAAGATATGGTTCCCTGACTTCTCTGTTGAAATCACCTGCAGACACACACACACACACACACAGACATCAACAACTCGAACAATTGTAAGCTTTTCCCATTTAATTCTGAGTCAGCCTATTCCCTGAAGCAGCTTTTTTTTTCCTTTTTCGAAGCACTGCGTACTGAAAAACACTTTTTATTAGAATTTGTTGATATACATTTGAGCAAAAAGGAGCTTACTGCACCTTGAATGGTGATGCAAATCCCTGATAGCAAGCAGTTAAAAATTTATATCAGACAAGACTTTGATTTGATTTCATCAGATCAAATCAACCTCAACTCATGTAAAGTAAGAAAGTTAGCATCATCTCCATGAGCACTGGAGTCCTGCTGCGACCACTTGTTCATGCATGCTAGGATTCCTTTTAGATAAGGAAAGTGGGACAGTTAAATAAATATAAAAATCCATTCCTTAATAATTAAGTGTGAATGTTATGTAGATTAGCGCTTTTGTCGTTAGGCCATGTGAGGAAAATTTAGAGACAAACACTGTGAAATGGCCTCATGCAGTAGTGATGCCTTTGAGGAGTGCTGCCAAGTTAGTTGGCTAACAATCCCATTCTCTCAGACAGGAGTGATCTGACTCAGGGACCTTTTGGATAGATATACTCACATGAGACTGCCGTAGTCAGCAGCATCCATGGATACCCCAGCAACAGGAACGGGCAGGTTAAAAAAAAAGAAAAAAGAAACACACAGAAAACACAGCATGTTAGATTAACGTGGCACAGCAAAAAACAGCAACAAGATCCACAGACCCTGTAGACTTTTGCAGATCCTGAGTTCAGGGCAGATGTTAGAGAGCAAAACATGATAAAAATAAAAACTGATGTGTAGACAAACCTTACAAAGTTTTGTGCTTTATAACACAATGCCTACAGACTGATAGTTCACAGCATACAGACCTTTTTCACAGCAGACAGTTTGACCTGTCGTAGCAGGAAAAGCACAGGTGGAATTAATAACATTTATGATGGCTTTGTCCCAGTAAGATATTCCAGTACCAGGAGCTCTCTTAAATGGAGGGCAGCCATCATTAATGTTATTAAATGCACCTGTGCTTTTCTGCAAAGTGATACATGATTAAGTGGTTCAGAAGAACACAATGCACATTCTTCAGCCGGTCAGCTTAGCATATAGACTGGGGAAAAGGGAAAACTAGCCTGGACTGTTTCTCTACCTCTCCAGAGCCAAGCTAGCTGTTTCCCCCTCTTTCCAATCTTTATGCTAAGCTAAGCTAAGCTAACTGTGTGCTGGCTTCAGCTACATATTTACTGTACAGATTGACAGTGGTATGAATTTTCTCATCTAATTCTCAGCAAAATAAACAAAAAAAACAAATGTGCGTATTTCCCAAAACGGCAAACAATTTCTTTAAAACTGAAACAAAATCACAAGTTTGTTGATTATAACTGACATCTAAAAGTATTTTGAGAATGAAGATCTGCCCTTAAGCGTGGTGTACAGTGCAGACAGTAGGTTAAAGAGCTGAATTTCTCTTGAAGGTTTTTGATGTTCCTACACTGTTCCCCTATCTGGATGTGAACACCCTCAAATTAAAGCTGAAAGTCAGCACTTTAACCTCATAATCATGTTTCAAGTCCAATGTGCTGGAGTACAGAGCCAACACTACAACAATGCATCACTGTTTAAGTTCTTATAGAATCACACACAGGGTTGTCACCATTATGACATCCTTCTGGGCCTCAGCACTGTCACTGTGTACCAAGGATCTGAACGGTCCCCCTGCACTGTGCCTCATGATCAGAGGGGTGCCATGAGCTCACCTTTAATGAGAACACGCTTCCGTGGGACGGCAGCTAAAATGAAGGCCCTTCTACTCCCCACTTGAAAGAGCATTAGAGATGAGACTGCAGTGTTACAAGCCTATGCCAGATGAAGCTCAAGCCCTTATAGCCTCTCCAAAGCTCTCTGCCATTTATCTCGATGTCCCGCTTCATCTTTTCCCTCTATTCCCTCTCGCTCTTGGCCCCCGCTTGTTACTTTCTCTAATATCTCCATCCTTGCTCTTCCACTAGGCGTCCATTTCTCATTCTCCATTTTCCACTTCTCCAACTCCATCTGCTCTTTTTGTTTGTCATACCAAATGATGAGAGCGAGAAATGTCAAAAGTGTAACAAAAACACAGCACAAGACAGTTATTCGTGGATGATGCCCATATACTAAAAATATCTCCACTCTTCAGTCCTCTCCTGCTATTGCCTTATCTTTCTTCTTCCCCTTTTTCACTCCTAACCCTCCTCTCTTTCTTAGCCTTGTTCTTTTCTTTGTGCTCTGAGAGATTTTGGTTTAAACAGCAGTAATATCAAGGGTAATTTCTCTTACCATGAGTTGTGTTAGAAACCCCTAATCATACAGTGCAGTAAGTCTATCATTGTGTATTTTACTCATCTTTCTATCCTTGTGAGCAGTAGGCAATTTGAGGGGGAACGAGGGGGGATGCCATCTCCCTTGTTAACCTGCCACCCCCACTCTCCATCCCCTAGTAGCAGAGAGAGTGCAGGGGCAGAGGGGCTGTTTAGTTGAATATGTTAGTCTAGTCTGCCTGACTCATTGATCTTTTATCTGACTGAGGTTTGTGCAAGTTAGAATCTATGGCCCAGACCATGGCTCTGAAACATCAGTAGCCTAACTGTGCTGTGTATTGATAAATCTGTGGCGCTTTCCATGGTGCTGAAGTAGCAGACAGAATTGCAATTGCGCCATTTATTTCTCAGTCCCGCCCCTCTGTCAGTTTCGTCTTGGATCTATAATATTCTATATAGAGATATAGATTCTATAGAGTAGAGTCACCTTCATGATTAAAGTGACAAGTAGCAACATGTAGTTGCTGAAAAGCGAGAGGATCATAGAGACATACTGCTGCCTGTAGTATTCCTGTAATATTCCTATAATATTTCTATGATCATTTAGTAATGTCTGTGCTGCTGAACATACACCCCCAGACCAAGCCACCTCTGTAACAAAATATTTTCGGGGGGACATGACTAGTGACTATAGTTTTTACTATAGATGTTTGGAGTAACCTGGGAGTGGAGCAGGTCATGCCCCCCCCCCCCCATTTTAAAAATGAACAAATCACGGAGAGCTTGTGAGGACATAAACAGTGATGTACAAAACCTACCTATGCACACACACTCACACAAGTGCAATAGCTGTCATTCAGGACAGAGATATTTCTGAGCAGTAATCACAGAGTCAGCTAGCACCTGCTGAGAGTGACAAACTGGATCAGATGAAGAAAGCCAAAAAAAGAATGAGGTGCAACATTAGTTGGATTCACAGATGGCTCAGCGTCAAACTTGGATGTGGGGGGAGTGGAGAAAAAACAAGAACGGACGTACAGGGAGGATGGGGGGGGGGTATCGCTGATAAAGACACAGGAACTTCAGCTGAAGAGTAACTGAAGTGTCAGGAGAAGTTTAGCGTGATTAGGAGATGTCTCCGCGGGGGAGGAGTGTGTTAACCTGCACCACACATACACACACACTCCGACTCGCACACATGCTGGCATAGAAATGTGCACCCAGTGGCTTTGTCTCCACTGAGTCTGTCTCCCTCTGTGTGTGTGGGAGGACTGATGGGAGAATCTCACCTCTTTCTATCAGCTCTCATTACCAGCCGAGCAGACATGAAAGACTGTGGGGCTCATGATAGCGCGGGAAGATGACAGGAGGTGTGGCGCGGCTCCGCAACACCAAACACCTCCGAGCACACCGATAGAATGAGCACCTAAACAATGGATCGGCACCTGAGTGTGCATGTTCATGTGTGTATTTAAACCTTGATAACACCTCCTGCTGTCTGTGTTCCTGCCAGGTGTCAGGAGGGCAACAAACAAAAACTTGTGGAAAAGCAACACAGGTATGTACAAATATGTACACACAGAGAAGTCTTCTCAGAAAACCTGTTATGTAACTTGTAAAAATTCACTTTAGTGTGTGTGCGTGTATGTGTGTGTGTATGTGTGTGTCAAAAATCAAGAGAAAAATCTGCTGTGCAAAGTAAAGTCTGCCAAAAGAAAGTGTAAGTTGGTCCAAAGAAAACATCATCACACTGAATCATTATCATGCAAATTCTGTATACACACACACACTCCCCATATCCTTGGGTTTTTTGAGAGAGAATGAGGGAGGATTTCAACTCCAGTGTGCGTGTGTGTGTGTGTGTGTGTGTGTGAGAGAGAGAGTGAGAGAGAGAGAGAGAGAGAGTAAGAGCGAATGCAGTAGCATCCCTCAGTGGTGCTTCTGTTATCCAT